>JAIEZT010000013.1:35207018-35260218 GCA_019594935.1 Periophthalmus modestus | reverse complement strand
ACGCAGCGGCTAGCAGTGTTAGCTTGTCCATTTTACATATACAGTCTATGAGGCCAAAAATATATTGTTCTAGCTTTCAGGTATTGAAAAATAAGTCGATATAGCAATTATTGTGTAAGGCTTATGCTAGAACGAAGTGTATCTGGAGAGTAAAAAATATAATGGGTGATACCAGTGATTTCCAACTGATACGATACCAAGGAGTTCAGTCATAATTTTCACTTCACCACATATCAAACTGATATAAAAATACATATATGTGAAGAGAAACAAAATTATGTATTTGAAAAATATTGATAGAAAAAAAAATGCTGAATTAATACTGTTTGATACTTCAGTGAGTATTGATATGTTGGTATATTGACCAGCCATCTCTACAAAAAAATCTGTTTAAATACTAGGCAAAAAGTAAATCAATGGATTCTTAAGATACATGGGCTTTAAAAACACAGAGGAGCTACTTGACTGATACCAATGACAGAACATACTTTCAGTTTTTAGATTTTATATGAAACAGGAGCATCCAAATTATTCACCACACTGAGTTTACAAGCACTTGTCACAACTTCTAGAGGCAAGAGTGGAGTTTTGCTGTGATGGTAATGCTAACAAGAACTAGCATGCTAATAGTGCACTTCCTGAGGAGTGAACAATAACAGCACAGCACACAGTGGACTGTTTGTCTGCGAGGGCTGCTTATACAGTACACCTGTGCTGGGGCAAATTTTTGCTCAAATACATGGGGAAAATCGTTTGTACAGAGGTTTTTAAAGTGAAAGTATTCAAAGTATTCAGAATACAGTACTCTGATTTTACCATGTAGTATAATAATGATAATAATGCCTTAGTCTTAAAGTCATTTTACAATTTCGTGCATTATTCTTCCACTCTACATTTGGTAGAGTTAAACTAGTATTGTAGTAACAGCTGCCCTGGGTTAGACTGACCACCAGCACTCACACCACATTCATACTAGGCAATGAGGGTGAAGTGCCTTGCCTAAGGACACAACAACAGCTTTTGCCAGTGGCACTGGAACTCCCAGTGGTCTCCCAACCAGGCTCGGTCTTGCGTATCTCCTGAGATCTGATGTTTTCAGGCTGTGACGAGGAGGTCTGGCCAACATCTTATAAAATACACTATTACAAGAATTCCCAACACTGTGGAACATTTCTTACACCTTTACTTCTTTATATATTTTCCCTTTTACATTAGCTTAGCATTCCCTCGTTACTCACCTGCTCCTGCCTCCCCTGCGTTAATGCGGCCTCTCGGTCCATAAATCAGCTCGTCTTCTCGCGTTGTTTACCTCTCCTCTGGCTCTGTCTCCAGCCGCAGTATCTCCCCTGCCCAGCTGCTCCTCCTCGCGTCGCTCACCGCCGCACGCTAATCTCCGCTTTACAACTTCCCTTAATTCGGCTCCTCCATTGTCCTCCGCATAAGAGTTTGGGACAAAACTTCGCTCCTCTCTTGCACTTTTTATTTGATTTTTTCCCTCTCTCCGAGTTCCTATCTTCCGGCACAAGTCGTGACTCTGTGTGGGTCTTGTTAATTCAGTTCCTTTTTGGTTTTCTTTGCGAGAGAAACTGGTGATTCGAGAGGAAACGCAGGGTTGTGAGGAATACAAAAAAGTCGTGCAGTTAAGTTAGAAAGGGAAGTTGTTATTTCTGGTACAGGAATATGGCAGTAACCAGAATTATTTCAGAGACTCAGAGCGTGTGTGCAAAGATTGTTCATCATGGATTTCCAAATGGGTAATTCTTAAATGTGATACTAACTAATGATAAGATTTGGTGTTAAATGTGCTGTGTGAAATGTGAAAAACAGAACTAATTCATTTTAAAACTGTTGAGTTACTCCTCACTTACCTTCCAAGCATCTTAAAGAGCCCCACATTACCATATTTTCTGGATGTTATTCCTCCTCAAAAAATATCCCTGTATTTGTGTTTTGTTTCAGTCGCACATGTTCAGTGTTGGGAAGAACTGAATACTGAATACTAATTTTTGAGAACCTGTATTTCAGTACAGTTAATTTTTCATTCGGCGGTACTCAGAATACAGTCATGTTCATAAAATCAAAGGGATACAAGGCGGTACTTCCTCCTGCAGTTTTTGCTTTGAACTGCGCAGTATTGGGGAGAAAAAAAATAGAACACATCTCTTGCAGTGCGCACGTGTTTTGAGTTTTAGCCTCTAATTAGACATACATGAATGCATAACGAACAAAAAAATAAAGCTGATTAATTATATGCCATGTTTTGTTACACTATAATATAATGCAAACTCAATGTAAAAGTGTTCTAAGTATTCAGAATACCATACTCTGATTGGACTGTGTAAATACATTTTCATTGTATATGTGCTATTCTGTAACTGCGAATGTTTAACACACAAACCCTGCATATTTAGACTGAGTTTTTTCTCTAACAACAACTAGCATGCTAAGTATGCACTTCCTGATTATCGGACAATAAAACACTTTATAATTAGATGCAGACAGTACGCAGCAGACCTCAAGAGCTGCTTATGCTTTAAGGACTGAGCACATTATAGACCATTGTAGCTCGCCTTAAATTCTTTTCTTTTTTTTTTTTGCCATAAAATCATGTTAAAGGAAGTATCAGCATGTACTTTTGACTTTTTTTTTCACACAACTACCTCTATTTTACATATCCATCCTTATTTTCCTTTGATGCATCAAATAAACTGACTGGGAATATCTCCGTGGCACCTGCGCTCTGATTGGTCATCTTCAAGTTACAACGTAATGACAGTAACATATTTAAAAAGCTCCACGCCTCTGCTCTGAGATGCCGTTTGAATTTACATGAAGCACAATCGGTTGTGGAGTTATGGTAATGGAAAGTCCACAACAGCAAATCTATTGTCGGCGATAGCTTCCAACGCTCAAACACGTGGTAAAAATCACAGAGGGCTTTTAAATGGTCAAACGAAAGTATTATGCCCTGGTTTATGTTCATTAATATAAGCCTCTCAAAGCTCTACACTGTGGTCATTTTTCATTCGCTCCATACTCAGTGGTGGTAAGACACTGGGGTAGGCTGATGGAAGCGAGGCTGGCAATCCCACTACCACCAATCACTCACACAGTGCATTCATATTGGCAAGGTGGGTGAAGTGTCTTGCCCAAGGACACAGTCAGCGTGAACTTGGCCCGAGCCGGCTTATCAGCAGATTAGTGGGCGAACGCTCCAAACACTGAACCACTGCGGTTTTTGTTTGTTTGTTTGGTTTTTTACTCTCCATTGCATGACATTGTGCCGTGTGGTATCTACTCACACTGATGCAAGTTACAGTAGCATTTTTTTCATGGTTTGTCGCTCCCCTGGCCAAAGGTTAAGTCACCTGCGTAGTACTCTCTAGATACAGGGATTGAGGACTATTCCATCTCCCATTCTGAAACCAAAACCTACAATTTTCCTTTAATCCTCAATGCTCCTTCCTGAGAGCCAAGAATCCGCCATAGCACCACTTTAGGTCAGTCACTTCTCCACTCTTCCATACTATAACGATAACTGCATTCACTATAAAGCACCTTACGGCATCAGCAACTGCTATTTTTTAGTCTCTAAATGGCTTCACACTACTTATGTTTTACTCTAAAAAAGACATATTGTGCTTGCTAATGTCTGCTATATAGTTATTATCTATGACACCTTATTAAATCGCAATATTCATCTAAAACGACTTCATAAAAGAAACAAATCCGCTGACTTCCTCGTTATAAAACTGCGGTCCCCAACGGGAGCTGACGTCGCCGTTAACGTCATCACGACGAAAAGCCGCTTGCTGCTGGCGCCTCCCGTGGATAGCTGCAGATAGATTACACTAGCGAGTTTGTTCATTTGTACCAAAATGACTACGCGACGCTGCCGAATCCTACCCAAGAAAATCAAACTGGAGTGGGCGTGTACCGGTGGCGGTTTATCGGCAATATGGCGTCTGGAAAATAAGCGATTAAAGATAGCTCGAGCACTCCAAATATAACGTCAGGTGAGAAAATGGTGAGGGAAACAACTAGAACATGGTTAAAATCTCTGAAAAGTCGATTTCGTATAAAAGGTCTGCTTTATAACTTTTCTAGTGGTGGTCTGTTAATAGTTGGCGGCTTTTTTCGCGGGGCATCAAGGAGAAACTTTTGCAGATTTGAGGGCGCCCCATTATTTCAACCTGCTGGAGCCCTGTTCTGATTAGCATCTGTAATGGTAACAGTTTTTACATTTAAACCATAAACATGATGCAACTGTGTGCCCAGATACATATTCAAATCATATTATAATTTATTGTTAATTGCAAAAACATTGGACATGATGGCTAAGTTGTTCTCAAGATGTCTTTCATTTGAGTTGCCAGTTTCAAAGCTGAAATCCTGTTGGTTTAAACCTTTCTAGTCTAGCTTTCTTGTTAAAACCGCCTAATGTGTCTCTTGCCTTCAGCTGCCTCAGTGAGTTCCAGTAGTTGGTAACATCACAAAAGACTGTAATCAGAAACACCTGGCTGTAATAGGACAAACACCTGGCTGCAGGGGCGGAGTTTTAAAATATTAGACCAATCGCACTGTTTCTCATACCCCTAGACTCCGCCTCTCCTTTCCCTTCACTCTTTTCTTTTGTCCTCCAGGTACGGCCCAGTTTATCTCATCTATTTGAAATGTGATCGTGGGCGGAGTCTTGATGTTCAGTTGTGATTGTAACACCTTTGAAACACGCTTGAGAACATTCTCCAGAAAAGTTATGTAGTACACCTTTAAAGTCTGCTTCAAGCTTAGTACAAGACCTTTAAACTTGTGAAGAAAAGTTCTGTTTCTCACCACTAGAAGCAACAGTCCTGCCCGTCCTTTGTGACTTGCATTACATCAAACCTCTCATTTTAGAAACATACATTTCTTCACTTTACCCCGACACGCTTAAAGTGCTCGTCGAACTGCCTCGGGGCCACATTATAGAAGTTTTGGACCACCCACTCTCTCCCTCAGGCCCCTGTCCTCCTGCTCCTCCGGCCCCCTCGCGCCCCTATAAGCGCATCGCATGTTTGCAAAATGGGGCTCTGTGTAGCGCTTTGTAGAACCTCCCCGGTGGATTTGGACCAATTAGCCCTGGACCCTGGCTTTACGAGGACTGGCTCTTGGTCCCCGGTGGAGCCTTTTAACAGGGTGACCGCCAGAGAGGGTTGAGAGGGGAGCGTGGAGGAGAGCTGGGATAATAGATGACCCTTTTGTCTGTTTTGCCGCTAAGGATTTTGAATCAATTGTGTAGCGCAAGTGTGGAGCCTGGAGTTTGCAAAGGAGACGGTGAAATAGCAGCGGAGTGTGTGCGTGTGGGGTGCACTTCAACTTTTAAGAGTTTAAAACTAGGCTCTTTTGTCTCTGTCTCGGCGCAAGTTTTAGACGATTTTTAAAATGTGAAGAGTAGCAGCTGTAGTTTTGCTCCCGGGGCTTCCAACAATTCACACTAAATGAATCTTGTAGCTCATAAATTTTAGTTAAAGGTGAAACTATGGAACCTTCTCTGTGGAGGAGCTGCCTATAATGTTATTGAGGGAGAAGCTGCATAATTTTGATATGTGAACACTATCAGTCAAAAGTTTGAACATGCTCCACATTTGAGACACATACAGAAGACATCAGATATATGATGCAAGATGTACAGAATAAAAAAAAAATAAAAATAAATAAATAAATCTTATATGCAAATGCTTTAAGTATCCACCCTTTGCTTTGTGTTACGGTGCTGCAAACACTTGACCTTCTCTAATGAGCTTCATGATGGAGTCTCCAGAAATGGGTTTCACTTCACAGGGACCGGCCTCCTGCTGGTGCCCAGAGTCAGGACTAAACATCAGGAATCAACATTTCAGTTTTATGCAGCTAAAACCTGGAACAATTTTCCTGAAGATGGAGAGACAGGCCTCTACTTTGGCGATGTTTAAATCCAGGTTCAAAACAGTTCTTTTTAGCTGTGCTTATGAATGTAAGGTGGGCGACAGTGGCTCAGTGGTTAGAGCGCTGGTCCCCCAACCTTAAGGTCAGAGGATCGAGTCCCGTTCGGACCAAGTTCTGTCGTTGTGTCCTTAGGCAAGACACTTAACTAGTATGAAAGTGGTGGATGCGCGTGAATGATCGGTGGTGGTCGGAGGGGCTGATGGCGCAAAACTGGCAGCCTCCCTTCTGTCAGTGTGCCCCAGGGCAGCTGTGGCTACAAATAGTAGTTTTACCATCACCAAGTGTGGAGTGAACGAATGACTTCAGTGTAGCGCTTTGAGAGGTGAAGTGTAAGGCATTATTATTATTAATGAGGTAATGGACGTGAGATTGACAGGCGGATCGGTGCAGCGTCGGCAGTGATGCGGTCGCTGTATCGGTCCGTTGTGGTAAAGAAGGAGCTGAGTCGAAAGGCAAAGCTCTCGATTCACCGGTCAGTCTACGGTCCTACCCTCACCTGTGGTCATGAGCTCTGGGTCATGACCGAAAGGACAAGATCGCGGACACAAGCTGCCGAAATTAGTTTCCTCCACAGAGTGGCTGGGCGCACCCTTAGAGATAATGTGAGGAGCTCAGTCACACGGGAGGAGCTCGGAGTAGAGCCGCTGCTCCTACACGTGTCTGGGGTGAGGGAAGTCTGGGAGTCCCTGCTTAGACTGTTGCCCCCGTGACCCGGCCCCGGATAAGCGGAAGAAAATGGATGGATGGATAATTTTATGATGATTATTTATGATTATTTATGTTTTGATTTGTGTGATTTTAATACCTTTCTTATTCTGTGAAGCACTTTGAATTACTTTGTGTACCTTGTACTACACAAATAAACTTGCCTTGTCTGGGTCAGGAAATCAGAATCAGAAGAATCAGAATCAGAAGAAGTTTTATTGCCATTGTCCGTGAGCAGAGCTCACAGACTAGGAACTTACTTCGGTGATAAAGTGCACATAGAACACAAACAAAAAAAACAACACACTAAATAAATACAAATAGGGCATGCAGGAGGTAGAAATATATACAATAGTAGAAATATATACAATAGTGGCATCAAAACAACAACAACAGTGCAACAGGTCAAAAGTGCAAATCAAGGTTCAAAGCAAAGGGTGGCTTTAGAAAAAAAAAATAAAAATCTAAAACAGTTTTTGACTTATTTTGAGTTCATTTTTGTGTTCATTCATAGTTTTGATGCCTTTAAATATAATCTGCAATGTAAATAATCCTGGAACTAAAGAAGAAAGTCCAATATCTAAAACAGACAATGGTCTTTATGTAACTGACAAGTGTAATAGGTTTTATCTGAAACAGAAATGGGAAAAGGAGGCAGCAACTGAAATGACTGAGGATGAATTGTAAAGTACCTGGTCATTTCAGCGGTCATCAACTGCATCCCTGTCCTGGAGAGAACACTCCTGGAAGAATGTTATTAGATATTTAAGAACCTCAGCCCAGGGAACCGACACGTTAGCTGGAGACAGTGTACTTCTGAGGAGGGGAATCACTACCACATATTCTGGGCTTGCTCCAAATTAAAATTGTATTAAGAGTGGCAGCCATGTGAGATTAAACTTAGTTTTTGGAGTGAACATGTCATTCAACTTTGAAACTCTGTATTTAGGTGGGGTTGCTCTCTTGGAACGGAGAAGCGATAAGAAGCTGTTCCAGGCCCTCTTGGCGGCGAGTAAAAAGAATATAACTAAAAAATGGGCTAATCCCGCTAAAAGCCTTCAGTGGATGGCTGGATTTATATAGTATCTGAAATATTTACAATGGAAAAGCTAACTTACACAATAAACACTCAAAGGAACAAATGTTACTGTATTTGGAACAAGTGGATTAAGTATATCACCCCAGTTACGACAGATTTTCTCAGACTTCTCCATTACAGGTGAAGAATTATTTTATTTTATTATACTCTGCATATAAACTTTCTGATTGCATTTTTTTTTTTTTATTTAAGTTCTACTGTTCTTGCAAATCGGTTTTTTTTTTTTTACTTTTTACTTTTCTTTTAATATACCAAAATAGAATGGGACCAAAGAACATGGCAGAGTGATAAAAAGCACTTTTCAGGGACTTCAGGGAGTAATAATCCTTGTTTCTTGTGTGTGCAGAAATGGAAAAGCTCATGTGTGAAAGGGAAAAAACGATATTTGAACTGGGAGGAACATGTCTGTACAAAATGTGTTCTTTCCGAATAAAAATCTGGTCCTGTACTCGTGATAAGTACATCTGAGGAGAGACAAGCCCACTTCGCTCTTTTTTTCCCAAGTTCATTTTTGAGCACAGAAACAACTTTAATTGAACAATAGAGATAGATACGTCTGATTCCATACTGTGGAACTTTTGAGACAAAGCCAATAAAAGCCGGAGGTAAACCCCAGCCCTTCATCCCACCAGTAATGTTACATAGTGCACAATTAAAATACTGCATATAGACGTAAAACTGATTAAAGAGTGAAATATTTTACTCCTGTGGGTTATTAACTGCTGACACACAAGATATTTTTAGATCACTACGTTACCTTTTCTTGTTTTGAAAATGTTATATTCACCGGAACCAAAGTATTAACATATTAACTTTCACATTCGTTTTTATCGCTCGTTTAAGTCACTCCTCCTTCAGAGCGCTATCACCACACAATCAGCGTGCATCCTGCTAATGAAACTACTGAACATAGCATCAGGTTTGAGAAAGTTGTAGTGTTCAGTTTTGTATATTTATGGAGAATTGTCGAGCATATATACATATATATATATATATATCTATATATATATATATATATATATATATATATATATATATATATATATATATATATATATATATTATATATATATATATATATATATATTATATAATATATAATATATATATATATATATATATATATATATATATATAGGCTTATGGGCGGAGCATTGGACAGATTTGTACTGCTAAGCGTAAGGAGGGTTTGAATAGAGATAGGCCTGTTACGATAATCACTATACAGATGACAAAATATTATTGGGGGGTCAATATTCATGGGACTTTTTTTGTACTAATGGGAATTATTATTATTATTTTATTTTTATTTTATTTATTTTTTTGCAACATGTTGAGATTTAATCTGTAGAAAGTTGAGTAAATAACTTCTATGACTATTATACATACAGACTAATTACTTAATTTTTTTATTATTATTTTTTTTTTTTAATATTATAGATTTTTGGGGATATTTCTAGCTTTATGGTCTGATTTCAACATTATCATTTTATCTGATTTTCTAACTTTCTGTTGGTTAAATCGATTCTCACGTTCAGCCCTGAGACTCAATTGCTGTTGTGATTTTGGGCTTTACAAAAATGAATTGAATTGAACTGAATTGTCTATATTTACTTCAGCAATATATCACACTTCAAAATGTGTTATCGTGACAGGCCTACCGAGAGAGATTGGGAAAATACTCAAACATCCATGGATGACATCTAAAACCTCTTCTTTTGCCTAATACCTCCTCGTTAAAGTAATTCAGTGACCAGATCAATCGATGATTATGAGTCTAAAGAAACTGGACATTAATCATAATGACGCTTGTCTGGAGGAGAGGCATATCTTTTTTGTGTCCGTTTGTGCACCATTTGTGCACACATAATACACTTCAGTAACTACTTCACTGAAAAAATCTGAACACGTTTGTAGCCAGTCGGACACTATGGTGGTTTAGCCCAGTGTGCATGTTTGAGGCTGATGGGGGTTAATGGAGCTAAAGGAGACGCTCTCAGATCCTAAGAAAGATGGTAAATATGCAGCATCACCCAAACACATGAATGAAACTATTGCCAATTTTTAGATGACATCACAGTATTCTATAAGCCAATAACAGCTAAGACAGATGAGGGCAAATAAAATGAATGTTGTTATAATGCTGATTTTTGTTTGTAATAGAAGATGTTAATGGGTCTGATCACTCATAGAAATGATCAAGTTAATATTTGTGAATTCACCTTTTTGATTTTTCACAGCAAAATACAATGTAATCAGTGGGAAAATCTGGCTCTTGCCCCTGATCTGAGACTATGACATCATCCCATTGTGTAATCTGAAAATGACCAATTACACAGCTGTTGGACAATAAGTATAGATATTTCACATTATTTATGAAGAACAAACAGCAAAAGCATGGTTTTCAACTTTTGATAACATTTCTTTTAATTTTGAACGCCCTCCCTCTAAACCAGTGTTGCAGACGGGACGGGGCGTTACATTCAACAGCCTTGCTCCAAATTGTCTCTTTGGTTGCTATGATACTCACGGTCAGTTCGAAGTATGGAACTTGACTCTAAATTCTCTCCTATATCTGCTCTAGCCTCGATGAGCTTCGTTCACTGGAGCTGAATGCCATGGGTGACGTCACACTCACTTCTTTATAGGTCCAGGGGGGTCCAGGGTCCAGGGGGTCAAATGCGGCCCTCAGATCAATCTTTGTTGGCCATCATGCCTCCTCCTAAACTGGCCCAATTGATCAGGAAGTATTTCATTTTACTACAAATTGAAGAGATTCTACCGCTATAACCTGAATAACATCACATTGCATTGTGACACAGACCTAAAAATAATCTTCCAAGTCTTATTAAAGGTACAATGGCTCTGTCAAACCTGTGTTAAATGAATCATTTGACTCCCTGTATCGACCTTGGTCTGTGTCCCTCCGCTTCAAGTACGTTTCAGTATGCGGCCCTCTGTGAAAAAAGTTTGAACACCCCTGATCTATGGTATCACACAAATAGGTCATGTTTGTTAAGTTTTACATAAAAATCTTACATACTGTGCCTTTAATAGCAGAAACCCCCATGTATTTGAATTAGTACATTATCCCTAACAAATAGACCATAGCAAATAGTCAAACTCCAAGGTAAAAACTTTCACCTTCCCTCTCTGCACTTCTAATACAAAAATCCATGTGCGTATTTGTTTACAGCGGCCTAAAAGCAGGACTAAATCCTGGTTACAGTGGCACTCTAATTATGGCAGCAGGTCTGTGGCTGGCCTGTGTATTCACCCCTCGCTGGGGTCTGGAGCCGAGAAGGCGCAGGCTTTCGGTACCCGCCTGTGGACTTGAAAGGACTTGAAAAAGGACGGCGATCTCACCTCATTAGCGGCAGACAGCTCAGAGACGCGTCAGATCTGCGGATACGGGGCCCATCGCCGTGGAGAGCCTCACAACAATCAATGGAGCTCAAAGCAGCACAGTGTTTACAGCATGCACACACGGAGAAGTCAAGGAGCCGCTATATTTACTCAGTGCACACGCAGAGCAAGGACTGGGCTAAAGGAGGAGAGGGTGAAAACAGGTCTAAAACAGTGGTCATTTTGACAAGAGGTTAACTCTATAGTTTTAGTCTATTTCTATTAAAAGAAATATTCATGCTGAACTAATGTGGCCCTTGGATATAGTTTTTTTTTTGTGGTATTTTTCTTCATTTTCTTCTGCTTTATCCGAGGCTGCATTCGGCTAAAGTATTTTCTGTACTTTTCCATCCATCCATTTTCTTCCGCAGTCTGAGCAGGGGACTCCCAGACTTCCCTCACCCCAGACACGTCCTCCAGCTCCTCCGGTGGCCCACCTCAGCTGGCTCCTCTCGACGTGTAGGAGCAGCGGCTCTACTCCAAGCTCCTCCCGTGTGACTGAGCCCCTCACCCTATCTCTAAGGGTGCTCCCAGCCACCCTGCGGAGGAAACTCATTTTCTGTACTTTTAGTCGGAAAAAAAATACATGCTTTAAAGCTACTTTCTGTAATTAGATTGGCCCCTGTTGTATTCTCACATAACATCACTAAATGCTATCAACGTTACTTCTGTCTGACAGTCGACATTATGCCAGCTTTGGCCTGAGAGAAGAAGAGCAGAGAGCAAAAAAGGGAAAGCTGTGGGACTAGGAGCCAGGAAGGGGGCCGTGTGGAGGGGGAAACAGGTTGAAAATAAATCAAATAAACTTGCAGGTGGTAGGTTTAAAGTGGAGTCAAATGTTAAATCAACTTTTTGTTTTGGGCAATTTTAGTGCAAACTAGGTACGTTTGCAGCATCATGTTCAAAAACTGTGAAAAAAAAAAAGTGTGTACTGCTTCCAGTGGCCACTGCACTTTCAAGTACTACGTGACATCACACAGAACAGCCCTGATTACAGCCAGGTGTTTCTGATTACAAACACCTGGCTGCAGGGGCGGAGTCTGAAGTGTACTTGATACCTGTTTGACCAATCACATGGTTCCTTGTGCACACCCTGCCCCTACAACCCCCTCACTCTCCCCTTTAGTCCTCCAGACCCTGCCCCACTCCCCCATTCACGCTCCCCTTTAGTCCTCCTGACCCTGCCCCTTGTCCACCCTCATTCTCCCCTTTAGTCCTCCAGACCCTACCCCTCCTCCCCTTCATTCTCCCCTTTAATCCTCCAGGTACTGCTCTATTTGAAATGTAGTTGTTGGCAGAGTTTAGGTGTTTAGCTGCACTTTAATCACCGCTCACTTTATTTTATTGTAAGTGAGACACTCAGAATATAGTTTGTTCTGTTGTGTCAACGCATCGAGAATCACTTTTGCCTCTCAATGCAAAAAAAAAACACAAACACATGCATGTACTTTCTCTATTCACGCCTCTCTCTAAATCTCTTCCAGTTTATTAGCGAAACACTTAACGAAGGACAAGTAACGACGAGCCAATAGATAGCTGTAAAACTAACAAGTCAATGGGCTTTACGGGAGAATAAATCCGGGGAATGAAGCGGGCTAAGAGTTGTGTGGGCGCCAGTGATGGAGAGGTTTATCAGTCCACAGACAAGCATCAGATCTGGAGTGGAGGGGCAGACTGCTGACTCTGCACTTGGGCTAATGTTTTAATTAAAGAGGAAGATCTTTATACGGGCCGCATTAAAAGACACAAGAGAGTTACAATGTCGATAAGATTGAGATATGACTAGGCGGAATGGGACGGAGGAACAACGAACTAACGGTTTATTTCATTATTAAGTGTTTTTTTTATTTTGTTAACCTTACAAAATAACAGTCAAAATCAGGTACCGTGGATTTGATTGTCTTCAAAATGTAAAAAAAAAAAAAAAAAAAAAGTTCATTTTAAGCAGTTTGCAGAGGTCCAAAGTTATTCCTCACTTACCTTATGCAATCAGAGCATTCTGATTATTCACCGCGATGGGTTTATAAGCACTTTTCACAGCTTTCAGAGACTAGCATGCCAACAGTGCACTTCTTGATTCTCAGAGTACAAAAAGGCTTTATAATTGGATGCGCACAGCGGTCACATTTCTCAAACTCAACCATAGACTGTATAAAGAAGTGGACTAAGTGAGTATATGGTGTGAAATGCTTTAATCAGTCAATTTCAGATATACAAATACTATTTCGTTCATACACTGATGGATGCAAACTTGCGTTGACATTAGCCATTTCTTTGTCACATGTGCAAACTTTTGAAAACTTGTCCATGTTATAATCTCATTTGGCAAACTATTCCACTGACTGAGAAAGTGTGACGTCACCCATAGCGTTCAGCTCCAGTCAAATGAAGCTCATCGATTCTAGCGGTTATATTTGGAACCGAGGTACGACCGCGAGTATCTCAGCAACCAAAGAGCCAATCTGGGGCCAGGCTGCTGAAGGTAACGTCCCGTGTTGCTAATGCTAGTGGGAAAGCGCCTGGTTTGTCTGTTATTAATGTCATATCTTGATTTAAGAACACAAAATAAAAACACAGGATCATGTAGACCGGGTTAGAACAAACATTTTAAGACCAAAAAAAACAAGGTTCACTGCAGCAATTACAGAGAGAGAGGTGACAGTTTTTTCAACGTAAAGTGAATTGGAGCCAGAGTCTATGGACCCAAATCATACCAGTGTTTAGTTCTGATTTGGGACGCAGCGCCTAGCAGGTTAGCTATGTCCATTTATATATACGGTCTATGGACTCAACTATATAGAAAAAAAATATATAGCCACTTTGTAAGGTGGACATGATTTTAACACAAATTAAATGCTCTTTCTTCAAACTAACAGAAACCTGAATACTGTTGTACTATGACGATCAAATGTATCTGAATTTTCTCCTCTGAAATATTGATACTGAAATATAAAATGGTGGCTAGCAGTGTTTTTGGCAATGTGACATCTCATAAAGTCTAGGAAATAATATTCTACAATTCTATTTTTTTTTCCTATGCCTCATATTTCCAAAATTCCAAAATCCAGTGAAATTTTTTTTTCACTGTAGCATATTAATACAGTGAAATTAATCAAAACTGTTGAATGTCACTTGCACTGTAGCAATTAAAGGGGAATAGTATTAATAAACACTATGCCCTGTCCTATGCACAAAAACACACAAACACAATATCAATGATCTGAAAAACACCCAGATGCCCTGTCAATGTACAGGCTGCAATGTGAATGGTTCTGTACATCAGGTCTATATTTCTTTTAATTATCAGCTGCTAGGGTTAAAATGTGTGACTTGGCTGCAACCAAATGGTAGCGATTTTTAATGTTATTAATTTTTAATTATGTGCGTCCACAGTCACCAACCTTGGCGTCACCATAGACAGCGATTTTAAATTTGACAAGCAGATTAATGGCGTTTTTAAAATCTAGTTTTATCCATCTGCGGCTTTTATCCAAAGTAAACCGTTTTTTATCTTTTAAACTTTTTGAACAAGTCGTGCACGCTTTATTTCGTCTCGCCTGGACTACTGCAGTGCACTTTATTCGGGCATTTCGCAAAACTCGCTTTACCGACTGCAGTTAGTCCAAAACTCTGCTGCACGACTTTTAACAGGAACCAAAAAACATGATCATATACCACACCAATTCTTGCGTCTTTGCACTGGCTTCCTGTTAATTTTAGAGTTAATTTTAAGATTTATTGTTTGTTTTTAAAGCTTTGAATGGACTGGCCCCGGATTACATCTCGGACCTCATCCAGATTTACACCCCGGGGCGCGCTCTGAGGTCTGAGGGCCAACTCCAGCTCGTGGTGCCAAAGACCAGACTTAAAACCAGAGGGGACAGGGCCTTTTTCTGTGGTTGGACCTAAACTGTGGAACGCCCTGCCCCCCACGTTCAATCAGCTCCCACTGTAGAGTGTTTTTAAGTCTCGTCTTAAGACCCACGTTTATTCTCTGGCTTTTTAACACCGCGTGAGTTGTGTGGTCCCTCTGTGTTTTTTATTATTTTTATGTGTTTATTGTATTTATATTGATTTTAGGTACGTGTTTTTATTTTTTATTTTTTACTTTTATTACTGTTTATTGCTCTTATTTGATTTTACTGGCTTTATTTTTGTAAGTCTTTAGTGAAATTAAATGAGTATCTATGTATTTTCATTGTTGTTCTTTTTATTTTTATTTTTAGTCACTCTGTCTCTGTGCAGCACTTTGGAAACATTTGTTTATGAAATGTGCTATATAAATAAAGTGGGATTGGATTGGATTGGATGTTTTCAGAATGCTTGAAAGTGATAAAATATGCTAAAAATGTAAGTGTGGTATTTCAAGAGGTTTGTCAGCATAAAAATATATATATATAAATAAATAAATAAATAAATAAATAAAATAAATAAAAATAAAATACTATGTAATAAAATGCAAATAAAATAAAATAAAATGCAATAAAATGCAGTATAATATAATATATAATATAATATAAAATACATATAATATGTATTGGCCAAATTAGTTTTTGCTTTAGTTTCAAATTCCAAGTCTAGTGTTCATGTTACCGTAGCCTACCACATTAATAAAATAATACAGCTTGGACTTTGTTAAAGGCGTATGTCTTCCTGCACCTGTTGGCAACACTTCAAATGAGCCACATTTTTCCAAAGAGGGCACAATTCTTGTTTCTCATTTTGTTTTCATACTCTCAAAATGTTGCTGTGTTCAGGCATTTAATAAATAGCTTTTGCAAATCATTATTCAAATGTGACTTGATTGTCTTCTATCAAAATGATTAAAACGTAGAATGTCCTCATATATGGACATTTTTCTCATTATGTAAAAGTATAATTCTTTGTCATTCCACTCATCGGGTCCCAAACGACCCAAATAACAAAGGGAAAATAATAAAGTATGCAATTTAAGAGTTCATTCAAGCCCTAGGAGGTTTAAAGACGCTGTACCAGATTTTTACTCTCTTAAAAATGTGAAAAGCATAACTAGGTATTTTAAACAGGTTGCAGTGGTTCAAAATGATTCCTCACTTACCTTAAGCACCAATTTGTATGTTCTTTTCACAACTTTCAGAGACCATGACAGTAAAATTTGCACCAATTAGCATGCTGTCAGCGCACTTCCTGATTATGGGTAAATAAAAACACTTCATACTTGGATGCAGACAGAATAAAACGGCCTTATCCGTGTCAGACGCAGTGCAGTTTGGGGCTTTATGCAAGCTGCACACCACATAACTGCAGACACCAGGGGGCACCACGATAATTAACTTCTGGAACGAGCAACGCTGGGCCAGGGACCTCGCCGCAGCATTTAACTCTCAAATTACATGAGATCAAATTAGGACAATGTACACAGCTTACAAATCAAACAAAAATAACAAATAGCCTACTTACTATACTTTACAAAAGATGAGGAGCCCAACATAGAGTTAGTATTGAGTAACAGTTGAAGTGATCAGCCAATCAGAGGGATGTACTGGGAGGAAAAGTTTGGCTGATTCCAAGGGCCCCAAAAATATAAAAAACATATCATTCACTATCCATTCAAGGCGGTTTTCAGCTCCTTCTGGTGTCACATCACAAATCGAACCACCGGCCTTTGAGTTAGTGGATAAATACTCTAACCTCTCTACGTTAAAGTAGGACTAAACACCTAAACTCCTCCAACAACCACATTTCAAACAAACTGCAAAACTGGGCAGTACCTGGAACACTACAGGGGAGAGTGAGGGAGGGAGCGAGGTCTGGGCGTATGAGGAGCAGTGTGATCGGTTTAACGGGCATCAAATACAAACAAAAAAATAATGAGGGTAAACTGGACAAATGTCTTAGAATGAAGATGTTTCAGAGCTCATCCAAGCATCTTCTTCAGTTCTGATCAGACTGGTGGAGGACACTGCCTCCAGGGAGGAGCTAACAGCACTGAAACTAACACACCAAGTGTTTACAGTTTCTGTTTGTTGGCCTGGTCTATTGAACTATACTAAGAGTGAACTGTGTCTGAGTCATGTATTGCATAATCGTTCAGGCCCCTGATGGGGGCTCTCACACCTATTAGCACACTGGCTAGCACTATTGTTTTCTTTGGTTAGATTTAGGTCTGAGGATGGAGTTATAAATAAAAGTCTAAAGGCCCCTTTCCAGTTCAAAGATGGATTGTCTGTCCTAACAAAAATGGTTTATTTAATCCAATGTTCCCTCTATTTTTTCATGTGTCTGAGCAGAGACACAAGCTCCCTGAGACACTGAGGACCACTGTGAGCAACATCAGATGTGACGCTGTGGCCACACACCAGTATCATGCCTGTTCAAAACCTTGGATCATAGCAAGTTACATGGCTTATTAAAAGAATCAAATTACAGCAGCAATTTTCATTAGTTTACTTTTAATATAATTGATTTGGCCCACTTAAAATGAAAAAGACAAAAATCTCTTTGTTCATGAGATGTGTACTATGTTATAGGTGAGAGTCCTCCTTTAACCATAGGAAGGGTGCTGCTTTGGCCTGGGTAAGGTCCAGTTGTGGCCTGGGTGAGGGTCATGTTCTGGAAGAAATGACACATATACACCTTTCAGACATAACATTAAAACATTCACATTTTGCACAATGTATATACATACATGCATATACATATACTTATATGTGCATATATAACCATTTAAACCCTGCCCATTAATTATCTAATAGTAACAGCATTTAATGTCTAATATATAAATGTCACTAGTAGTGATGGTCAAATGAGACGGAGCTCCGGAGCACGTCTTGTTTCTTCCTCGGAGCTTGTCTCGCAGCAGAGGCTCACGTGACCAAAGTGTCGAGGTGTCGGTCCCTCCCCCTCCTGCTTCGCTCTGTGTGTCAATCTCGTCAATGAATCGAAGTGTTTCATTGGCTCAGCGAATGTTCCGCTCTGCGATTGGTTTAGAGCTTCAGAGTGTTCAGTGCACTTCTGTGGTTTGAAAAATGCTAAACTGCTACAGTACAAAAGAAACACCAATATTTCTGAAAAATGTTGGGTAGTGAGGAGTATTGTATGACGTTAGTGGTGATTTTGGCGACTTTTGGCATTTGTTTCATTTTCGATGGCATCAAAAAATGGAAAAAAGCGATCCATGGTTTGGGATCACACAAAACTTCTATTTTTTAATAAAACGTGATATATAAATTGTTGTATTTTTTTTAATGTTCAAAATAGAATATATACTATTTATGACTTGTAATAAAATAGAGTTTTGGGTTCCCAAATCACGGGTTGACGAGCAGGGTCCAGTGCACAGGCACAGACAGGTGAAACGAGGATCCAGGATGAGACAAAGGCAGCTGGCCAGGCGGAGCAGGAGGCAGGATTCTGGAGACAAAAGGTAATTCAATGAGTACAAGGTAACAGGTACTGAGCAACAAAAACTGAGCTAGAGTAGTCACGTTAGCACGCGGACGATCTTCAGATGGAGCTGTACAGACTGGGGTCCTGAGGAGCTCTCGTGCTGGTGTTGGCACATTCTCTTATGGAGTGGCTGTTTAGTTTCTCCAATGTAACGCTCAATGTCCACATTATACTCTTCACTACACTGAATGAAATAGACCACTTTACTTTGTTTGTGGCTTGGGGTTTTGTCCTTTGGGTGAACCAGCTTCAGTGTTAAAGTGTTTGTAAGTTTGAAATAGATCGGGATTTCATGCTGAAAATCTTTCAGACACGCCAGCTGTGTAAGGATAGTTAAAACTTTCAGATTCCCTGTTGTCCTGTTTTTTTAACTTTCATAAATCTACTGAAGGCCCATTCTAGATATCCACAAGCAGAGAGGGCTTTCTCCACGTGTTGTTCCTCCTTCACTTTTCCCTCTGTGTGTGTGGGAACCACTTGAGCCCTGTGCTGTTTGAATAACTCTGACTTTGTGCTGCGGTGGATGGTGTGAATCAAACAGCAGGTATTGGTCAGTGTGTGTGGGCATCCTAAAGACTTCTACCTGGAGTCACAGGTCCTCTCCTATGGTTACTGCACAATCTAAGAAAGACAATTTGTTCTTGTTGACCTCTTCCCTGTGAACTCGATGTTCTGGTCCACAGCAGTAATATGTGGAGGCTTCCATATCTTGAATTCTGATTTTAGTCCAGTTGTCAATTGTCTAACATCCACACATGAAACCCCGCCCATGCAGCCGGACATTTGCCAATTAGAAACACCTGACTGTAGTCAAGGCAGTCTTGTGTGATGTCACATAGTACTACTAATTGTTGTGACCCGTGGAGGCAAACACACACTCAGTTTTTACCAGAAAGCTGTGCCTAGTTTGACCTGCGACTGCCAAAAAATGACTAAGAACAGAAGACAATGCGATTAAAAACACTATATATAAAGTTCAATAGAAAAAGCTGTTTAGTTCACTATATATTTTATTCTTTTTATATAAATCGTTATCTTCAAAC
Organism: Periophthalmus modestus; assembly: GCA_019594935.1. Lineage (NCBI taxonomy): Eukaryota > Metazoa > Chordata > Actinopteri > Gobiiformes > Gobiidae > Periophthalmus > Periophthalmus modestus. Next base: position 35,240,574 of record JAIEZT010000013.1, on the reverse strand, counting down.
CAGACAGATCCTTAGATATGATCACTGGACGCCATAAACAACTCCGCTTGACGTTTCAGCTTCTATTTCCAGACGTCGCCTTTGAAATAATGATGCAAACAAATAATGGAGCATTTATGGACACTTGAATTCAGAACGCTGAGAATGTGGCTTTTCAAGACGTTATTTTTACCCCACGTCTATCCCATGAAGTGAACTCAGCGCTCAGCGGATATTATAGATGAAATGTACAGCTGGTTTAAAGAACCAGCTGTACATTTATGTTTTTCATGCATTAAAGTAAAGTTAGGTTTGCCGCTGTAGAGATATATTAAAAGGACTTTATAGAGATGTTAAGTAGATTGTGATATGTTGTGTAATAAAAAAAAAAAAATTAATAAAAAAAAAAAAAAGTACTTACACCTAATGCAATGGTCTAAGGTAACAAAAGTACAACTGGTAAATTAGTGTACTTATGTAGAATTTTTAGACATCAGAGAGGACCACAGGAGCTGTCTTTTATTTCATATATTCTTCAATATCAAGTGGTTGATCTAACTATGCTAAATGTTTTTAGTAGCACATATTGTATTTTTATTTATTTATTTTCATATTTGTGATTTTTAGGGAGTGAGGGGATAGGCATTTTCCGTTGCCTGTGTGTCATTATTGTTTAAGGTATGTACATTGTAAACCTTTAATCTCTCATATTAGCCTTGGATACTACACCTTTTCTATGTAATATTTTTTTTTTTATATATTCTGGAAAATCTCTAAAATAAATCATACTAAATAAATAAATAAATAAATAAATAAATAAATAAAAAAATAAATAAAATTATTATTATTATTATTATTATTATTATATTATTATTATTAACAATAATACTAATGATAATAATAATACTAATAATAATAATATTTTTTAGATATTTGTACTTTACTTACAGTACATTTTACAGTGGATACTTTTTACTTTTACTTCACTACATTTGAGAGCAGGTATTTGTACTTTCTACTCCACTACATTTTTGACTTGAAAAGTAAAAAGTACTGAGTAAAAAGTAATCATTTGAGGGGTTATTTTTACCATGTTCATGGTAACATCCTCACAAAAGTTTTTGAGTTCAAGCTTCGACTTTGAGGAACCAAAAATAAATAAACAAAATTCACAAGAAAACTGATTTGTATTGTTACTGTGACCAAAATATATATAATTTTTAATCAGTACCACTGCACTGTAACAACACTTTATCAAAATATGTGTGAAATACTTCCTTAAGTCTTAAAGTACTTTTACTTAAGTAGATTTTTGATGTGATACTTTTTCTTTTACTTAAGTAACTTTTTATCTCTGTATCTGTACTTTTACTTAAGAAACAAAACCTAGTACTTCATACTTCATCTACCAGAGACCTAATGTGGAATTATGTTTGACTGTAGTCTCATTTTGCTCTCAATATGGTTGTGATTTGGACGTGAGATTGGATTTCTTATGAAATACACAGCAACATTCCCATTACCTCTAGAAACAAGGAGTCTGTTTACCAGAAGATGGACATTATTTCAGTTCTAAAACATGAGATACCAAAGGCAAGGTCCTCAAGAGCACGATTAAAGGTACAAAGTAGTGGATCTACTGATATTTTGGGATATATACGGCCAATTTTGGTTATTTTTCCTCAAATTATATCATTTAAACTGACTACAAACTCACCCACAGCCATTTTTTTAAACCACAAACCTTTAAGACAGCTGAGTATCACATTTAGTGCAGTTGTCTCTTTGTATTAAAGTGTTCAAATAAAACTTTGTATGTCCTAGGCAGCAAATCAACCAAAACCAAATATCGGCCCATGCTGGAGATGTAAGGCTGATAAAAAGTCTAAATATCAGCCCAATATACAGGTCTATCTCGAGTTGCTATGTTATTCTATGTTGAATCTGTCCCTATTAAATCAACAATAAATAAATAAGCAGAAATGTTACATAGTGCACTTTTAAGGACACTTGAAATAATATCTTATTCGGTCTTTTTATCCTTCGAGTAACCAAACTACAGAAGGCTTGGTGCATTCTGTAGTGTATGTTTTGCTCGGGCTGTCTATCCCTCTGTGTGGCAGTGCTCGGGGTTTATCAGCACAAATCAATGGCGGCGTTATCCCCAGGAGAGCCAGAGGAGCAGGGGGAGAGGGTTGTGTCCGCCAGCCCCACCAGCTCTACTCCCGACGGGGACAGACACACAGAAGACAGGCCCCCCACAAGATGGAAGAACTCCCTTTTCTAACAAGTAAGGAGGGAAGCAATGAATTGACAAAACAAAACAACATTGTTAAAGTAAAAAAGTTGAAGTTGGTAGCAAAAATAAGTGGTAATCGTGGGATAGTTTGTTTTGGGGAAAGAATATGTATCTAAATATTAATGATATCTGCAAATATATGTGAACTTTTTCTGTCCGTGGAGATGTTTTACAGGTGAGATCTGTGGAGAAGTGACCACACTAAAAGTAAAAATGCTTTAATACCATTTTCAAACCCAGGGAGAACAGAGAAGATTAACCATAAATCAGGCATAAACTCATAGACTGTGAATATAAACGGACATAGCTAACCTGCTAGCCGTCACTTCCGGTTCCATCGACTCTGGCTCTAATTTACTTTACATTGGAAAATCTGTGGCCCCTGTCTCTGTAACTGCTGCTGTCAGGTTTGTCATTTTGCTCTTAAAATGTGCATATTAACCCACTCTACGTGATCCTGGTATTTTTATTTCATTCCTTTGTTCCTAACTCGAGCCTTACCTTCAACAGCCTCACTCTGGATTAGCACCATCAGAAAAGTTACATTGTGCACCTTTAAATGACTGCATTATGGAAAATTTGACGTTTTTTGACCTTTTAAACATGTTACAGCATTGTTCCCTCCTAAAAAATATAAATGTATTACGTCCTCTCCCCCTGAGGTGTCGTGGTTTGAATTTTCCCAGGATTGTTGCGTCACTGGTAGGAACCCTGTACAGATTACACACCAGATTCCAGTATGGTTATCAGTGTATTGCTCTTTACAAAGCCATTTTTTTTAAGTTCTACGATAGGAGATGCCGAAGTAAAGGTATGCAGTATGTTCAAAGGCCAATAATAGTAGCACGGTATGTGACTTAGAAATAGAGAGTTAAAACAATACTTTGGAACATTCCCCATAGAGATACATATGTTTCATGCTATACTGTGGGATATTATAGCCAAAGGAACAACATTTCTATGGAAACAAGCAGGAGGAGGCCCTTAATCAGGCCAAGTAGAGTCAGGTTTGTGGACATGCATGCAACCTCGCTGACAGTAGTTTTGGGGTTTTTTTACATTTTTGAGCCTCTTTGGAGACAAGCAGATGATGGACCCCCTACTACGAGAAATGTTACACTGTGCGCCTTTAAATCATACAACCGAAGAAGCGGCTTGGATGAGCAGCGAAACGTCTTCACTCCTACAACAATTTGTCCAGTTGACAGATTCAAACTTTGTCTTTTGCTTTAAATCCTTCGCTCGTTACAGTGTTTTCACGTTGACCCAAGAATGTAACCAACTAACAGTAGAACCGCTCTTACCAGTGTATCCGAGCTAAGCGTTTGTCAGTTTCCCTGGTCACTGTACACGAGCCTACATTTATTTTTCCGTGTTGTCGCTGTGTCCTCCAATGCCACAGGCTAAACTCCCATCGGACCGCAAAGATAAACCGGAGGCCTGACAAAAACACAGAATAAACTCTATACTTTCTTAGCACAATCCCCCTGCCGTACTGACTTCCTTTTGGGCCAGTCTCTTTCAAATACTATGGAGTCTTTGAGAGGGTCTGGGGAGCTGAGATCTGATCATCAAACTAATGCAAAACTCCACACCACTGCAGTGTACAGTAACAGAGTGTCGAGCAGACTTCAGCTCGTGCCAAAGGGAATAGGGAATCTCGTTTTGAAAAACTCCACTTTCTCTTGTAAGGAATACAAGGGCATTTGGGGAAATTCTCGGGTCTTATCGGGGTCAGGTGGGGTTACAGTGCAGGGGGGAGTACGCAAAAATATGAATATAAGATGTATCTAACCTGAGGCCTGGAGGAAAACGGAATTTGATTTTGGATTTCCTAATATTTATCAAGAATTTATGAAAAAAAAAAAAAAATTGTAACAAATAAAAACTATAATTTAATTTGCACTCGAATTGTATATTGTATCAGGTTTGTGAAGTTGTAGTCTGTTTTTCTGAACCATGCTTGGTGTATTTATGGAAAATGGCAGTGTGGGCAAGGGAGAGATTGTTAGATTGTGTCACAGGGTAAAGGTTATTCAAAAATGGACAATAAAACCAGGGTAAAACCAATAAATAGTGATACAATTTATCACGTTCAAATGAAAGTTCACTATTATTCTGAAGCTCTACTTGTGCCCTTCAGGAGTTACTGCAGTGAAATGCAGGAGCTGATTGTGTACTACAGTGGTCACAAAAGCACTGTCTGGGTCTCAGGAGGATAACACATAACATCAAGCTCAGAAACTCGTGACATGGTGGTAATCTAAGCTAAAAAAAAAATACAATAAGCGAACCTCCAGCTAGGCACCTCTGTCCGAGATCCTGGCTCAAAAAACTAAACACTACACAGCACTTGCTCACTACTCCTGACAGGTTAAAGAGGGGTTATTATGCAAAATCGACTTTTTGGAGCTTTCTACCATGTTATAATACTGTTCCCTCATCCAGCACATACCTGAAATTGTTATGTCATCCATGCAGGAGTCCTTGGAGGTATTCAAACTTTACTGTTGGAGTACAAGGCAGGGAGCAAGGAGAGTAGGGACTTGTCAAAAGTGAAAATGAAACTTATAAAACGTTAATAAATGTTAATACATTGTTTTCAGCGAATATAGCGAGTTACTATGGTGATCTATATATGGAAAAAGACGAAGTTCAAATCTGTGAACTGGACAAATCGTTGTAGGATTTTGTTGCCATGGATCAGACCTGGACGACTGAGGGTTTACACAGATATCTGATCTAAATAATGTTATGGGGCAATTCATACCCCATAAAAGTGTAACATCCCCTGTGTAAAGTGCATGAAATATAAAATACTTCTAGTAGGGTGAGGGAAATCTGGGAGTCCCTGCTTAGACTGCTGCCCCCCTGACCAGGCCCCAGCAAAAGAAAATGAATGGATGGACTTTTAGTAGAATTTTGGCCTTATTTAACATTTCTGACATGTTAAAATTGTATTATTTATAAAATGGACTTTAGCAATCATTTATTAATGCTAAAAATAAACTGCTATCAATGTAATATTTTAATTGCAAATACTCTTTAAGATGCCTCGTTTGAGTGTGCCATTTGCTTAACTAAATACCTCATCTCTAAGACAGGAACTAAAATTAATGTCTTAACACATACCATACAATTTAAAGGGCCAATTAAAACTAAATACAGAGCCAATTAAAAGTGCATTAAGTTGACACTACAAATGAGTTTATATTTACACGCTTTAAATGGCAGCTGCGATTGTAAAGTCTGCATTTACGCAGTGCCAGTGAATGCAGCGCAGGTACAGCGGTGGCGGCCATCAGCGGCAGCCATTAGCGTGTAGTTTATAGAAGCGCAGTTCAGTTTAATAAGGAAAGAAGCTCCAAATTACCGAGTGTCACTTCGAGGGTCTTTAGTGAGCATCTGATTTAGTACAGTAAGATTTAAGAAAATGATAAGCCTGACAGCAGCAGTTACAGAGAAAGTGTTGACAGTTTTTTGATGTAAAGTGAGTTGGAGCCAGAGTCGATGGAGCTGGAACGCGCTCCCATGATCATCTCAGCATGGCAGCTAGTGTGTTAGCTATATCCATAAATATATACAGTCTATGCATACAAACAAAACACATTGAAACCCCCACAAAAACTGAATGTGAAAAAGAAACTAAAGCATGCAACCGTGTCACTAAGTAACAAGCCCATGAAGAACAGCTGCAATGTCAGACCACTGCAAGAGGGAAAACCATCTCACGGACTGGGACAACACTAAGGTCTGTCAGCTTTGAGAAATGACGGCAAAAAGCAAGAATTGGGAGGGCGCAGGCAGTTTCATCATTGTCATTTATTGTGAAGATTTAGGTATCATTGAAGTCAAAGACCCCACTGTCTCCCCATGACTGTCTCCCAATGACTGTCTCCTTTCTCCTGTCTCCCGTGACTGTCTCCCATGACTGTCTCCTGTCTTTACATTGTGACAGTGACTCTAAAATACTTGTGGCACTGTCATCACTTGGTTAGTGATTAGCTTGACACGTGCAGCTTACCAAACCTTATCTGTGTTTAGCGAAGCCAAACATATGGAAAACAGGTACAAAGGTCACTCGCATCAACTTGAAACATACAGACTATTGCAGAATATAAGCTGGAAAAAGTGCAGCTGTACAACATGTTAACTGCGACAGTGTTCACAAACAGGTATTATCTGATCCTAAGTTCAGAGTACACATGCCACGTAGAACACACACAGACAAACATAAGTTCAGAGTATGATCTGATCATGTTATATAAAATAATCATTCCCGACAGGTCATAGGCACAGAGTACCATGGTTAGATCAGGGGAGGCCATCGAGATCCAGAAACGCGCCCCAGACTGTGAATTGGGATGAGGGGGTGTACCTACTTTCTCACATCTGGGATAGAGTTAGACCTGTCATGATAATTACTGTATCGACTTATCTTTCGGTATATGAAAGCTGGAACAATATAATTTAGCGCTCCGTATTTATCGTGTGAATAACTGCAAAGGTGGAGAGTTTTGGGATATCTTACTTGTAATGTGACACGACTTTAGCTGTAGAGGGTTGAAAAATTAATTTCTGTGGCTAATTATTGCTTCATTCTGCTATTTATTTGTTGCAGTTCATGCCCATGTAATGATACAGTCTATTAAATGGTTTACTGAGATGACCATGCATTATTGTTACTGCATCAGTAGCATAAAGTAGTTCCAATATCATCATTTATTGCTATATATATCTGTAACAATATATCATGCTTCGAAATGTGTTATCGTAAAAGGCCTGGATACATTTCTGAGCAGGAAATATGAAGACAGCACTCATATCACTCTTTCTGCATCTGTAATGTATGTTATTTGTTCATTTGTTATATAAGTAGACACCCAACATACATCCAGTGCATGTGTGACATAACTGACATGAACAAAAAGAAAGAAGATAGGAGTATGTATGTACCCTGCTCCTATAGTAACTGTAGTAGTTAACTTAGAATAGTATGAACCCCAGTGCCTCAAGCCAGTACCATGAAACTGAAAATTATAATGATGGTGTTTGTGAATGAATCGGCTCTTTTGAACGGTTCTTTAACGTGAATGATTGGAACTGGATCTCTTTTTTTTTTTTTTACTTTCAAATTTTTGTGTATTTTTATCCCGATTAACACTGTACCGACACAAACATCCGCACAGAAGCAGAGTAGGCAACACGAGTGAGAGATTTGTGCACAAAAAACACATGTGGCATCATAACAACAGTTTTAAATGATTAATATTGAAGTAGAGCACTTTATTTAGATTATGCATCGTTTGAGAGGGTAAACACACTCCCACTCTCAGTTTGAACCATTTTAAACACAGCTGAGCCTTGGTCATTTCTCTCTGTGATAAGTTTGTAGATAAAACGAGTTCTCACTTTAGCTTCCTTCATATAGAGCCTTTTGAACGTCTCTTTGCAATGAATAAATCCAAAAGAATCAGATCCCGTAAAAGAAATGTATTACAAAGGCAATTGATAAGATATCTTAATCAGACTTGTTCTGTTGCGGAGTGGTTTCCAAAGATTTTTACTTCATTTAATACATCAATTTCCTCTGTAATTCAACTTTAAAATTGTGAACACCCTGTATATTGAGCTGATTAATATATCAAACAGGCTGTGTCATAATTTAGACTTGGATTAGCAATGGATTAGCTCTGGGTCAAACCTATTTTATTGACTATGACCTAACCAAAAACAATATACGCTGCCTGGCCAAAAAAAAAAAAAGGTCAAACACTGTAATATTTTATTGGACCACCTTTAGCTTTGATTACGGCACATTCGCTGTGACATTGTTTCGATAAGATTCTGCAGTGTCACAAGATTTATTTACATCCAGTGTTGCATTAATTTTTCACCAAGATCTTGCATTGATGATGGTCGAGTCTGACGCTGCACGAAGCTTCTCCAGAACATCCCAAAGATTCTCAATGGGGTTAAGGTCTGGACTCTGTGGTGGCTCCATGTGTGAAAATGAGTCTCATGCTCCTGAATCACTCTTTCACGATTTGAGCCTGATGAATTCTGGCATTGTCATCTTGGAATATGCTCGTGCATCAGGGAAGAAAAAATCCACTGATGGAATAACCTGGACATTCAGTATATTCAGGTGTCAGCTGACCTCATTCTTTGAGCACAGACTGTTGCTGAATCTAGACCTGACTCGTACCTATAGGATTGTACCTATTTGCTTAATTAAATCCAGGTGGCGACTTTTTTTTTTTTTTTTTGGCCAGGCTGTGTTTATTAACATGTTTAGTTAGTTTCAGTTTCAGTTCACTTCCTCTTCAGACTGCTATCACATTACAGTTGACGTGCATTTTGCTAATGAATGCACATCACAGCAGGTTTGTGAAGTTGTGTTGCATTGTTTGTATCATGCTTTTGAAAAAAAAAAAAAAAAAAAATCATATTGGATAACGGGGAGACTTAAGCTTGTCGGTGGAGCATTGGATAAAATCTTACAGCTAACTGCAAAAAGGGTTTGAATAGGCCCTGGCAGAGATCACTAAAATACTCAAACATGCATAGATGACATCTAAAAAGCTCTTTAGGCATGTTTTTGATGAGGGAACAATGTTATAACATGGTAGAGCGCTTCATAATACCCCCTTTGATAGTGTTACAAATAGAATTTTCTCATAAAAAACACACACATACATTTCTGGTAAACAAGCAGCCCTCTCCTCCTCAGCTCTGTCAGACTGATATTTGTGCTGTTTATACACACCACAGTCCCACTGGAAACCTCCTAAAAGAGTAAAGTCAAATTATCTTTCCCCAAAGTGAGGACGCTCTCCAAAGCTCATTTGCAAAGCACTTATTTCTGTTTTAATTAATTCTTAGAAAAAAGGAAAAAAAAAAAAAAGAGAAAAGAAACATGTTCAAAAACAAAGTGATTATGTAGTTTTTGTGGGAATATCAGCACCAATATGAAGCTTTTGGACTGAACTTTTTTTCTTTTTTTTTTTTTTTTTAATTAGCAAAGGAAATTAGTAAGACTGAAGTTTGGAATGGTTAGATCCTTCTTTTGTTTGGGCGTACACCATCTGCTCATCTGCATGGATCTTCATGTTGATTGCATTTCCTGGAATGTTCCATAATATAGCATTAAACTTATGTATTCTGTATTTATTCACTTGAAGGTGCTTTTATTGCTAAAGAAATACTTTGCAAAAACATGCATTTCTTCAGCATTAAGGTTAAATGCAGTTAGATAATGAGTTCTCATACAGCCTGAAAGTGGATGAGGGAAGTAAAGATCTTGGTTTGACTGACATTCAGCCGAGGTGTCTAGTAAGAAACACTTAATATTTTGGAGATTTACAGGATAGAAATGACATTTGAGTCTTATGCTTTTACTGATTAAGATCATAGACTGTATACATAAATGAACATAGCTAACACGCTAGCTGCCACGTTCCAAATAAGAAGTGATCATGGATGTGCTTCTGGCTCCATCAACTCCAATCCACTTTACATTAGAAAACTGTGGCCCCTCTCTCTGTAACTGTTGCAAGCAGGTTTGTCATTTGGACTTAAAATGTTCATATTGACTACATGATACATACTACATGATCCTGGTATTTGTATTTCACTATTCTGTCTGTAACTCAAACCGATATAAACATTAGTAAGAGACAAATCAGATGCCTTTCTTCCTCGAGGTCGCTTCCGTTAGCCTTAGCAACAAGTTTGATTGACAGGTTGGAGTTGCTAAGCGCCCACACCCTGTCAAATCGGTTCGAATGGGCGTTACCATCAACAGCTTTGCTCCTGATTGACTCGATGGTTGCTACGATACTCGCTCAGAATTCCTAATATGGAACTTGTCTCCAAATTCACCCCTATAACTTCCAGCCTGAGCTATTTTTGAACTCGAGCCGGACGCTGTGGGTGACGTCACACTCACTTGGTCCACTTCATTATACAATCTATGGTTGAAATTGTGAACATAGTTTTTCCTCCAGTTTTAACTAATGGTTTGACTTTGTATTTGAAACACTTAACAGATGAACACCAGCAGTTGTTTAAGTCATTGTTTCCTCAAAAAAAGATTAATAGCAAAACATCAGTTTATGATGCATTATCCTCGGTGCATTCGCAAAATAGGCCCACTCCTTCATGTGGAGCATGAGATTTGAAGCTGAACACAACTTTTTCAAGAGGTCTCTAAAGCACTTTAAAAATGTCACAAAATCCTTAGTCAAGTAATAGAGAGGCAGTTTATTACCACTGGGAAATCTCGACTTTGAAAGGTTTCAGTTTGGCCCTTTGAAATCTGTCATTAACAATGTTATGAAAAACTTTACTTTCAGTGTTTTACCCAATTTGTACTTTGTCACATAAGCTGGTATATGAGATGGGTACTGGTATGCAGATCTCTTGGTTCTTAACTCTTAGTTTCAACATCTTAAGGGTTCAGCTATATCTTAACCATTTGACCTTGAGATCCAGTGCACTGTGCTCTGTTGTCCACTGTCATGCATATTACACACATCACCTGTTTATCCTGTCACAAGTGTTTTGGCCTTGTGCTCCTTTAACTGGCCTAAACTGGTTTTCAGGGTCATGTAATTTTTATGGTCAAGAGCTTTGGGAAATGACCGAAAGGACAAGATCGCGGAAACAAGCTGCCGAAATTAGTTTCCTCCACAGATTGGCTGGGCACTCCCTTAGAGATAGGGTGAGGAGCTTGGTCACACGTGAGGAGCTCAGAGTAGAGCTGCTGCTCCTCCACATTGAGAGGAGCCAGTTGAGGTGGCTCAGGCATCTGTTCAGGATGCTCCTGGACGCCTCCCTAGGGAGGTGTTCCAGGCATGTTCCACCGGAAGGAGGAACTGGGGAAGACCCAGGACACACTGGAGTCTCAACTGGCCTGGGAACGCCTTGGGGTCTCACCAGAGGAGCTGCAGGAGGTGTCTGGAGTGAGGGAAGTTTGGGAGTCCCTGCTTAGACTGCTGCCCCCTCGACCCAGACCAGGATAAGCGAAAGAAAATGAATGGATGTAACTCTTATCTATGTGGTAAAAATATGCTGTATGTACCGTATGACACTGACACAGCTTAGGGTGAGACGCTCTGTCAGGGACAGGCTGCTCTTTACAATTGTGGCACAATAGCTTCAATAAATCAGACAAGATAACTTCTTATTTTTCAAATATTTGCCTGTAGAAATTCCACAACAGCAACATGGAAGAAGGGGATGTTTTGAGCTCTTTTTAAAATGCTGATGTGCATTTTGAGGTGTCAACCACAAACCTATAGTAAAAATCTATGGAACTGGGTATCAAATTGGTTTGGTTGTTTGTATTGAAACTGTTTTGGAAAATACACTCATACAAGTGTGAGTGATGATCAGACATTTCTAATGACTTGTAAAGTAGATGCCCTTAATTTTGACAAACACTTGAATGTGATGTGTGCTGAGAACAGAACTAGTTCATTTTGAATGGTTTGCAGTGGTCTAAAGTTAAGCTCGGCATGCGATGAGTTAATAAGGCTCTTGCACAACTTTCAGAGACCACAGAGGAGTTTTGCCATGACCGTAAAGCTAACAATAACCAGCATGCTAACACACACTTCCTAATTATCTGGCAATAAAACTCTGGAATTAGATGCAAACAGTGCAGAGTTATTTATACAATATGTAAGTACTGGGGCAAAACAAATTTTGCTCAAATACATGGGGAAAAAATCAGGTACCGGGCTTTTAAGAGCCGGTTACCAATGACCCGTCACTATTCTGAATTAAGATCTAACCTGGGACTACAACAGGACTCTACTTGGTCTAAACCACGGGCGAGACTAAGCAAATTATTAAATCAGTCCTTAACCAAGATCTAAAGCCTGGTCTGGACCACAGATTGTATAAAGAAGTGGACTGAGAGTGTGACATCACCCATAGCGTTCAGCTCCAGTCAAATGAAGCTCATCGAGGCTAGAGCAGTTATAGGGGCGAATTTGGAGCCAAGTTCCAGATTTGGAATTTTAACCATGAGTATCATACCAAAAAAAGAGTCAATTCAGAGCAGGCTGCTAAAAGTAAGACTCCTTCTACAGCATCATGTAGAATGGATCAGTACAAACACTTTAAGACCAAAATGATGAGCCTGACAGGAGCAGTTACAGAGAGAGCAGCCACAGGTCCCATTGGTCCTGATGAGATGCTCCTTTGGCATTGGAGGATGGGTCAAATGCAGAGGGCACATTTACAATAAACTGCACCTTAAATTAATCTTCATAGGGTCAAATTTAAACACTTAACAACTGCAACTGAAAGAAAGAGAGAGAGAAACAGACAAAAAAATGTATTCATTAAAGGTACACAACATAACCTTTCTGGCTGTCTCCATAGAGATCTTTTGATGTTAACAAAATATACAAAAATGTGCGGCACTGAAAGACTCCACAAAACCAAATAGTCCATATAATCCCAGATTCTCCCGTTACCTGGACAACAGAGCCCAACAATAGTTTATCTGAAAATGAAACATTAATTCCTTCTGTTCCAAGGGTTTTAATATCGTCAACTAGAGGCTTCAATATTTCGTGGAATATTAAAGTCTTGTGTGTGGAAAAGTGAAACCACATGAATATTTGTCAAAACAAAATTATACTTAGGGGCAAAGTTCCTCAAAATGAAGTTTGTGTATCGCCTTCTTGGAACCCAAAGGACTTGCTGTCTCAAAATCATCATAATAGAGTTGAATTTGGAGCTCAGTTTTTGTCTTTGGGAATATTTTTCTTTTTTAAAATGCAGACCTATCACGTATATCCCTGTAGACACCCTGTTCATGCTGTTTGACCTGCATGAAAGTGTTATACAGTCCTCATTCTTGAATATTGACTTTAAAGTTCTCAAAATTGGTATACACAAACATTTATCTGTCACAGGGACTTTGGTTACTTTGGACATCAAGTTACACACCTCCATATACCATAGGTTCTACTATTACCCACTTTTCATTAAAAAAAATTGATTCTCCTGTTCATTAAACCAGGCTTCCCCTTCTTTCTCCGAAGCAAAAAACCGAGGCACAATTGAAAATGCCTCTTTTGCCTGAGTTTGTGTGTCTTTAACAACATCCTCCACAGAGAGTACCATTGCTTGAACTGCGCTTTCAGCTACACCAGAGGCCTGCAGCTGTGCAACAACAGATCCACACATGTTTTATAGATGAGCATTATTAAGTAAGCACCTTTCTGGCATGTTAGAACTCACTAAATTTACGGTGTGCTTTACAGATGAAACAGGTTACCATTGTGGAGACTTTTTAGGGGTTACCTCAAGAGTCCAAGTATACAGTAAAATTCTAGCTCGGGGATCTTTCACTCAAGGGTTTTCTTTGGCAATTCCAACATTCGATGTTATACACTGTTGTTGTATGAAGGTGTAAAAGAAGGTGAAGGACTATAGACCATGAACATAGCTAACCTCCTAGCTGCCGTGTTCGAAATAGGAGTGTGACCCAAAGACACTCTTCCGGCTCCATCAATTCTGGCTCCAATTCACTATACATTGAGAAACTGTCTCTGTAACTGCTGTAGTGAGCCTCATAATTTTGGTCTTAAAACGTTAATATTAATCCGCTCAACATGTATTTTTATTTTGCCGTTTTGTCTGTAACTCAAGATCAGAAATCAGGTGCCTAGCAACAGGTTTGATTGACCTCTTTGCTAAGTCCTTGCTCCCTGCCAAACCAGCGGTGCAGGTGGAAAGGGGCATTACTTTCAACAGCCTCGCCCTGGATTGGCGAATTTGGTTGCTATTATACTTGCAGTCGGAACTCTGCTCCAAATTCTGCTCTGAATATTGTTCTTCCCACTTCAGACACACAGATGGAAAGGCTGTGCAGGCTGAACCCCAGCAACAAAGGTGTCAACGCTCACTCCAACCTGTAAAATGATGACTAGAATAAGTAGAATATGTTCAAGTGACCAGCTTGCTGTACAGAAGGGGTTATGCAATATTAAGCCAAATAAGAATACAGCAATAGTTTGTTATATGTAGTATCTAGCAAGACGGATTGGATTGGATTAAGCAAAGTTTAAATCCATGTTAAGTTAAGTACTAACACTGCAACAATACTAACAATACAATCTAACAAGCAAACAGGTGGTCTACCAGAAAAGTTATATAATGCACCTTAAATAAATGTTATAATTATTAACTTTTAAGCTATAATTATATAATAATTATTAGTAAATAAAGTTTTGTTTTTTGTTTTTTGCTGCATGAGGGAAATGTGTTTGTGTCCAGGACCTTTTCAATAACTATACAGACAAGTGCACTTATCCAGTGTTTACATGGGACACATACATTTACATACCTGCAGATATTTAAGAGTTGGTCGATAGCTTGAGCAGAACTTATCGTTCCACTTCTTTTGTCGCCTTTAGGAGTTGGTAGAAGCAAGTGGAACAGCAGCAAAACACTTGAAATGTCACTATCCCATCCTAGAGAAAATGTTAGAAAGAATTATTGTCTACAAGACAAAGTCTCAACCTGTGAGATGTCAAAATGCTTTACAACATAAATAATTATCAGATAGATTGTATATATCTATCCTGCTATATTGTAATGGCCATTTATACCTAACACAAGCAAATTCTGTATTAAATCAATGGATACAATACTTTCCACAGTTTGTTCTGTTTAGTGCATGTATTTGACTTGCTTTTTGTTTTTCATGTGGTTCTACAGCCTCCAGCAGGGCCCCCCCCCATTTGAGGCTGCAAACAGTTACAGTAATAATGGCAACGTCAGTGCATTGATTTAATGCATACAACTATAATTATAGGAACATTGCATCCACTTCCAGTGTCTCAATAGATTCTACTTAAAGAGTAAAGCTCTCTCAGGCGCTCATTATTGTTCCTTGGTTTGAAATAAGTGGGCCACTTGGTGACAAATCTGCCTGACACCTCCTCCCCAAACATCATTTCAAATCCTTGGCAAATCTAAAAAAAGGACATAGATGTGAATATATATTTAAAAAAAAAAAAGAAATGGTAGAACCTCTCTTCTGCACTTACCAAACATGATTTATAAAGAAATCTTGGAATGACATCCAAGACAGAGAGGGAGCCTCGTTGATCATGTACCAGAGACGAGTGATATTGAAATGTAGCCCTTATCTTCTCCTTTATCGTTTGATAGGTTGGCTGCTTTAGAATTGCCTTGGTTTCTTGGCAGTCTTTTCCGGAGAGCTGGCCTTCTAGTGAAAGCTGCCTCTTTCTTTTAGGACCTACTTCCTTGCCATGGGGTCATAGAAATGGTTCTTTTATAAAACAAACCGAAAATATAAAAAATAAAACGCTGCAACTGTAAGACAAGGATCATAGTATTTAAATGTTAAACTAAATCTATAAGAACTTGATCAAACACTCTGACCCTGTACTTATCACTGTAGTGTAAGATGTTAATGACATCATTTATAAGTATTTTATTGTATTTTATTGCTGTAGAAGGGACTAAACCTTTTTGCCTACTCTCTTTTGTAGTCACATTTTTGACTCTATTGCTTTTGATGATAAATCAAATCTTCAAATCTGTCCTGTGCAAATGAGTTCAAAAATACAACTAAAACTCTTCATCTCTGACTGTAGCGTGTAGCTGACTGTATTTTTGGACGTCCATGTACTTTACAGCTACCGGCATCGTGAACTGCGATAAACATAAAAAATAGATCAAAGGACAATCAACGTGACATTACATTAATCAAACTAATGTTGTGTGTGCAGTGAGCATGAAAGTTAAATTCAAATATGTGATCCAAAGTTCTTGTTTCATGATATTTTCCAGTTTGAGCAGAACAATAGTCCACACCATCTAAGAAGATGATATAGTTGAACAAATGCCATTTTAAAGAACCTATTCAACCAAAATGAATCTTGAATTTGCACTTTCTGTCTATCCTGTATATGTTGTATTTATATGCACTTCTTTTTAATGCATGTCCCTGTGTTTATTGTATTTTATAAATTATTATTATTCATTGTTTTATGTTGCACCAGACTGACAAGATCCTAATCGAATTCCATTCCCTCAGTAGCATAGACAATAGACAATAGTAATCAAACTTATTCTAATTCTGTTGTTCAGAATGAATTGTTTGCTGACTGAGTCTGTATGTCCCATTTAATATAGAAACTACACAAAACTCAGACTATATATATATATATATATATATATATATATATATATATATATATATATATATATATATATATATATGTATGTATGTATGTATGTATATATATATGTATATATATATGTATGTATATATATATATATATATATATATGTATATATATGTATATATATGTATATATATATGTATGTATGTATGTATGTATGTATGTATGTATGTATATATGGATATATATATATATATATATATATATATATATATATATATATATATATATATATATATATATAGATATATATATATATATATGGGGACCATCCTCCCGTAGACCCACCACCTGTGAGGGGTCAGGGGAGGGGCCAGGGGAAGGCATTTAATTACATAAAGACTGGCTCTGGGGACATGGAATGTCACCTCACGGGGGGGATGTTCCAGACATGTTCCAACAGGAGGAGGCCCGGGGAAGACCCAGGACATGCTGGAGGGACTTTGTCTCTCAGCTGGCCTGGGAATGCCTTGCCTTGGGGTCCCACCGGAGATAGAGGACGTTGCTGAGGTGAGGGAAGTCTGGGAGTCCCTGCTTAGACTGCTCTGCCGTGACCCGGCCCCAGATAAGCGGAAGAAAATGGATGGATGGAAAACTGGGACACACCCGGGTTGGGATGGTTGGTATAAATAAAATTATGAAAAGTGTAACATTGCCCACTCTTGATTCACTTATGGGTCAGCATATAATCTGAGGGACTTCTGTCAGTGCATTTTTTGCCTTCCCCCCTGTTCAAAAATAAAGACACCTGGGACATTTTTTCTACAAAACTGGGACAAGTCCCTGGTTTTGTATACACCTACTGGGATAAGGGACTCAGGGCTCAAAACTGGGACTACCCTGGCTAAAAAGGGACATCTGGTCACCCTAAGCAACAAGTATTATATAAGTCATTTCAGGCTGTTTGTATTTTGGTCAGCACACGAATTCAGCTGCAGTAATATTATGTTATTCAAAACTCATTCCATTAGGACTGTCAAATTAATTGCTATTAAATCAAAATTGTAATATGATTTAATTGTTGATAGTTGTGAAATGTCCCTGTGTGTCAGATGCCCTCCCCATGTCTTCATGGGGTCTTATTCTATGTAAAAACTGTTAACCCAATAAATGGTCACATTAATGTAGCACTTTCTTACCTTCAAGACACTCAAAACACTTTACATCAAGAAACCACTCACCCA
Organism: Periophthalmus modestus; assembly: GCA_019594935.1. Lineage (NCBI taxonomy): Eukaryota > Metazoa > Chordata > Actinopteri > Gobiiformes > Gobiidae > Periophthalmus > Periophthalmus modestus. The sequence goes on along the minus strand of JAIEZT010000013.1, from coordinate 35,222,872 downwards.
TTCACAACAGACACTAAGGGCGAGGGGTTTAAGTGTCGTGAGAACTGGAATTGTACCACCAACCTGCGGGTCAGTGTATCTTTCTCAACCACCAATGAAGTTTATGTCGAGAGCAGGATTCAAACCACCAAATTTTTGATATAACCCTAGAGGATAAGAAAAGTTCCACCTTTAACTGCCCCTTTATTTTTTCTCTGAAGTTTTAATCAGGGAAAAAAAACACCGATATTCTCTCTATCTTCCCGCACTCCCGCTATTGTCCTCTGCTCATGTTCCCCGTCACTACCTGCCACTCTCTGTGACACAACGTGACAGAGCTACAAAGCCATGTGCGCGGGACAATCAGGGACAGAGGAGAACAAAAACCCCAGTGAGGAGCTGGAGCAAGGGACAGGCTTTGTACTGGGAGAAAGGCCACCGCTTCCTCCATTTTATCTGATAGACACGTGTCCAACAACCCTGTGTGTCCAGATACCAGGGAGCAGGGTAATTGCTGGGTCAGGGTGTTTAGTGCCTCAACCATTGATTCTGCAGATGTTTTCCAGTCATTTTTTTATGTTTTTTGTCTTTTTTTCTCATAAGCAGCTATATTTGCTTTTGATATGGGTGCGTGTCCCGGATTGTCTGATCCACCTGTCAATCATGTCCATCTGAACTCGGCGAGGTTCACTAGTAATCGGACTCACATTTTTGTAAAGTCTTGAATGAAGAAGCGTATTCTGGATCTCAGACAAGCAAGCTCTATTCAATGCCATACTGCAGAACATTCCACGGAAAGCAGTAACATCTCCATGGAATTAAGTGGCAGATGCTTCATCAGAAAAGTGACATAAATACAGTTGGCTTATGAGGGAACACCTGCTATCTGAAGCTACAAACTCATCCATGAGAGAAAACAGCTCCTTTGTCACCCATTGTTCAACAAACATGGATATATACTGCGCTAAATACAGACATGAAGACAAGGAGGAGAACAATGAGGTCCAGCAAACTGTATAGTGATCCATGAACGCTAACGTTAGCTGAATGCCATATGCTACCCCGATGTTAGCGCTGCCTGTTGTCTGTGCCAACGCCATGTCAACAAGCTGTGACTGAATGTGAATTAGTTGTCCTTAAAATACACAGAATCCATCAAGAAACACATATGCAAAACAAACTAATTGAGCTTTAAACCATTTTATAGCATCATGCCCTCATCTAAAATATACCTGCCGCATTTTGAATTTCCCAGTGTTGTAACGTCATAGGTAAAAGTCTGGAGGTCTCCTGTGCTGTTTTCTCAGTCCATAACCTACAAATATCTGTGGATGCTCCTGGATGACAAACTGGACTGGATTCCAAACACAGATGCCCTTTATAAGAGAGGTCAGAGCTGCCTCTTCTTCCTCCGGAGATTCAGAGCATTTCATGTTTGCGAGGAGCTACTCTTGATTCTATCACTCTGTATTGGCCACTGCCGTCTTTTATGTGGTGGTGCGCTTGGGCAGCAGCCTGGCCGACAAGAACAGCAGGAGGCTGCAAAAGCTTGTGAAGAAGGCCAGCTCTGTGATTGGGAGAGCACTGGACTCTCTCAGCACAGCGGTGGAGGTGCGTATCCAGAACAGACTGGAGGCCATAATGGACACCTGCTCCCACCCCCTCCACAGTGGCTGAAAGGAGGACTGAAAGGTTTAAAAAAATCCTTTGTACCCACAGCCATCAGACTCTATAACCTGTTCGAAGCCCCACCCGTCACTCCTCAGAACTGGCACTTTAAGCACACAGATCTTTAACTATTTATTGCCTATGTTTGAAATGTCTTACTGTATGATGATTGGAATTTTCCCTTTTTATGTAACTCTATGTCATAAATCAAAAGGAGTCATAACCCCCCGTTCCCATTATAGAAAGCGCACCTCTAGAAACAAAGAGTCTGTTATCTGAAGATAGACATTATTTTAAGTTCTAAAACATGAAATGCAAAAGCAAAGGTACGCGGGAGTTTAAAGCATTGCCAGCTGTATCTATAATGCACTTTCAAAGCTCTCGTCAGCGTATTGTGAACTCTACTACAGTCGATCCGTCCTTAAGCACCTTGAATTACTTTAGGTATGAATTGTGCTATAGAAATACATTTGCCACAGTCAGTCAAAAGTTTGGACACATCTTTTCATTTAATGTTCTTTTTGTTTTGTTTATTACTTTCTACATTTTAGATACACACATAAGACATCAAATATATGACAGAAAAAAAAAAAAAAAAACAAATAAAAAAAAAATAAATAAATTGTAAAAAAAAAAAAAAAAAAAAAGAAATTATTAGACCTGTCATGATAATTACTACATCGATTTATGGTTCAATTTTTATTTATAGAGCACAAAAAAAAAAAAAAAAAAAAAAAAAAAAAAAAAACTTGCTACCCAAAGTGCTTCACATAAACAACAAACTTATTCAATACGAAAAGTTGGAACAATATGAACAATATTTTTTTAGGTCAATATTTATCATGTTACATTTTCTTAGCACAACTGGGAGATTTTTGGTTATTTTTTGGCTACATGATAAGATTATAGGCATAAAAGGTTGAATTCTATGATTGCTACAGACGCTAAATGATGCCTTCAGTGAGAATCTACAATGCAAATATGAGAAACATACATGAAAAAGTATGTCCAAACTTGTGACTGGCGCTGTATCTAGAAGCAGCGCATGTTTTATTCATTGCGAAACACGGGTTTACCACGAAGAAACCCACCCAGACATCGTAGTAGCGAAAACTGTATCCGTCTGAGTAACACCAAAACACCAAACTGCGACTGTGCTGAAGGCAAATGGATCTGAACATAAGGCCGTCCTAATGTACTCTATGATAAAAACTAATAATCCTAATAAAAATCCTCATGTGGGATGGTGGATAGCAGCTGTGGAGCGCGGTGACAGAGGAGTGTTGATAGAAGAACAGATGTACTGGCTCTGACTGCACACTGACAATGGAAGAAAATCTGCTTGTGCTGCTTTCACAAACATATGGGTAATAACACAAGTACAATAACACAAACTGCAAAATGTGGAGTTTGCATGTTTTATCTGTGTTTTTTTCCCCCATCAAGCAAAACCTCTAGCTACGTACTCGCAAAAATGATCCAGGTTCTTGTTTTAAATATGTTGAAGAGGCTGTATTACGCAGTCGATGTTGTTCTTTCTACCATGTTATATGTTGTTGCTTCCTGAAGAGGTTTTAAATGTCATCCATGCATGTTTGAGTAATCTAGTGATCTCTCCCAGACCCTACTTGAAGCCTCTTTATGGTTAGCTGTACGATTCTGTTCAATGCTCGTCATCAACATCCATGCATATACATAAGTAGTCATAAGTAGTAGAAGTAGTACAATTATATATGTTTTAAGGCTGTAAAACCCCTCACCACACACTTTATACACTTTTCTCACACAGGCATTAACGTTTTCTCACATTTGTCTCTTGTTTAAACACTCTCAAAGTTCAAAGCTTCGTAGATTTTTAAAAAAAAGTAAGCGCAGTATTATAGAAAACCAAATACTGTACTGTAAATAAAAATGACAGCTTTAAGAAATACTATAACAAATTAACACAGCATATCCATTAGCCAATCAGGACGCAGAATACAATGTGCGTTCAAAAAAAACACAAAAAAAACAAGCAAAATTGCACAAAAAAATTAAAATAAATAAATAAATGAACCGTGATATAGCCAGGGACACTGTATATACAAAAACATGATACTAAACTGTACACAGCCACTTGACAAATATGATTAGATGTGCAGTAGATTGTGTTGCGGTGGTGCTCTGAAGGGGGAGTGACTCGGAGAGAGCAAAAGGGAGGATAGACTCAGCTTTAAAAACAGAATTATATATAGAGCGTTTTCAAAACAGTAAAAGGTAATTACGTGTTCCCATTTTTCTAATCTCGTGTTGGTTTGGTGGAATAGTGCCTGCGGTAAATAGTCATCACAGTTTTACATCAGTTAAGTGGCAGTTTCTGAAGAAAAGTTAAAGAGAAAAACACAAAAATACAGGAAGCGGCAGTTTGTAAAATACTTGCTAATAAATTGTCCCAGCTTTTCGGCGTTGATGAGGTATTCCAGACACTTCCGTGGATTTGGGGAGCTGTTGAAATTCAGGAAGCGACGTGCCTGTAAAACAGAATTTTGCTCTTACATGCTTTTAAAGTTCTACCTGTTGTAAAATTAAGCTATCAAACATGAAGAATCAACGTAGAGATTAAAGAGTCCATATTACAATTTTTTTTTTTTTTTTTAATCTTTGTTATAATGTTGTTTCCTCATCACAAACCTGGAGTTGTGTTTTGTTTCATTCACACGTTTAACACACAAACCCTACAGATTTAAGCTGAGTTCTTCTCTCAAAAAAGAAAACTCTCTGTTCCACCTCATGACGTGTGATGTGGTAATGCAGGAAGTGCTCCACTGTGTTTTTCAACTCCATACACCTTCACTAGAATCATCTTGATGGTTTCAGCTCTGGAATTACCCATCTCTACTGAGCTAAATGTAGTAGCTAAAGTAGCGATTGTAAAAAGTAGATGTTACCTCTAAAACTGCCTCTTCATGACATCACAGTGTGGAACAGACCATGTTACAGGATTACTCAAATGCGTGAGTGAAACAAAACACAAGTCCAGGTATGTTTTTGAGGAGGTAAATGCATTATAACATGACTCACAAAGAGTCAATTTTGTGTAATATAGGAACTTTTCTTGAACATTTGAAGCCACATTTTGGGTGTTTTTTTTTTTTTTTTGTCTTAAAGAGGGGGTATTTTATTTCTATGGGGTAATTAACTGCTAATTAAAAACGTATTAGCATGTTTTATAAGTTTCCCTTTCGTTTTTGATGGTCTGAGTCGCCCTTCCCTCACCTCCCTGCGCTAAGTCACTCCTCCTTCAGAGCACTATCACCACACAATCAGCCTGCTGCACATCGCGTCAGGTTTGTGAAGTTGTAGTGTATGATTATGTGTCACGCTTTTGTATAGTTATGGAGAATTGTCGTGCGGGATCATGGGTGATGTAGGCTTGTGGGCGGAGCATTGAACAGAATCTTACAGCTAACCGTAAGAAAGAGAAAGATCGTTAAAATACTCAAACACACACGGATGACATATTTATTATACATTTCCCCCCCTTTTTAATGTATTTTTCTACGATTGCACAGACATAGGTTATATGAGGGAGCACGCTTGTATATGCAGGGCGTAGAGGTGTCACTAATTTAATCTCAGCTCTACACTGCCCTTTCAAGGCTTCATAACAAGTGTGGACAGAAAAACACCTCACGAGTCACGCTGTAACATAAGACATATTCACAATCACTGTCCTTGTATTGATCAATCACTATTCACTTGTGTATAGCGGGAATACTTGAGTAGGAAGTGGGAGAAAGAAAGAAACAAACAGGTGATAAGCAGATGCCAGTGGTGCTGAGTCTATGGCTGTAGAGGTCTGTGTGTGTGTGTCTTGGTCGTTGCAGGCGTCGGGTGGCACCTGTGGACCGTCCCCAACCATAGAAGGCCCAATAATGTAGTGGCAGAGTGGGGAGCTCTGTCCGAGGTCTAAGTGAGTTAGACCTTGAATGTTTAGACTCAGCACCTTATCCATGCATGTTACTTTATTTTATTTTGAGTATTTTATCTAGTTTTGTCTCAGTTATGACCTAAGTTTTATTATTTTTACCTCATATTTATTTATAGATAGATAGATAATAGATAGATAAGAACTTTATTAATCTCCAAGGGAGAAATTCAGGTGTCCGGCAGCAAACACACACTTGCACAAACACACATAATAATAGTAAGTAAAAAACAGTAAAAACTATAAAATATTAAAAACAATTAAAAAATAACAGTTTCACATCAGGCAGCTCTGTTAAACAGCCTGAGAGCTGAAGGGACAAACGACCTCTTGAAGCGCTCCGTCCTGCAGCGCAGTGAGAGGACCTGTCAGTCGTCCGTGTGCTCCTCTGCGCAGACAACGTGTCATGCAGGGGATGCCTGGTATTGTTCATGATGCCCTGCATTAAAGTCCTCATCCTCTTTTCCAGCACAGCTCCCACAGAGTCCACCCTCCTCCCGATCACACATGCACATTTCTTTATCAGTTTGTCCAGACGACCGCAATCCCTTGTGGTTATACTGCCACCCCAACAGACACACCAAAGAAGAAGACTGCACTTGCCACCACAGACTGATAAAAAAGGAACAACATGTCAGTGCATACATCAAAGGACCTGAGCTTTCTTAGGAAGAACAGCCTAGTCTGTCCTTTCCGATACAGAGCCCGAGCCTGCTCTGACCAGTCCAGTTTGTGGTCAAGGTGCACACCCCAAATACTTATAGGTGTCAACCACCTCGATCGATTTATATCATGCTTTTAATAATAATAATAATAATAATAATAATATAATAATAATAATAATAATAATAATAATTAAAATTATTTATATTTTAGTTTTTTGTTGTTTTTTTTATTTTTATTTTTATTTTTTGGTTCTTTCTATTTTATCTTATCCATAATTTTAGCATTTTAACTCAGCCACTGTCACTTGCTATTTTACAATAAAGCTCAGCCCGTGACAGTACTGCTCCTACTACTACTGCCACTACTCCTGCTACTACTACAACTACTACTACTACTACTGCTACCGCTACTACTTTCTACAAGTTGCTATTTACTCCTGCTACTACTGCTGATGCTACTACTACTACTATTACTGCTGCTATTTTTCTTTATTTCCCTTTTTCTTTTTTTTTTCTTTTCCAAACATGGAACAGCCGTTGTAAAATAATAATGTAAAATAGTACTTTTCTTCACATATGGTTGTCTGCAGTGTTTGTTCTAAAATGCACTTGGATGTTTTCTGTGTGTCCGTCTGGCAGAACATCATGGCTTTAGTTCATACACTAAAGTGTGTACAGTAGCTGCCTCTTTGTAAGCTCTGCCTCATACACAGAGGAGCTGGTCTATACTTGAACTTGACAAGGAGTGAACACTAAACAAAGATACTGCATATGAAAATAAGAATACAGTATATATGAAATTTATGAAAATGGTCATATTTTTACATCAAGGAATCACTCACCCATTCACACACACATTCATACCACAGTGTACGCAGACTGGGGGTTACGTGTCTTGCCCAAGGACACAACGACAGCATTCATCTCTGGGAGCTGGTCTACCAATATTGTTCATGTTGAGAGCAGGATTTGAACCGCCAACCTTCGGAAAAGTGGGCAAACACTTACGAAACATAATCTGTATGTCGCTTCCATGTATGTAGCACAACTATGTATAACTCACAATTAATTCACTTATTCTAATACTTCATTTGCACTACTCAAAAGACCCTGTACCCAATTTTTCTCCCATGTATTTGAGCTAAATGCATCTCTTCCCAGTGCAGATATACTGTATAAGCAGCTCATAGGGTCAAAAAGAGACCGCTCTGTGCTTTCTGTCTAATTATAAAGCACTTTTATCCTCTGTGAACCAGGAAGTAGTCCAGCACCATGATGGCAAAACTCCTCTCTGGCTTCTGAAAATGAGAGAAAAACAAAAAAATGCTTATAAACTCATCGCTGTGAATAATTAGGATGCTCAGAATGTAGACAGTAAGTGAAGAGTAATTTTGGACAAGTACAAACTGTTTAAAATGAACTTGCTCTATTTTTATCGTTTTTAAGATGTTTTTAAAAATCAGATACAGAGACTTTAAAGGTACACTATGTAACTTTTCAGTGCTAATAATTAAAACATGATTTATTGAGACAATAGAATGTGATTTTCAACATTTAAAAAAATCAGGTACAGTGTCTTTAATATTTTGTCTTTTTTTTTTTTTTTTTTTTTTTTGCCCCCCATAATGTCCATACAACAATATTACCACAATAAAATTACACTAAATTGCTACTATACTACTTCAACTAGCTTGATTTTCGCTACCTAACTTCTACCATGTTGCACTACTCTCCAACCACGTCCCTGGAACTATCAGGACACCTGTGTGCGGTGATTTGAGTGGGCTATAAAAAAAAAAATAAAGGAAAAGTGAAGTAGGAGAGAGAAGGGGGGGACGAGTGGGATTGATCAGGGTAACGGGGTGTCGGTGCTGGGGACGCATGTGGACGGAGGAGGCACACGGGAGACCAAAGACAGCTGTAATGTGGAGGAGATGACCTGGTGATCGGGGCGACGCTGGGGCAGATGTGAGGACTGCTGGAGCCGGAGCCAGGAGGGACAGAGCGGTGGACTGTGATGTGATGAGGACATGGTGGCCACAGGGTAACTACAAACTGTTTAAATTGAATTAGCTCTGTTTTTCACGTTTTTAAAAATCAGGTACGGCACATTTAAAGGTGCACTATGTAACTTTTCATTGATAATAATAAAAACAGTTAGTTTACCTTGGGCAATAAAATGTGATTTCAGCGTTAAATGGTAGTACTTTATTTTATATTCCCATGTGGCCTTATATCTGTGTAATCCCTCAGTCGTCCAGGTAGGTTCCATAGTGGTCCATGGGTGTATACTAGTCTATGTGTTTTATACTTGTTCTGATACAGGTCAACATCATTCTAAAGCTGTTCAGAAAAGGTTCATCTCTGTCCTGTGAATGGGACAATCAATCTCTGCTCAAATATCTAGTTTTGATACTAGTTTTAGTTTTGATCTGATTTTCAATACTTTAGACAACCTTAAATACTCTTCCTCCTCCTCCTCCTAGCACAGGGTGGCCCAAAAGTCACTGACACTTTTAAATCTTCAGTAGCTTCTATAATTCTTAAGTTATACTCACCAATTTTTTGGAGTAGCTAAAATGAACCTTCTGAGATTTTTAACAATATATACGGTTACTATTGGTCGCTTACACTTGAGCTTATCACTACTTAAACTAGGAGAAGTAAAAAAAAAACAAAAAAACAATCAAATTTATAACAATGAAATTATAATTATATAAGTTATATAAAATTATATAAAAAAAAAAGTTTTTAAATGTCAAAAAATTTTGGTTTCACACTGAATAGCTCGATCCAACATACTTGCATAACATTTGAATTTCCGGGCTTATTTGATCCTCGATGTTATGTTTTAAGTAATTTATTGTCTGAGGTTTATTCACAAACACCTTTTCTTTAAGATAGTCCCATAGTAAGAAATCGGGACTAGTCAGGTCTGTGGAGATACTGCCCCCTGTCTTTGAAAACTACTTATTATTCCTTTAATGGCATTTACACCTGGGGCATCTCTGGTATTAAAATGTCGACGGTAACACCGCTGGGTTTCTGAATTTGACCCATGTGACTCAAAGTACCACTGTACAATGAGAGTTCGTTTATCGGTGCTAATTTGCTCATATTAATGTCGGACGAGTAGTTCTAAACGCTCTGAAAAAATAAAATATATAAAAAAATATAAAAAAATATTTAGAAACAAAAGAGTTACGAATTTTTTTCAACTGTCACCCAGTACCACTACTACTACTACTGCTACTACTAGTACTGTGCTGCTGCTGTTCACACCATAATAAAACCAAAATTATGGTTGCAAGACAAATATTACACCACATTGTCACAAACATTGAACAATACTTTTACTTCTTAGATGACATATTTTAAGTTGAATCCTATACTTCCTCTCTAAAAATGTACTTATATAATCCTATATGTTTTCTTGTGCATACTTTTGTGGTTTCGGAGCTTGATTCCCCATTGTCTTGCGGGACGAAGATCTAAACCCGTACAGTATCTCTCCTCCGTCTCATCTCTGCGTTGTACCAAACTTGTCCTCTCCTCTTTTCCGGTACATCCTTTGTTCTTTCTCGTCTTTCTTCTGGTCTTCTTGATGCCTTCGTTTCAAGCCTCCTCCTTCTGCCAAACAAAGAGCGCCTTTCAATTTTTAATGCGGTGCCCCCTTACAACAAGAGCGGTAATGACGCACTCAGAATACACCCGCGTTCGGCTGGGTTTTTATGTAACCACTCCAAATTAACACTTGAGAAATACAGCGGCGAGGTGGTGCCTGGATGTATGTAAGACTTGGGAATCTCAGAGCAGTTAGACAAATGAGACTGATTGACTTTTGTTGCATAAGGACACTCAGCGCTTTAAGTTGGGTGATATTAATGTGTATTGTTGGACATGCTCCACCGCTGCCTCATTCCTAGAAACTTAACTGTGAAGCATAATAAAAAAAATTGAAACTAAAAACTAAATAGAGCTATGAGTATTCTTACCGAATTCTTCAACTTGGTACTCTTATCAGCCGTGGAAGAAGTACTCAATTTGTTACTTAAGTAAAAGTACAGATACCGGAGCAAAAATAAAACACTCAAGTAAAAGCAAAAGTATCACATGAACAAATCTACTTAAGTAAAAGTATTTAAGTACTTGTTAAAAAATGTACTTAAAGAGTAAAAAGTAAGTTTTCGCCCATATTTTGAGGTTTTCAAATGTGATTTTGATTAAGAGATAGATTTTTTTCTTAGCTGTTTTTATTTGCTCAACTTATAAAGATGTTAAAAATAAACCCCCTTTCAGCAGGTCCCAAATAATAATGAAAAATACTTTGACATTTCAGCCCAGTTAAAAAAAGTAGAGTAGAAAGTTCAGATACCTCTCAAATGTAGTGAAGCAAAAGTAAAAAATATCTACTTTAACATCTGCTTCAGTAAAGTAAATTGACGTAACTTAAGTACGGTACTTTAATACTTTTACTTTGTTAGGTTCCACCACTGCACTTAATACATCTTCAGATCTGGAGACTATCTACATACTCCATGGTGGCTGAGTGGCTAGAACACACGCCTCACAGCAAGAAGGTTCTAGGTTTGGTTCCTCCCTGGGCCTTTCTGGGGCTTTACCTGACAAAACAAACATTTCTGCAGATTCAACAAAAAAAGCACCAAACTCTTATTTATCTCAGGTAAAAAAAAGTTATAGATTTAGTTCTTAATGATACAAAAGTTTTGGAGTGGAGACGTCTTCTGCATTTGAGAGACAAATGATACAAATTAGCGGCTGTGGTTGGACCGTCCCAACTTAAGACAGTGGTTCGTATTCGACTGAACAGTTTTTTGGACTTTATTGGCAAGAAAGTCCAAGTTCCTTATTCGTGATTTTTCTGTTTCCAACTAACAGAGTAACATCCTTGTTTTTATGACTAATTTTACTGAAATGGAAGTCCCCACAGCCTCCATCATTTACACTGTGGTTTAGGGATGTTCTATATTTTCTTAAACTTGAGAAGATGAGAATGACACTTCATGGCTCCTCTGAGGTTTACCCAAATATGGCATCCATTGTTCCAAATATAACGGGAGGGAGCAAACGGAGGGAGGACTAAGTATATTAACTTAGTTTTTGGTGAATTAAGCTTTTTCAAAACAATTAAACGAAACATGGTGCTCTTAATATGTTATGTTTTAGCAGTTAATGCCCCATGGAAGTGTAATACCCATAGACTGTATATATATATAAATGGACGTAGCTAACCTGCGTGATTATGGGCGCACTTTGACTCTGGCTCCAATTCACTTTACATTGAAAAACGGTCGTGCCTCTCTCCATAACTGCTGCTGCCAGGCTCGTCATTTTGGTCTTAAAATGTTTAACTTGCTCTACATGATCCTGGTATTTTGCTATTCTGTCCGTAAATCAAGATATGAACATTAGTAACAGATAAATCCGGCGTCCTCTTTCCCCGAGGTCACTCCCGCTAGCATTAGCAACAGGTTTGATTGACAGCGTTGCTAAGTGCCTGCTCCCTGCTAAGCCAGTGGTGCGGGCTTAGCAGGGCGGGAAGGGCTTTACCTTCATGAGCCTCACTCCGGATTGGCTCTTTGGTTGCTATGATACTCGTGGTCGGAATTCCTAATATGCAACTTGGCTCCAAATTCGCCGCTATAACCGCTAGCTTCGACGAGCTTCAACGAGTCTGTGTAATACCCTCTCTTTAATGCAAACACAACACAAAGCTAACGACTCTGCCACCCCTGCTGTTACAAATGCTATGCGCTCATTACAGTAGCTCGTTGCATATTGACTGACGTGCACTGTGAACCCGTGCTTCTGGATCTGACAGTTACAAATGTGTACATTGATCCCACGTCACTTTTGAAGGACTAAAACAAACAGGACTTAATGATCATTGACTGAGCGCTGCTATGAAGACCTCACTGGAGTTTAGATGTCCCTGAGGAGATCCTGTCCACATTAGAGGGACAGGGGAAGAGCTGACGGGAGAACGAGGCAGCAGTGAGTGACAGGGCATCAGAGCTTTAAAAACGTCATGTTATATAGGTCATGATCATGGACACATTTTCATATAGCGCTTTGTCGACTTCAAGGTACTCAAAAACTCACCCATTCACACACACATTCATACAAAAGTGTACGCAGACACTGGGGGTGAGGTGTCTTGCCAAGGACTTATGGAATAAAGGTGCACTATGTAACATTATCCCAGTCCATCACCTGTTTGTCTCTGTAGTGATGTTACTGTCATATTGCCTTTTGCAGTTTGGTATTACATGTATCTATCTTCATGAGGACAAAAACCCATTTTGTTGTAGAAAGAAGCTGTTAACCTGACCAGCAAAGTTTACAAACTTCAGAGAATATTTTTCTTTTGATTGTTGTGATGTTTCAACCAATCAGATTCAAATGATCATTTTGACATTCTGCGGTTTCCTTTTTTTCGGGGATCAAATTTTTATTGTTTCTATAATTACAAAAAACAGGACGACAAACCCCCCCCCCTCCCCCGTGCGTACATACATATACACACACCTATACCATGAAACACATACCTTTTATACATGTAGATATACAACAGTCTTTTTTTTTTTTTTTTTTTAATTATCCAAAAGAAGGTTTTACTCCATAATGAGATAGTTTTTGTTTTGGCTCCATGCATTTTAGCTACTGATAGTTCCATGTTAATGATATAACGAAAGGTATTGATCCAGTGACTAGGAGTCAAGTTCTGCATTTTCCTGAAGACTTTCATCAAGATCCCTTTCAGACTGATGTGTAGAGTACTACACACTTCATTTTAATAGATTATTTTTTCCAGATCAAGGTTTAGTTTTTTTTCATCCCTGACAGTTTGGACTGCTCACTAGCGCCCTTCCTTAGAGTGGTCACGTGATGTTGCTACAGGTGGAGACAGGACAACAGCGCCATCTGCAGTCTGACTTCTTCAGGACAGTATCCCAGGTGTGTGAGAGTAAAAAAGTCCCCTTGTCCCGGTTTAAAGTCCTGTTGGCACGTTTCCGTATTTCAAATACTCCTTAATCCTTAATGCTCCTTAAACTGTTCTCACCAGCTCCTCAGCACAGTGTCTAAGGGTGGAAGGAGAGACACCGTCCGGGCCCGGGGCTTTGCGGGGGTTTTGCTTCCTGAAAAGCTTTGTCACGTCCCGCTCCGAAACTGTGAGGGCAGTGGGGGAGGAGGAGGGGTCTGAGGTGAGTTAGTTATGATGGGGGGGACATCAAACCTCACGCATAAAAGCCGTTTAGCTGTTCTGCAAGTTGTTTGTTGTCCGCAGTGGGAGGGGCTTTGGGCTTGTAGTTGGTAATTTGCCTAAGCCCCCTCCAGACAGACGCAGAGTCGTTGGTGGAGAAATGCTGCCTCAGACGTGTATTGTACTTCGCTTTAGCCTTTTCCACCTCTCTCTGCTAAAAGCATACTTACAACACCTGTAGCCCTCACGATCTTCTGCCTGTACGCCCTCTCTCCTTTCCCCCTCCTTAAATGCCTCAGTCTGGGAGTGAACCAGGGTTTATCGTTGTTAAAAGTCACCCTGGTACGTGATGGAATGATACTGTCCTCACAGAACTGTATGTATGACGTCACAGTGTCTGTGTACTCATCCAAACTGTCTGTGGCAGTCCTGAACACGTCCCAGTCTGTAAAGTCCAAACACGAGTGAAGCTCCTCCACAGCCTCACTGGTCCACTTCTTAGAAGTCCTCACAGCAGGTTTGAAGAGCTTCAGCCGTTGTTTGTACGCAGGGATGAGGTGAATCATGCCGTGGTCAGAGAATCCAGAGCAGCGCGGGGCACAGCTCTGTAGGCTCCACTGACTGTAGAGTAACAATGATCCAGCGTCTTCTGCTCTCTCGTCGGGCATTTAATAAACTGTTTGTTCTTAGGCAGTTCCTGGCTCAGATTAGCTTTGTTAAAATTCCCCAGGATGATGAGTAAGATAGATAGATAGATAGATAGATAGATAGATAGATAGATAGATAGATATAGATAGATAGATAGATAGATAGATAGATAGATAGATAGATAGATAGATAGAGATAGTCAGATATAAACTGTATTAATCCCAACAGAAAGAATCCCAAAACAACTTTTTTTCAGAAATAAAACTATAAGACCAATACATTTTTTTCAAACTTGATTCTTCCAGATGTAGCTTATATTTGAGTCTGCCTTTTTTTTCATAATTTCAGGTAAGATGTAATGCACCAGGAAAGGTCTTCTCCCTCTCCCCTCTCCTCCCCTCTCCTCTCTTCTGCTCTGCTCTGCTCTCAGCCGCAGACAGAGTACGGAAAAGTACAGAAAAGTATTGAAAATGTGCTGCTTTTATCGGCTGAGTCTAATGGACCTAAGAGCACTCAGGCGCGTTCAGCCAAGCCCAAGGACAGCAGTATATAGTACAGTGCATGGAGACAGAGGCGGAGGCAGGCAGGGCACCAGAGTAACCTCGTACTACATATATGTACTGACACCTGGATCATACAGGACCAAGGAGGAAGCCAGTTTGTAGCGTTTGTCTGGTCAAAGGGGAAAAACAGCAGGCTAAATGGTTGACAAATTTGCTTTTTCGGGTATTTTGTAGAAGTTTTGGCAAAAGTATCGAAAATCATTCATCCATCCATGCATCCACTTTCTTCCGCTTATACGAGGCTGAGTCGCAGAGGGAACAGTCTAAGCAGGGACTCCCAGACTTCCCTTACCCCAGACACTTCCTCCAGCTCCTCCAGTGAGACCCCAAGGTGTTCCCAGGCCAGTTGAGAGACATAGTCCCTTTAGCGTGTCCTGGTTCTTCCCCGAGGCCTCCTACCAGTGGGACATGCTGGGACATATCGAAAATCATACTAATCGATTTTTAAAACTAGTATTGAAACTAAATACTCGTTTAAGCAAGGGTTGATACTGAAAAAAATCACATAACTGGATAGAATTAGACCTTTACTGAACAGATTCATATTGGCCACATAGTATAATAAATAAATACAATTTTTTGTGTTGAAAATTACAATATTGTCTAAAAAAGAGCTTTTAAAATTGGCATTGAGTATGGAGTCTATTCTCTGATTTGATATATACAACTCTGAGTAAGATAATGAACCAATATAAAATGGTTATATTTATTATTTTATTATTATTAGATACACAATATGTCCCCTTTAACTTGAGAAGAAAAGTACAAAAATGAGGGGAAAGGTGCTAAGAATACCTCTACTTACACTGTAGAAAAGTCCTTCAGGCTCAGTTTAAAAAGGCAAAATGTATTGATTTCTCAGTTTAATATGTTGATCAAAAAAAAAAAAAAAAAGCACTATAATGTTTGAAGTTCAAGTATCACACAAAGTTTTAAAACCTGTGTATCTCACGTGCTCAGATAAAGGTGTTCTGCAAATAAATATGTAATATTGTTGGGCAGAAGTACTAAACATGTAAGAAAACATAAGTTGTAAGTTATGTTAATAAATGGATTTTTGTGTTTTTTTAAAGATGTTGCTACTTTATTCAGATCGATACAATTTGCTGAAAGTTATTCACAAGTTTTGTATTTCATTT
>JAIEZT010000013.1:34874518-35204518 GCA_019594935.1 Periophthalmus modestus | reverse complement strand
TTTAACCATAACTTTTCTGTCCCCTTCCCGCATTGCTGAGAGCGCCCCCTGTCTGCTCCTGGGCACGCTGGTGTTTTTGTTGTTTACGCGGGCCGGTCGAAGCTGGAGCACACATCAGAGGAGGCCATTGATCGAGCCCTCTCCAAAGCGTCCGTATAGATTTGCTGTGCTTTCTCTCACTCAGCCCATCCACACTGTCTGGGAGCTATGCTAACCCGGCAAACATGTGTAAAAGATGTGTAAAAGACGGGCGTTTATGTGTTTACTTGTGTGTTTATCGACGTTATGGGTGGAGAATTATTATGGTGTGTTATCAGGGGATTACACTTTGCTCCTCCGTGGATCTGGTTTTCTACATTGCCTCTTAAGGACGTAAACTTGGATTCTATATGTTCCTGCATTTGTGAGACTATTTACTTGTTTATTCATAGCTCATCTTAGAAAAAAAATGGAACAGATCGAACTAAATGATGTGGACTACAGTTTATTTCAACACCATATGTGCAGGCTTAATTACAAGCCTACTAAATGAATCCACTGCAATGGAAAAAAAAAAAAAAAAAAGTCTGATATACGGCTAACTTGACAATTTTAGTGAAGGCGCTGTACTACTACTATGTTGAAATGTTACAAATCAAAACTAGTTCATTTTAAAACAGCTTGCAATGGTTCAAAGTTAGTCCTCACTTACATTTCGAGCATCCTAATTATTCACCATGATGAGTTTATAAGCACTTGAGAGATCAGACAGGAGTTTTGCCATCACAGCAAAAGCTAACAACGTACAGTTCCTGAATATCGGACAATAAAATGTGTTGTAATTGTGTGGAGACAGTATACAGCACATATTTGGACCTCAAGAGCTGCATATATAATATATCTGTACAGGGGCAAAACATATTTTGCTCAAATATGTGCAAATTTGTGAAATCACTTGTTAAAGCTTCATGCTCTTGTATAGGTGTATATGTATATGGTTAATGTGTATATGCAAAACATAAAATACTTTGAGTTGTGTTTTGCTGCAGTGATCCAGTCTTTTTCTTCCTGACATCTCTGCATCAGCTTGTGGTGTTTCATAAAGCTCCTTTGCATTTTTAAATTCCAGTCACCTTCTCCAATCTTGGTCTGATCATTCCACTTCTCAAATCGACTCCGTGAATCACCTTAGACAGTTTTTTGTAAGCAGAAAATTAACTTTGACACAACACTTCTCAGCACTTTTCTCTAAAAGTACTTTGGCGGTGGCGGCCCCACCGGCAACTTCTGGAATAAGGTGAATGCTGACATAAAATAAAAAGTCAAATGAAGCAGCACCAAGAACCACTGAGGCCAAACCTCCTCGTCAAAGTCTGATCTCGTCAGATCTCTGAAGCCAAGCGAGGCCGAGCTTGGTTAGTACTTGGTCGTTGTGTCCTTAGGCAAGACACTTCACTCACATTGCCTAGTATGCATGTGAGGTGTGTAAGTGTTGGTGGTGATCGCAGGGGCTGATGATGCAGATTGGCAGCCTCACTTCCATCTGTCTACCCCAGGACAGCTGTGGCTTTAGTACCTTACTACCACCGAGTGAATGAATAATGCACGGAATTGTAAAGCGATTTTGAGTGTCTGGAAAAGCTCTATATAAGACTAATGTATTATTATAATTATAGAGAGAAGCAGAGGATGAAAAAGGAAGTTGAATAAATAAATAAATAAATATAAATAAAAAAAAAAAAAAAAAAAAAAAAATATATATATATATATATATATATATATATATATATATATATATATATATATATATATATATATATATATATTAGCAAGTTAAAATTCATAGAACCAATTAAAGGTGAAGTATGTACATTTTCTAGTCCACTACAAGCTTTCAGCAAGTGACTAATGGGGCATTAATTGCTATAGTGAGTCTTCTTCTGCCATTTTAGGACTTTTTAACTTTATATAATCTCAGCAAGTCACATGGATGGGGGTGAAGAGTGGGGAGAGACATTCGTCCATTTTTCAACCCGAATTCCATCTAAACATACTGTGTGTCCTGTGACCCATTCTCTAAACTGTAATGCAAAAAATAAATAAATAAATAAATAAATAAAATAAAATCATCTCACATTGCATATCACTTTTTTTTTTTTTTTACCTATATACACTTAACCCAGTGTCACTTGACACTTTAAGACCTGGCAACCTAAGTTATTATCTATGTTAGTGCTAGACAATTTTGGACCCAAAAATATCCATCCATCCATTTTCTTCCGCTTATCCGGGTCTTCCGGTGGGATACCAAGGCGTTCCCAGACCAGCCGAGAGACATAGTCCCTCCAGCGTGTCCTGGGTCTTCCCCGGAGGCTCCTCCCGGTGGGATGTGCATGGAACACCTACCTAGGGAGGCAACCCAAAAATAATAGAGTTTATTGTCTCAAGGCCAGGAGGATTGGACGGACTCCAGAAGAGGTAGACACCAGCTGAATTATGGGAGCCTTCACCACAGGAGCTAGGAACACAGGAGATAAAGGTAAGTAAACTGGTTTGAACAATGTTAAGTACCAAAATCACTGACGTAACAATCTGGCAGAGTCTGTTAGAAGAGCTGGGTTTGGGCTTGATTGCAGACTGAGTGCAGATGAGTGGTTCCAGCAGACTCCGCCCACATCCACTCGCACAGGTAAAGGCAAGACAGACCAGACAGGGAAGAGTGGAGTTGCAGCCAGGGCCATGCCAATCTAATTACAATCCAAACAAAAAAGAAAAACAAAAAACATTTAATTACAAATTTAGGGTTCAGAAACACCTTTAACAACTCGAACCCGCTCCAAGTGATCTCCGTTACAGTACACAGTAATATGCATGCAACATTAGATTTTTCTGGCAGTGCAATACCGGCTCTCGTATTGCAAAAGCCAACTTTCCACCAGCGTCTCTCTCTCTCCCTCTCCCCCCGTCTCCTCTCACGTGCTCGCTAGCTCGATGTTTTCCCGGGCGACTTGGGTTCGGACACAGTTTCCATGGAGACGTGTCTGTGAGCGCTGCAGATGAACAAGAAGCAGGAAAAAAACACACACACACAAAATGGACACCTATCTTCATTTAGAGAAATCTCACCTCAGATGATTCACACAGAGTTCGAGGTCCAGAAAAGCCCAGTGTCTTTTTTCCAAGTCTGAAAACCTCAAAATTTTCAGAAGTTAAACCTGAAATGAAGCAGCTATCAGCGATTTGGAGCAAAACTGCAGCGAAGCAGAGGGGGAAAGGCAAGTTTGATGAAATGTTTTCAGCAGGAAATTGATGCAAGATGGTGTGCATAGAGCCAATGGTTTTGTTTTACTGTCCATTTGGAGAATACCCCATTGTAATTAGTCTTGAAAATGATTTGATCTGCAGTAGTCATCATCGATCAGAGGTGCTTCAGAGCTGGCTCAAGTCTACGCCTGGTTTAGACCTATTTTAAAGGTCCTATATTACACTAAATTGATTCTTGTGAGCTTTTGTCATGTTGTAATGTTGTATCGTCATCAAGAACATACCCGTAGTACAGATAGAACATACCCAAGTTATGTTTTGTTTCATTCACACGTTTGAGTAATCCTGCATTATCTAAATCTCCAAAGTAATGTTGTGTAGTGGTAGTTTTCAAATTAACACCTACCTTTTACCTTTTGTTCAGTAGAGATTGGAAATTCCATGGCTGAAATGATCCAAATTCTTGTGAAGGTGTATGTAGTATAAAAACACAGTGGAGCACTTCCTGTATCACCATGTGACATCACAAGTTGCAACGGAGTGTTTTCAGTTTCAGCCTAAATATGCAGGATTTGTGTGTTAAACATGTGTGAATGAAACAAAGCGCAACTCCAGTTATGTTTGTGATGAGAAAACAACATTATAGCATAGATTAAATACATTTTTTGCAGCTTTCTACCATGTCTGTGTAATCCCTCAGTCGTCCAGGTCTGATCCATAGCAAAGGACGAAGTTTAAATCTGTAAACTGGACAAATTGTTGGAGTGAAGACGTTTTGCTGCTCATCCAAGTTCTGGTCAGATTGCTGGTGGACATTGCCTTATTTCTATCCAAAGGGAGGGTCTAACTACACTGAAACTCTAAACAGCTATTGTCTCCAGTTTCAGTCTGAACAACCCTATTCACAAAAGAACCAAAAGAGAACAATAGTAGGGCATTAAAGGTTGAATAGGGTCCAGTAGACAGATTTAAACTCCGTCTGTGGCTAAGCTTTGTACCATGTTATAATGTTGTCCCCCACATCATGAAACATGCCTGTAGAGGTTTTAGATGTCCTCCATGCACGTTTGAGTAATTTAGTGATCCCTCTCCGGCTCTAGCCCTTACGGTGCAATACTCACAAGGCTACGTCACCCGCGCTCACAACAATTTTCCATAAATATACAAAAACATGATACAACTTGACAAACTTGACTTGACGTGCAGTAGTTTCATTAACGCACTGATTGTGTTGTGATAGTGCTCTGAAGGGGGAGTCACTTAGCGTGGGGAGCAAACGGAGGGGGGACTCAGAGCGTCAAAAATGAAAGTGAAACTAAAAAAAAACATGTCAATATGTCATTTTCGGCAAATATGGCACTTTAAAAAAACAACAAAAGGTAGCATGGTGATCTAAATATGTTACATGTTAGCAGTTAATACCCCATAAAAGTAACATTTTCCCTTTTTAAAAATAGTCCAATATAGGCCCTTTAAGTGTTGTATATTCCCTGTGTAATCTCCAGTCTCTGCCCTCACCTCGGCGCAGACCCATGCTCCTCTGTGCTCCTCATTAGTGCTCTCTCCTGCATAATAAACTCCTCTTTAATATCTTTTTACACACGATTATCTGTGTGTACATTTGCTTTAAGCCTGTGTAGCCCCATTAGGACCACACCGATCTTTGTGAATACATAGCTAACATATGCTCACCTCTCCTATGGTTTCTTTTAAGGCTTTCTCTGTAAACACAAGTCCAGCTGAATGATCATTGGATTGGTTGTTTTTAAGTGTGTGTAATCCATCCGAGGCATTGCACAAGCCTCCGGATCGGGCCTAATTATGAACGCGTCGAGGAGCCTTTGAGAGCGCTGTTCAATATTTATGATGCTGCGTTTTGTGTTGTGAAGTCCACTCCAGACGCAAAGTTTCACAGGATATTTGATCAAACTCAATACTGCTATGTAAAGAGATCTGGCTCTGGATTTGAATGTAGTCATACTATTCTTCACCTTGTCAGTGCCTGTTCTTGTGTCAGCTCAGAAGCTAAACAAGACTGGGCTTGGTTAGTACTTGGATGGGAGACCTTTGGGAAAACCAGGTGCCCCATTGGGACAGTTATTATTGTTGATAGAATGGTTTCCCGACAACTAAATAACAGTTGTCTGGCGAATCCAGAATGATATCCCTCTATCTATCCCTCTCTACGTTTTATACAGAGGGATATCAATCTGGTCACCACTCCGTCCACTGTTCCCTAAGCCAAAACCAAAGTGATTCAAGATATGAACATTAATAACAGACAAATCTCCGAGGTCGCGCCCTCTACTGGTAGCAACAGGTTTGACTGATCGCGTTGCTGTGAGCGTCATCTCCCTGCTAAACCAGTGATGTGGGTGGGAAGGGGCGTTACCTTCAACAGCCTCGCTCTGGATTGGCTCTGGTTGCTGGTACTCGTGGTCGGAATTCCAAATATGGACCTCAGCTCCAAATTTGTTCCAGCTTCTAGCTTCGATGAGCTTCATTTGACTGGAGTCGAACGCTATGGTGACGTCACACTCACTTAATCCTCTTCTTTATACAGTCTATGTTGGTAACCCATAATTTATTAACACATTGTCAGTAACAAAATTGTTCTCACCTCAAATCAGATAACAGATAAGTGTTTCACTCACTGATTCTAAAGAAATCTATGATGTTTTTCAGTCCCCTTGTTCTTTTTTCCCTTGTAAGCAGCCATATTTGTTTTGATCACCGTGTGTGTCAATCATGCCCATAAGAATTTGGGGAGATTCACCGGTGGCCAGACTCACTTTTTTTCATAAAGTATTGAAGAAGTGTGTATTCTGGAGGCAAAATACTTTGAACTGTACCACACAATCAGGTCGAGACCTGGTTCATGTGTGTATGAACTACTTTAAAATGCGCACTTAACTAACTTTAACTTTGGTGGTTGGAAAAGATTCACAAATGTGGTATTTGTCAGGAAAAAAGAGTTTTCGGAGTCATAGACTGTGTCCAAACATCTCCCCTAGCCCCTAACCCTTCCTTCACTACATAACCACACACTCTTAGGCTGACTGTATAGTGCACTCATTCACAGAGAGATTTGGACACAGAGCCCTTTATTGGCGCCTGGGTGAAAAAAGTCAGTTAAAAATTGATTTCTGTCTTAAATAATGATCACACTGGACTGGCTTATTATTTGTTGATTAATAACAATAATACAAGTTTTTGTCAAGCTGGATCTCACATAAACGGATAAGATTATATTGTTTTTTTTAACTGAGATGTGGAAATTATTGCTCTTTTAACAGCTTGAGCTAAGGTAAGAGGGTAACACTAGCAACTTTACGCCATAGTGGTTTATTTCAGAGTGTTTTAATCATAATCAGGATCAACAGTGCCATCAACCAGCTATGCTGTCTGCGTCATTCAGTCGTGTCTTGCCCTGCTGTTTTTCTCGCAGTGCATCGTGGTCTATATTGACCGCTCTAGTGAGCACTGATGCCCACTACTTTTCAAGGTACATTGTGGAAAATTTTGAGTGCACCAACTGGACATTCGGACACCACATGTGTCTAAATAGTGCCCCAAGAAGGCAATAATGTGGACATTCAGACTCAGACACAGGACAGAGGCCAGTGTGTAACTGGAAAAGAAATCTCCAAACGGATAATTTGGTCAAGAAATTTCCCACATTAATCATATGGCCTACAGCGTTTTCATCTGACACCTATCACTCTTACTGATGCTATGTGAAAACAAAAATGTACCTTTTTATTGTTTTGAAAATCCCTGTTCTGCAGACTGTAAATATTGGGTTCTTCCATTGTATGTTTGTTATAATTTTCACAATATATGGTACCAACCGCACCTTAATTCTTACTTGTCTGTGTGTTATTCACTGCAACATTCCTCCCAGAGCGGAACCCAGCTTTTGATCCGCAGTCAGATCTTCAACTAGCTAAACAACACTACAACACTATAAAATGTAATTCTGGTACTCAGCCTGTTTACCCCGTTACATAAAGTGACGAGCTAGCCAGGAGGTTTGGTGCAGTTTAACAGTTTTTTCCTTTAAAACAGTCTCACCAATATTTTAAAAATGGAGGTTTTTGAGGCGCTTGTAATAAAAATTCCAAATGCAGTGCTTGTAGACAGAGCCTGTAGTAAAGAGGACACTGAAGAAGTTGGTCAGTTTTTAGAGCGGTATGGGCCAGTTAATAGGACAGTTTTTGTCAACTCTCCTGAAAATGAGTTTAATGGAATGTGGGTTGTAGAATATGAGTCTGGGTCTGCGTTACCATTATTAGATCCACTGCTACCGTACACTTTTACGTCAAGTGCAGGAAATCAATGTAGTATTAAAAACTTATCAAAAATTTACTCTTCAAAAGTAGGAAGCTCAAAGACTAAGACATATTTAGCTGACCTTAAACAAGTGGCTAAACTGTCAGGAAAGGATTATGCTGAGGTGCTGCAAAAAATGATGGCCCAGATCAGCGAGTCTATTCCAGAGCTTCACCCTGCTAAAATGGAGACTGCAACTGAAGAGCAGACAACCACAGACCCACACAAAATGGCCGCCACCTCTTCTCCATTGCCCAACCCTGCTTCTACACCAACTGTGAGACCAAAAGAGAGAACTTCATCTATTAACTTTGCTGCTAGTGACTTAAATCCACCTGAGGTCCAAAGGTACGTCATTGAGCACACTGTTAAAAGTGAAGATTCAAATATGCATGCACGTTCACCCCACAGACTGCGTGTTTTCTCTGGAAAAGTGCCACGTCCCACAACATGAAGTCGACTACGACACTTGGCGTTGCGCTGCAACGTTCACATCTCATCCTTGCCAGCTTACTTCCTCCTGCAGCAGACATCGTGAAACATCTGAGCCCTGACCTGTCAGCTGACATCTACATCAAGCAGCTAGACTTGGCCTACGGTACTGTGCAAGATGGGGAGGAGTTGTACGCTAAATTTATGGACACTCTTCAGGATGCCGAAGAAAAGCCATGAACGTACCTGCATCGACTACAGGTGGTGCTAAATCTGGCAGTGAGAAGAGGAGGAGTTCTAGAAGGAGATATGAACAAACACCTGCTGAATCAATTCTGTAGAGGCTGCTGGGATAACACACTTCTTTCCGAACTCCAGCTTAAACAGAAAAAGATCAGTCCACCGCCGTTCTGAGTTACTGCTTTTACTCAGAACTGAAGAAGATCGCAAAGCTGCAAAGATCCAGAGAATGAAACAGCACTTGGGAACTACAAAGCAAAAAGTAACATCACAAGCTCAATTTGCATACGAAGAAGAGAAGGAGGTGTGCGCAGCATTGACTACACTTACAAAGCAACTTACACAGCAAATGGCCGCTATTCAGCAGCAGCTCTCTGCCCTGATTGCACTCCAGTCGCAGAACCACCAGTCCGGTGCTCCTAGACCCAGCTAAGCCACACAGCCACGCAATAAACTGAAAGCAGGTAATAGTGCTGCGGCAAGTCCAAAGCCCGGCTTCGGTTTCCGTTCTGGCGAAGATGGACATATAAAACTGCAGTGTGTCAATCCACCGAACTCTGCTTTGGTCAGTGCAAAGAGAAAGCAATTCAATGACAAGAAACAAAGATGGCAGAAACAAACTTCAAACTCCGAACAGTTAAACTAGACTCAGTTCTTGTTGAGGGACAAACAGGAACTGTGCTGGACCCATCCTGTCCCGCAATGAAGACTGTTCGATGCGCCGAGATGCAGCATCCCAGACCTGGGGCAACAGCCAAACTGCCTCGAGGGCTGGTGGGATCTCACTGCACGGCAGAAATTGAAATCGCAGGCTTCAACTGTCACTGCCTGTTAGATACAGGGTCTCAAGTGACCACTGTACCTGCATCATTTTACAATAACCATCTCCACGATCAACCTATTAACTCATTGCATGACTTGTTACAAATTCAGGGCGCTGCAGGCCAATCTGTCCCGTATTTGGGTTTTATTGATCTTACTGTGACTTTTCCTAAAGACTTTCTGGGCAGAAACATCAAGGTTTCCGCTCTGGCACTCCAGGTTCCTGATTCAAGCTCCGACTCTCCTTCTACAGTGCAGATTGGCATGAATACACTTGAGCCACTGTACGAGCAACATCTGTGCAGCAAAGCTTCAGCCTTCCAGCCCAGCACTCACGGTTACAGAGCCATTTTAAAGACACTACAGCTGACACATCAGCAGAGAGACTCTGGCAATGTAGGAGTAGTGCGACTTCTGAGCAAAGTCCCACTGCGAGTTCTGGCCGGCCGCACTCTGGTCATCGAGGGCACAGCCAGAACATATTCTCCTTCACTGAGCCAGTCCGTCCTGCTTCACCATCCTGCTACAGCCCTGCCTGAAGGGCTGTGCGTCAGCAGCTGCTTGATATCACTTCCGGCTCATACTCCACACAAGGTTCCTGTTGTTATAACCAACGAGTCAAAGCAAGACGCTTATATTCCACCTTTAAGTGTAATCGCAGAGCTTGAACCTTATCATTGCATCCTTTCTGAGCATCGTGTGACCAACCTTCCAGCCAAGCAGACATCCTTCAACCTGAGTCTGAACTTTGGCGACTCTCCGATTACAGAGGAGTGGAAGAAGAGAGTCACTAACAAACTCGCTGCGATAGAAGAGGTCTTCTCACACCATGACTTGACTTCGGATGTACAATCCAAGTAAAACACCACATCACTCTTCATGACGAGACCCCATTCAAACAATGAGCCCAGCCCATCCATCTGCAAGATATTGATGCAGTACGCCGACATCTTCGCGAGCTTCTGAAGGCCGGTGTGATCAGGGAGTCAACATCTCCATTCTCATCCCCGATCGTGGTCGTCAAGAAGAAAAATGGTGACATAAGACTGTGCATAGACTATCGCAAGCTCAATCTTCAAACTATAAAGGATGCGTATGCTCTGCCGAACTTGGAAGAATCTTTTACCACTCTTACCGGTTCAAGATGGTTTTCTGTACTTGATCTGAAGTCAGGATACTATCAGATCAAAATGAATGAGGCAGATAAGCCCAAGACTGCTTTTGTCACTCCTTTAGGCTTCTGGGAGTTCAACAGGATGCCTCAGGGGGTTACCAATGCACCCAGCACATTCCAACGGTTAATGGAGAGATGTATGGGTGATCTCCATCTTAAAGAAGTGTTGTTTTTTATTGACGATCTGATCATATTCTCAAATACTCTGGAAGAGCACGAGAGTGTCATAAAAGAGTATGGGTTGAAACTTTGCCCTGAAAAATGTAAATTCTTCCAGACTTCAGTCCATTACCTGGGTCATATCGTGTCAGAGAGAGGAGTCGAAATAGATCCTGAAAAGATTGCCGCCATCAAATCCTGGCCAATTCCCACAAACTTGAAACAACTGCGGTCTTTTCTTGGATTTGCGGGGACTACCACCGCTTTATCAAGGACTATCGCCAAACCCCTCAATGACCTGACCCGTGGACAAATGCCAGATCAAAACTCCAAGTTCCAGAAATTCTCAAAGTCTCACTGCAGCCAAAACTTACCTTTTGGTGAGCATTGGACTCAAAGTTGCCAACAAGCTTTCGAAACTCTCATTGAGAAGCTGTTATCCGCACTAGTTCTCGGCTTTGCCAATCCTGCTCTTTCTTACATCTTACATACTGACGCAAGTACAACTGGATTGGGTGCTGCGTTGTATCAAGAGCAAGACGGAAAGCTTCGAGTAATCGCTTTTGCCAGCCGTGGTCTTTCTCAGAGCGAGAGCAGATATCCAGCCCACAAACTGGAATTTCTAGCGCTTAAATGGAGTGTCACTGAGAAATTTCAGGACTATCTTTATGGAGCTGATTTCGCTGTAATGACCGACAGCAACCCGCTGACCTATATCTTGTCTACTGCCAAAATGGATGCTACTGGGCATCGTTGGTTGGCTGCCCTCTCCACGTAGTCCTTTAAGCTGCTGTACCGGGCTGGGAAGCATAACTACAACGCCGATGCACTCTCTCGCCGACCTCACACACCATCTGTTGAAGAGTCACTTAACAACTATGAGCTCATCCATCAATTCGTGTCCCAACGTTCTGTAGACGCTGATGTCATTGCTCCTAACATCGTGGACGCAATCTGTCAGAATCATCTGGTCAAAGTCTCTCAGCCAGTTGATTCTGGTCAGTTTTGCATGACACTGATCAAGTCACTCGCCATCAAAGCTGATGCAGTTCCAGAAAGTTACATCTCTGAAGACCACTTACCTGTTTTTCCAGCGCTGTCTCACTCCAGCCTGAAAGAGAAACAGAGAGAAGATCCAAGCATCAGAGAGGTGATACATCAGATGGAGGCAGGAGAAAAGGTTCCTCCAACAGTGAGGGCTGAGCTGCCTGACCTTCCTTTGGTTTTGAGAGAACTACCAAAACTTGAGCTACTTGACGGTGTTCTGTACCGCAAGCGACAAGACATGTCCTATCAGCTTGTACTTCCTGAAGATCTCCGTGCTTTTGTCTTTAAAAGTCTTCATGATAATATGGGTCATCTTGGAATCGACCGAGCGAGGCCAGGACTGTAAATATTGGGTTCTTCCATTGTATGTTTGTTATAATTTTCACAATATATGGTACGAACCGCACCTTAATTCTTACTTGTCTGTGTGTTATTCACTGCACCATTCCTCCCAGAGCCGAACCCAGCTTTTGATCCGCAGTCAGATCTTCAACTAGCTAAACAACACTATAACACTATAAAATGTAATTCTGGTACTCAGCCTGTTTACCCCGTTACATATTCACATGTTTGATATGTTTAATTTTTTATTTTTGACTCTCTGATTCCCCCCACCCTTCACTCCCCCTTGAGTGCGCTATCACAGCACAATCAGCATGCGTCCTCCTAATGAAAGTACTGCAAATAGCATCAGGTTTGTCAAGTTGCTTTGTATAGTTTTGCCTTGCGGGAGCGTGGGTGATGGAGGCTCGTGGGCTGAGCTTTGGACGGGCTTGTAACCATAAGGAGGGTTCAGATAGGGCTCAGGAGAGATTGCTAGATTACTCAAGCATAAATGGATGATATATGGAACCACTTTAGGCATGTTTTTGATGAAGGAGCAACATTGATTTTGCAAAATTAACTCGTCTTTAAAAGCAAATTCCACCCTAAAATTCAGACCTGTCCTCCCTCTTAGCATGGTCAGTTTACAGTGTGTGATTTTTATGTGTGATTTTTCTGCAAATGCAACTTAAAATTGCAACTTAATTTTGTCCATATTTTTCATTTTTTCCATATTTATATTTCACATCTACTTTTCTTTTGCAGTCCGTGGTTTTTGATGAACACCCCTGCAGTGGCTCTTCTGTAGGAGTAGAGGCTGCTCTGCGATTGGCTGCGGCTCGGCTCCACAGTCCCGCTCTCTGCTCTCTGGTCTCTGGTCTCAGAGGGGCGGACATTTTGGGCTTGAGTGCACTTTATGTACTAGCTCTGCGGTTTAATAAAGCTCTCCCTCTCCCTTATTGCTTTGGAACGGGTCACAAGCACAAAGCATTCCATTTTAAACACAATTAAACTTTTAAGGAGCAACTTTCGAAGTCCGTAAAGCGCCGCTGACAAATACCAAAGTTTATGAACCCAGAAGTTTCAATAAATGGACACAAGGAGTAGCGAGGATGTTTCAAAATAAAAGGTAAAATGCTGAGTAATCGTCAGCAAAATCATCTGAAAACAGAAGGATAGTTTATTTGTGTGTTAAAGGCGCTGTATCAGATTTTTTTATGGTCTTCCAAAAGTAAAAAACAGAACTAGTTCATTTTAAACAGTTTGCAGTGGCCCAAAGGCAGACTGACAGCCCCCCCCAGACCACCACCAAGGCTCACACACCACATCCATACATAAGGAATGTGGGTGAAGTGTCTTGCCCAAGGACACAAAGTGGAATTTTTTGCCACTGGCGCCTCACTGTGGCACCTGCTATTCCCAGCGGCCTCCCATCCAAGTACTAACCACGCCCAACCTGCTTAGCTTCTGAGATATCGGGGTTTTCAGGAGGTTTTACCACACAATTAGATGCAGACAAGTCACAGCAAACTTATTTTGACTTCAAAAGCTGGACTGGGGTAAGACCATAGACTATAAAGAAGTGGACTAAGTCAGTGTGACGTCACCTATAGCGTTCAGCTCCACTCAAATGAAGCTCATCAAGGCTAGCAGTTATGGGGCGAATTTGGAGCCAACTTCCATATTTGGAATTCCAACCACGAGTATCATAGCAACCAAAGAGCCAATCCGGAGCGAGGTGGTTGAAGGAAACGTGAGGATGTTTCAAAATCCCATCCCCTTCCTAATTTGAATGTGGCGGCTGGCAGGTTAGCTATGTCCATTTGTATACACGGTCTATGGGTAAGACACATTTCCCTTAGATATACGTGAAAAAATTGGGTACAGGGCCTTTAAAAGAAACTATGAGTTGAAGAGAATGAAGAGCTGCTCTAAATCTGAAACAGCATGGCTCACATACATTAAGGTGGTTTGATCCCAGCTTTAATCAGGCCATACTGAAGCCTGCCTGTATTAATGTAATCGTGTGGATGATATAGCTGGTGGTCAATGGGGCCATAAAGCTGCTATAAAGTGGCTCCACTGCTCCGGTCAAAGCTGTGACTACAGAAATAGCTCATCAATGAGTGTGACTGAGGTCTAGCTTAGGCCTTACTTAGAGTTGGTTTGCACCTGGTTTATATGCTGCAGTGATTTTCTTTTCTTTCATGTGGATAGACCCAGTAATTGGAGATATTACGTACATGCTCATATATTAATTGTAATTTGTGACTGCCGTAATTCTTACTTAGACATAAGTTGGACCTGAATTAACATATTGCCACTGCTTATTTCATTAACTGATAAACGTGGTATAGATACTGTTAAAAATACAGACTTCTTCACATTTGAATTTGTCAGAAAATGGAAACAAATCATTGAAAATTGTTGGTTGCTCGGAGCAACATGGATACCAAGAGTAAACTGGAGGTGCATCGACAGTTGCACAATCACCCCATCAAAGTTAGGACTAAACCCGAAACTAAATCAAGACTGCGCTAGGGCTAAACCAGGACTGAGGTTGGACAAAACTATATTTACTAGTGATGCACTGGTCAGCTTTTTTTTCTGACCCAAGTTAAAATCCAATCCAACCCACCCAATCAGAAGAAAGAAATTCAAATGTTGGAACCATAGATTGTATGAAGAAGTGAGTCTGACGTCACTCATAGCGTTCAAATAAAACTCATCGAGGCTATTTGTAATTCGCGAGTATCATAGCAACCAAAGAACCAATCCAGAGTGAGGTTGATGAAGGTAACGCCCTTTCTCGCCTGCAGTGCTGGTTTAGCACGGAGCGGGTGCTTAGTTATGCTGTCAATAAAACCTGTTGCTAAAACGAGTGGGAGCGACATCATGTTATTGTCGTAACGTTCAGGCGAGAGGGACCGAAAGTACAGGACTCGGGGAAGTGTGTACAGTGTTTATGTACAAGAATGAAAAAACAAGAAAGCAATGACGGTAGATTGGACGAGGAGAAGGGAGTGGGGTGCAGGCCAGGGTCCAGGGTGAGACGAGGAAACAGTACCGGTGCAGGGACTGGAGGAGCCAGGAACTCCGTCCAGCTCCGGACACGGACAGGTGAGGGAGGGAAAAAGGACAACACACGAGGTGCTACAGACAGGGATCATGACAGTTATTAATGTTCATATCTTGATTTGCGGACAAAATGGCAAAATAAAAACCTGAGGATTATATAGAGTGGGTTAATACGGATATTTTAAGATAAAATTGAAGAGGCTGACTGTAGCCCCTAGCAGATTAGCTATGTCCATTTATACATACAGTCTATGGTTGGGACTGGACCCAACACATTAAAACGAATATCTTGCACTCCATTGAAGCTGGCTACCAGAGGGCACCTTGCGAACGCATGGTTTTGTATGTGTTATATGTCTAAAATCCCGCTTTGCTTTACTGTTTACACACTCGTACTATTTAGAACCCCTTACGCACTCACAGGATATAGTGCCGATAGAAGTTTTTAGGAGAGGTTTGGAACTGAAGCAGCCTGGATCATACAGGAGCAAGGAGCCGACCTGACACAGGGTGAGCTCTCAATGCACGTCTCAGTCCAGATGAGGAACTTTGTCAGTGTAAACCGTGACTCGCCTCATTCACGCTGGAGCATCGCTTCTGCAGTTCCAGTTCGCAGCTATAAAACTGTATCGACAACATGATTGCTCCATGCGCACATAACACCAGGGGTCAATCCGAGCTAGGCCTGTCATGATAATATATTTTAGCCATCCATTTTCTTCTTCTTATCTGGGGCCGGGT
The DNA here is from genome assembly GCA_019594935.1 of Periophthalmus modestus. Classification (NCBI taxonomy): domain Eukaryota; kingdom Metazoa; phylum Chordata; class Actinopteri; order Gobiiformes; family Gobiidae; genus Periophthalmus; species Periophthalmus modestus. The sequence goes on along the minus strand of JAIEZT010000013.1, from coordinate 35,188,926 downwards.
CGCGGGGCAGCAGTCTAAGCAGGGACTCCCAGACTTCCCTTTACCTCCTCCAGCTCTGTGACTGAGCTTTTCACCCTATCTCTAAGGGTGCGCCCAGTCACCCAGTGGAGGAAACCCACTTCGGCCGCTTGTATCCACAATCGTGTCCTTTTGGTCATTACCCAAAGCTCATGACCATAGATGAGGGTAAGAAAGGAGATTGACCGGTAAATCGAGAGCTTTGTCTTTCGACTCAGCTCCTTCTTCACTCTCATTCTACTCTTACCCTCACTCCTGAACTAATATATTTTAAAGTTCCATATATATTGCCGAACTAAATATTGACATAAATGATAATATTCAAACAAATGCATGCCAAAATAGCTGCAATAAATATATGGCAGAATGAAACTCTTTAGCACTTAGTTTATAAATTCAGCCTTTTACAGCTTAAATCTTATAATATAGTCAAAAAATAACCAAAAATGTCCCAGTAGTGCAAAGAAAATGCACTCACAATAACCATAGCCCCCCAAAAAATATTGTTCCAGCTTTTATATATTGAATAAGTTGATATAGTCACGGCTTAACCTGAGTGTCACTAATGTTTAAATTACAAACTAGGCCCCAACCAGGACCAGTCATTTAGAACGTAACCTCAGACTAAAACCTGTTTAAACCACAATGCCTAGTCTCAACCAGGTCTAAACCAGGACAGACTCAAGAGAAAAATGGACTGCTCTCATTTGGCGCCACTGGCAGGAACCTCAGAAACACATTTTCTTTCTTATCCCTAAACACGTCAGATTGTGTTCTCATTCATCGTTTGTTTCGATCCGAATATAATCAATCAGCTCTTCATCCATGTGCCTAAGCAGTGAGTGCCAGCAGATGGCGCTCTGCCCTGCCTCCTGTGTTCTGGACCCATTAACCCAGCTCACTGAACCCGCCTGGCTTTAATTACGTTTTTTTTTTTTTTTTTTTTTTTTTTTTGGAAATGATCAAACCACAAAGGAAATCATCTCCTCGCTCACTCGCCAAATTGTCTTTCAGCTCGCGCCCCTGAACCTCTTTTAAAACAAAAAATAGCAAAGTGGGAGAGATATTCCTGCCTGATTTATCCATTTCACCAACTTTTAATCAAAGTGCGGCTCCACAAACAGAACAGCACGCGGAGGTAATTGTGCAGGCGCCACTTGGAAAGCCTCTCTCCTCTGTCGCTCAATCTGCACTTTTCAATTAGAGCCAAAGAAAGAATGATCCCGAGCTTATATCTGGAGAGAGAGGTAGAGAAAAACATGTTGAATGGGGCGCTACACTGACCGCCCCCACCCCACGTTTCTCACTCATTTTTCCCATAGGCTTTTCGGAAAAAAAAAAAAAAAAGTAAGTTTGAAAGCTTGTACAGGGCTAATCAGCTAATAACCACAAGTCATTAAAATCTGTAAAATCATGGCTAACGCGTTCCAAAATAGGAAGTGAGCATGGGCGCGCTTTCGGCTCCATCGACTCCCAATTCAAACTGGTTCCAATTTACTTTACACAAAAAAACTGTGGCCCCTCTCTGCTGTCCGGCTCGTAATTTTGGTCTTAAAAAGTTCATATTGACCCACTATACGATCCTAGTATTTTTGGTATTCTGGTATTTAGTCTGTTGTGTCTGTAAATCAAGATACGAACGATAATAACAGACAAATCAGGCACCTTCTTTGCCCGAGGTCACCGCTGCTAGCGTTAGTGTAACCCGCATTTCCTGAAGCTCTTATTGTGAATGCCACTTCCCGTCGCTGCGGTCCTTTACCTTGACGTTGCGGGGTCACAGTACCCGTCTCCTCCTCCACTCCTCACTGCGGCTGTGGCGTGGTCGGAATTTTGAATACACCGGAATTGCAAACTAAAACATCTTTCCTAATTTGAAAACGGTCAGTTTTTTGTTTTTTTTCCCTTGAACCTGGATCACATTTCACATCTTGATGACGAGCTATGCAGTAGGACTACATGAACTAACTTATCCTGCTGCTGATCTTTTTTTTTTTCTTCCCCCCTTGGAATCTATATCATTTCCTTGAACTCTGGATCTGGATCTTTGTACATTTCAATATATCTTTGCTTTAAAATTTCAATATGGGTTGTTTGTGTTTTTATTCACACCTCAGGCTCCAAAAAGAACCAATCTTCTGATGCTGCCCATAGTAGTCATACTTTACTTTCGCAGTCAAACCCTGAGGCTGCAAGCGTTACATTAGCAACAGGTTTGATTGACAGCATCGCTAAGTGCCCACTCTCTGCCAGACCAGCAGTTCGGGCTTCAACAGCTTCGCTCTAGATTGGCTTTTTGGTTGCTATTATCGAAATTCCAAATATGGAACTCAGCCCCTATAACCGCGAGCTTCAATAAACTTCATTTGACTGGAGCTGAACGCTATAGGTGATGTCACACTCACTTAGTCCACTTCTGTATACACGCTATTATTATAACACTAATCACATTTTGCTTTGAGAGAAGTGTATTGTACCAGAGTGAACGTATCTTGCTAATTATAACTATTCAAAATTATACCTTGTCTGCAAGTTTTTATTGCTGTAACTTTTGCAGCTCTTTCCGAAGCTTTTTATTTTATTACAGACAAATTATAAATATTCTAATTCTTCATATCTTTGAAAATCTGCTTTAGTCTAGCCTGAATTTGTCACACCCACTCACAATTTGTACTGCTTGTAGCACAAGTTTTCTCATTCAATCATAAAAACTGCTCAGACTTGACTTGAAGTTTATGCTTAAAAAGGAGATATTATGCAAAATCTACTTGGAGTACTTTTTCTACTATGTTATAATATTGCTCCCTCATCAAAAAAACATGCCTGAAGAGGTTTTAAATGTCATCCATGTCATCCCACACAGCTATTTCCATAAATATACAAAAGCATGACACAAAACAATACACCACAACTTCACAAACCTGAAGCGATGTGCAGCAGCGGGATGGGGTGACAATTAACACAAGAAACACACTTTTTCCCGATATTTTAAACATTGTTTCAGCAAAAAAAAGGTGTTTTGTTAAAAGTTTAATCATAAAATATGCATGTCTGTTTACATCAGAGGACTTTTTATACCAGTGTACAACATGGTTGCTAGGAAACACTAATGGAATTCCTTAGCGCGATGTCAGAAATCTGTAAAAGATGCTAAATATAATGATCTTAACTGTTTTAATACAATGCGTAGTCCAACCTGGCATACGCTCTTACCACATATAAGTGTGATGCCTCCTCTTTAATATCGAATGCTTTTGTTTTTTTCCACTGTCCTCCCTCAAAACAGAACTCGTGAAGCATTATATTGTGTTTATACTTCTTTGTGCCAATAAGCGGTGGCTCTCCTCAGATCCTCCACGGTGGATTAACCCAAAGTCGACCTTTACTGTAAAATCTATATCAGGCTCCGCTTCCGTCCGAAAAGGTCACCCTATAATCACTTGTCAGAAGCTTTTAAGGTCTGGAATCTGGACCCGGTCTCAGACTGGACTTCTGGGACCTGTCCAGCCTCAAACGGCCATGGGTTTGATAGAGAGGTATTTAAAGAGCTGTGTAACCGATTTTTTTTTCCCCCCAAGTATTTGAGCAAAATTTGTCTTGCCTCAGTAAACTACACTAGATACACCACCATTCGACCATTTTTCTTTAAGTTTACCACTTTCTGCATTTTACATACATACAGAAGACATCAAATATATGATGTAGATATCAGGAATTATGCAGCAAAGAAATCAAATAACTAGACTTTTTATTTTAGTTATTAGTATCAACCGTTTGCTTTGTTGACAGCTCTGCAAACCTTTGACCTTCTCACAATGAACTTTTTAATGAAGTCTCCGTAAATGTTTTTCCCTTCACAGCTGTGCCCTGTCAGGATCAAGAGATGCAAAGAGCGCAAAGAAGCGATAAAAGCAAAGGGTGAGAATCTACAATGTAAATAGCAAATAGCAGCTCTTGAGGTCAAAATAAGTCCGCTGTGCTAGTAGGCTACTTGTTGCTTACTTTATCGTCACAGCAAAACCCCGCTGTCGTCTCTGAAAGTTGCGAAACGCGCTCGGAAAGTAATTGTGGTGAATAATTAGGATGCTCGGGATGCATAAGGTAAGTGAGGAATACCTTTGGATGACTGCAAATTGTGTAACTTATCAGGACAAGCTGTAGATGCTGGGAATGTTCACGTGTGCACATTATGGCATTGAGCTTATTTAAGGAGTAAGGCAGCTGGAGCCACTACACTAGGCCAAGTTACCAGCCAGATCTGGGGAGAGGCAAGCCCACTCACAGTAAGAAAGCATGTTTTGTAGGTATTAATTTTCAAGTAAATCAACTGTAATACCATGAGTTTACTGTCATACTTTGGAACATTCTTGGCAAAGCTTTCACATATTGTGCTTGTGTCTTCTTTATAATTATAATCTGTGACACTCGTGGATCATTATGTTATATTTTGGACATTTTAAATTGTCATATTGATCTAAAACGACTTAATAAAAGAAACAGATCTGCTGACTTCAGCGTTAGAAAACTGCGGTCCCCAATAGGAGCTGACATCGCCGTAAACGTCATTACAACAAACACCCACACTAGCGAGTCGCGGAATTTTTTTTTCATTTGTTCCAAAATGACTACACGATGCTGCCGAATCCTACGCGTATCTCAAAATAAGTACAAAGCAGTGGGCGTGTACCGTTGGTTTATCTGCAATATGTTGTCTTGAAGTGATTAAAGATCGCTCAAACATGCACGAATCACTCCAAATACGAGTTTGAGAAGGTAAATGAGAAGGAAACAACTATAACATGGTTAAAAAACTCAAAAAAAAAGTTGATTTTGAGGAATAGGTCTTATTTAATGTGTCAGACAGCAGATTTATTGACCTGGTTTATGATTAATATCTGTGTAATTACTTGGTCTATCCACATGAAACTAAAACTGACACAAAGTTCAACCATGAAGATGTGAGTGTTGTCAGTTGAAAGGACTTTCCGCAGTTGAAGTTGTCAGTTGAAAGATTAATATGACAAATTTGTGGAGCCAATCCCAAACAAGAAATGGCAGGGTTCAAAAATCATAAGTTTGGAGATTTCTTTCAAAATCAGTGACTCTCCCTTAGAGTTACCCTGTCCTCCATCTGAAATTATGACATCATCAAATTGTAGTACATCTGATACTTTGCAGCCGATGTCCCTGGTGGGTGAAGGTAACTGAGGCACTGCTCTGTCTGAAGCTCTGTTCCTCAGGTTAGACTTTAATCTGAGCTTTGTTTTATCACAATCTGACACTCAAGAACTGACTTAGCCGTAACTAGAACAGGCGATCTTATGTGTGCCGTTAAAAAAGTTCACTCTCATCGTTTTTGTTGAAAATCCAAACACCTAAACAGGACCATGAACGCTCGTATTGATCACAGTTCCTGAAAATGTGTTGTTTAAATCCATTTTGTGTACTTTTCTTGAGTTTTCATACTTTTTTTTTGGCTGTGTTTGTTAATATGCACATCTGTCATCATGGAAAGTGCTGAACTTCCGCCGCAGACATACATGAAGAACATCCCCAGCTTGATGCAAAGTACAAACTTGCCATTTCTTCTTCACCTCCTCTCACCCTAGTAGCGCCTTCCTCCTTCCTTCTTTCCTTTCCTCACCCCTCTGTCCTAAATGTAAATGTGTGCAAAAAGTGCCTACGACGTAGATCTTTTCTTAGCTGTTGGACAATGTAGCTTTGAAGCCGGGATTTCCACATCAGCACTCCTCCTCCTCCTCCCCCCTGCTCCTCTCCCTCCTCTATCCCTTCTTCTTTAATCTGTTTATTTGTGTTTCAATCCTCCTACTTTTCTTTTCCCTAACCTGACCTAACATAAACCTCCAAGAAACCTAAGGTGAGACATTACGGGCAAACTCATTAATGTAATTGAATTTGGGTCAGTTTGAGTCTTAGCAAGTTTTAACCTGAAAGAAAATCAATTGTCCAAAGAAATAGAGGTCTCTATTTAAAATAGCACCAACAGATAACAAAGGTTTCAGTTATGTAGCCAACTTGCAATTTTGCCAATATATTTGTTCCAAAGCTTTTGTTGATAACTCATTAATTTGATTTAAATCTTGGCGAAATTTGAATATTTACATGTTTCTCAGTAATACCTAGTTTGCTAAAATAATAAGTAAGAAAAGCTAATCTCCATGTACCTAGAAAGGAGGCCCCAGAGAAGACCCAGGACACGCTGGAAGGACCATGTCTCTCGGCTGGCCTGGGAACGCCTTGGGGTCCCATCGGAGGAGCTGGAGGACATGTCTGGGGTGAGGGGAGGCTGGGAGTCCCTGCTTAGACTGCTGCCCCCGTGACCCGGCCCAGGATAAGAGGAAGAAAATGGATTGTTGGATAAATAAGAAAAAAGAAAGGAAGTATGTAATATATTTATAAAATGAACCAAGAATTTAAAGGCCCTGTGCCCACTTTTTCTGTGTATATGAGCAAAATGTGTTTTGCCCCAGTATGAAAGGCTCAAACATTTCAGCACGTATCATACAAAAGGTACAAATTACACCAATAAACTTCGATATTTAAGGTTAAATTTCATAAATAAATAAGGAGAAGTAATGTCCTGTGTTTAGAAAACTACTGTGTCCAGTCAGATTCGGTGCTGTTTTGGTTGTTTCGTTCTGAACTGCGTCGCTCATTCACTTGTCCTGCAGACGGCAAACTGAGGGCCCTGGCATCAGCACTGACCAATCAGATTCTTCCTTGCAGATGATTGACAGACAGAAAGCAACACTAGTGCATTGGTTTAGTCCCGCCCACGTCTGCTCCTGTGCAATGACCGATGTGGCCACCAGCTGGCGCCTCACTGTTTTGCTAGTGTTAAAAGTTATTGATGATTAGCTTGATCTGCGTTTCACTTTTGGTAAGTTTAAGAACAAGAAATAATGAGGAGTTTGGATTTTTCATTAGGACGAGCAATGGGTTTTATTTTCAAAAAGGAGCAGTCTGTGTTTATTCTCAATCGTTTAGAAGAGCATCTAAAAACAATGGGATTCACTGACACTCGGACCTCACAGAGCACAGAACGACTGGACTGTTGGATTACACGTGGGATGGCCAGACGTGACAAGAGAAGGCAGCAGCGGAGTGTGTGCGCTCGCTCTTGTTGTGTGCGCTCGTGAGGTTGTATCGATCAGCTGATGAGGAAGTGTGTGTTTCACTCTTATCTGTCATGTTCATGTTTTTATGCATTTGTCTGCAGGTAGCCCCTCTGCAGATGTGTGAAGGGGCTGTGTGCCGTCGCTTTGGTCTCTTTACTGACAGTTGTATTTGTGGCTAAAGGCCTAGGTCCCGAGGGCACGGTTCACTCCTGCAGTATTATATATTGTATAAGCAGCTCTTGAGGTCTGCACCTAATTATAGTGTTACATTGTCTGATACACAGAAAGTGTGTGTTAGCATGCTAGTTGTTGTCAGCATTACCACAATGGCAAAACTTAGCTTTGGTCACTAAAAGTTATGAAAAGTGCTCATAAACTCATCATGGTGAATAATTAGGATGTTCAGAATGCACAAGGTAAGTGAGGAATAAACTGCTTAAAACAAACTAGTTCTGTTTTTCATGTTTTTTAAGTAAAAATCAGGTACAGCGTCTTTAAAGAAGCCCTATTGTGCTTGTGTCTGCTCTGTAGTTACAATCTGTTAACCTGGCTCATCTCAGATTGATACATGTAGTAGTCTGAATTCAGTTCTACACAGTATCAGTTTAGGCTGGCTGAAAGAAATTGGAAAACACAAAACGTTATGACGATTTGAATGTGATTGGTTGAAGCATCACAACAGAGAAGGTTCCATCCAGGTGAGAGAAAAGCACATACTTCTTCCCAGTCCACACATCCACAAAGCTCTTATCTTCTGTAGGTTTCTCAAAACAAAAGTTCATTCGATGCTAAAATAGTCTCAAGTACTTCTGTCATAATGTATTTCTTATCATGTTTTTTTCGTACTTTTCTTTTTGCTAACCTAACCTCAGCTAAACTGAAGTAAAAATAAATGTAAAAAAAATAAAAAACGCTGCATTTATCTGTGAAACAATGATCCAAAGACACACAGAAGCGTATTGAAAATGTGCAAAAGTGGAGTCTGTTGTTTGCGTTGCCGTGGTGTTCTGCGTTTGGCTCTGGCGCGCGCCTCTTCCTGGTCTGTACAGTAGCAGGCTTCTCGCGCCTTATGTCTCGCGCGAGTCGCCTGGAGCTCAGAGAAATTTGGCAGCGCGAGCCGTTCCTTTCTGTTTTTTTTTGTCGACATCTGCCAAAAAGCCGGCACTAAAGATGATCCGAAACTGGAAAAAAAAAAAAAAAAAAAGAGGGAAAAAGAAAAATGAGGATGTCTCTGAAATGTGAAAAAGCCGGAGATCAGCAGGAGAAGTGGTGCAGCAGACGTCTAACTCTGACCTAAGTCTAAAAGTTTGTCTGCGTTTAAAGGTCCTGTGCTACGCAAAATGGACTCACGTGAGGTTTAAGACATGTTAGAATGTTACCGCATCAAAAATATACATATAATCCTTATTTATTAGTCTGCTACATCTCGAAAACTCAAAATGCTCTGTTCTACCTTTCATCTTCCAGGGACTGTATCTGTTCTTAATTGTAATTCCTTTCAGGGTGGCATGTCTATCAATGATCTGACCGAAATGCTCCTTGAAGTAGACCTAGGCCTCATTTAAAAAAAAGGGGCAAAGTCAATTTTCTCCAAGGGCACCGACTCTACATCTTGCAAAAAGCGTGTGCATGTCAAGGTTCTTCAGAGAGCACTTAGTTACAATAATCTGAGGTCTTCTGACTCCACCTCCAGAACGTATGCATGCAGTAGCACAGTGATTACTTATTTGACTAAAAAAACGCCAGATTGATAGCTGCATGAAGTGTTAGTGAGAATGAAATCAATCAAATCAGTGTAGATGAAGGAGACTTTAAATTAGGTCTAGTAGGCTCGTACATAATTTGAGAGGTTTAAAGCGCCAAACTGCTGCAAGACCGTCTCGGGGGGGTTAATCATATCCCAAGTTTAAATCTCAGAGGAGAACAAACTCAGAGGAGGTATGTGGTGAAAGGAGTTGGCTAAGGGCTGTGAGAGCAGAGACAGGTGCAGGGGGTGTTCCATAACATATGGCGACGGTAAGAATAGGCCTGTCATGATTATTACTGTATCGGCTTATTGTTGGGGATTCAGAGCAACAAAAATGAAGGCGAAATGTAGTATATAAGATGTTCACACGTTGTTGTCAGCGAATATAGCATTTTCAAAACAATAAAACCTAACATGGTGAGCTATGTTTTAGCAAAGTAGTAAACTACCCCCTGTTTAAGTGTACTACCTTTTATATTTTAGATACATACAGAAGATATCAAATATATGGAGTGGCCCAAAAGTCACTGACACTTTTAAATCTTCAGTAGCTCCTATAATTCTTAAGTTATACTCACCAAATTTTAGCAATAGGTAAACTGAACCTTCCGAGATGTTTGGCAATATATACGTTATAATTATTCACTTACACTTGAACTTACCACTACTTAAACAAGGGGATGTAAAAATGACCGTTTTTTGTTTTTTTTTAAACAATGTTTTTAAGTGTCCACCATTTTTGGTTTCACACTGACTAGCTCTATCCAACACACTTTGCATAACATTGGAAAGCATTTCCTTTTTGATCCTCGATATTATGTCTTAAGTTGTTTTTTGTGTGAGGTTTATTCACAAACACCTTTTCTTTAAGGTAGACCAACAGGACGATATTGGGACTAGTCAGATCTGTGGAGATCACATACTGCCCCCTGTCTTTGAAAATGACTTATTATTCCTTTAATGGCATTTGTGCTTGGGGCGTCTCTGGTATTAAAATGTCGATGGTAACAGTGCTAAGTTTCTGAATTTGACCCATGTGACTCAAAGTACCACTGTACAATGATATTTAAAAACAAACAAAAGAGTTATGAATTGTTTTCAACTGTCAGTGACTTTTGGGAATTATGTAGCAAAGAAAAAAATATAGTTAAATAACTTTTTTTTTTTTTTAGATTTTTAATTCAAATTCCTCAAAGTATCCACCCTTTGTTTTGTCGAAAGCTCTGCAAACCCAGGACCATCTCTCAGTGAGCCTCATGGTGAAGTCTGCTGAAATGGTTTTCTCTTGAGAGCTGTGCCATGCCGGGGTCAAGAAATGTCCAAGGGTCTAAAGCAGTGGTCAAAACAAAGGGTAGCTTTTTTTTCAGTTTAAAACAAGTTTTGAGTCATTTGGAATCCATTTTTTGTTTAGTACATTCCATATTTGTCATTGATAGTTTTGATGTGTTTGGTGAGAATCTGCAGGTAGTGTGTATCAGAAGACCACTACTATTTATCAAATATTGTATTTACATGCTTACGTGAGTACTATTCTTGGCTACTCTGCACTTGGAGTTCTTTTTCACCAGAGCAAGCAGCAGATTTTCAGACACCTGTTATTATTGTTGAGAAATGATTGTGAGATATGAGACACAAGTACAGAGCTGTTGGCGGGGATGGGTGTGGGTGAAGACCATAGACTGTATATATAAATAGACATACCTAATCTGCTAGCCGCCGTGTTCCACATTGAAAGAGAACATGGGAGCGTTTCCAGCTGCATTGACTCTGGCTCCACTTCACTTTACATTGGAAAACTGTCGCCCTTTTCTCCATAACTGTTGCTGTCAAGCTCGTCATTTTGGTTTTGAAATGATCGCATTGACCAGCTCCACATGATCCTGGTATTTTTCTTTCACTATTGTGTCCATTGCTTTAGCAGGGAGCGGGCGCTGTCAGTCAAACCTGTTGCTCACACTAGTGAGAGCGACCTTGGGGAGAGAAGGTGCCTGATTTGTCTGTTATTAATGTTCATAGCTTTATATATGGACACAAAAGAGAAATAAAAATACCAGGATCATGTAGAGCAGGTTAATATGAACATTTTAAGACCAAAAGTGATGAATCTGACAGCAGCAGTTACAGAGAGAGGGGCGACAATTTTCTAATGTTCAGTGAATAGGAGCGAGAGTTGATGGAGCCAGAAGTACGCCCTGATCACGTCCTATTTGGAATGCAGCAGCTAGCAGGTTAGCTATGTCCATTTATGTATACAGTCTATGGGATACATACAAGTTTTCTCATTCTCAGTGTGTGGATAGGCCTCATGAAAGCTCAGAACCTCCAGAATTCACTCACTGAGCTGCAGAAGCTGGGGTGATGTTTTTTTATTTTTATTTTTTTGTAGCAACCATTCAGATCAGAGCGAGTCTTTTCCAGGTTTAAACCAACTGGATTTCAGCCACCATGTCCAATGTTTTTGTAATTATGAATAAATCAGCATAAGAATTTCAGCTCATACCACGACAGCCGCAGAGATGAGAGGATTACACTTTCAAATAAAAAAACTCTAGATTTTCACCAAGGAACAGTTATGTGGTGAAAGGATAAATACATGAGAATATATACTTAAAAACACAATTTACTTCAATTTTGCTTCCCCCAAATCCTGCTTCGTGAGTTAGTTGCAGTGAACCCGGTACACTTCGCCGCATGCACTGACAGCTCCGATTGTTTGTAATGAGTTGGAGAAAGTGGAGCGCCAGTGCAGTTTCTTTTCTTTCTTTTATCGCTCTGTTCCTCTGCGCTGACAGCCGGCCGACACAAATTGTTCTGATAATTCTGCTCTTTCACACAAAAATATGGAAGGAGTTTCATCATAAGCCACTAAAAATAGGGAATGTAATCGTGAATTTGCATCCAGTTTCCTTGGAGTTTCCAGGATTTCTAGATTAGCATTTCAGACTCAAAGCGAGAGAGCTTTATTGTGGCAATAGAACAAGTAATTAATTTAATCAAATATTGACGTTTAATACCATACTGTTGAATAGTCAAACCTAACACCTAAAAGAAAAGGCTTGAAAAAAAAAGTCCAGAATCTTTCATTTAATTTTAACATTTGCAAAGATTTTTTCACCTACTTCAACCTTTACAATCTTTCACCTTCATTCACCACCTCCCAAAACGTGCATACATCCGATAGCAGGATCAAACCTCCATCCTTGCGCTCTGTTAGCATGTTAGCATTATCCGCGGGCGCTGTCTCTCTGCTCTCTGATTGGCTGAGGGGCGCGCTGTGGTTTGGTATCTTGTTTCTTGACGAGGTGGATCAGATCAGAGCGGATCGGGTCGGGCTCAGGTTCAAACGCTCTTGTACATGTGAGGACGGACGCCACGTTGTTGTGATCTCCTCCGTAGCCTGCAGCGCCCCCTATGATGTGTGAAGAGGCGCGGCAGGAGACAGGCCGAATCAGAGGAGCCGTGTGCACTGACAGGAGTACGAAGGACCAGTACACAGATGAGATATTAGATAAGTTTGATGTTTTTTTTTGGACAGGCGTTTTTTTTAATAACCAGTACTACTACTATTACTACCACTACTACTACTATTACCACACCACCACAGAATCAAAGGAACTGAGGGCACAGACCAGAGCACAAAAGGTCCAGTACATGGATGACAGATTGGAGAGGTTTCTTTTACTGCAAATAACCAGTACTACCAGTATTACTAACATTACTTCTACTACCACCTCAGTATCAGAGGAGCAGAGTGCACAGCAAGGAGTACAAAGGACCAGTACACAGACTACTACCAGTGTTGGGCAAAACAGTAATTATAGTTACCTTTTATTTTTCTCTAAAGCCATTGGGTTAGTAAACACGTTACTGTGTGATGGAAGTAACTAATTACTGTTGTACCCCTGAAGATGGGGAATGTTGCACCCCTGAAAATATGAGAATTAATCACGAGTTTTTTCAAGTTGTTTTCCTCATACAGGGATTTAATGCAATGAGGAGGAACAGTGCAAAATCTCCCAAGTGTTAGTCGAAGGCATTAGCAGCCACAAACAAAAAAGGATCCCGGGCTTAGAAGTCGATTACTGATCATATGATTCCCTTGAACAAAATGACTAGAACAATCCGAGAATACAATACACATCGAATACAATATAACACACATTTTAACTTATCACCCTCTGCCCCACTTGAAAATGCCGTCCCAACATTATGCCAACCAGTACATCGATCTTCCTTATAGTCCATATTTCCTCATTAGTCCATAAACTTAAGAGCAAACCATATCTGCTGACATTAACCACTACTTCACCACAGTTCAGAGCCGAAGATAGACGACTATAGAGTCAATAACAAGTCCATGAGAATCTTCACAATTACAGTCTTTTGTCTGCATTTATAATCCATTAAGGAAAAGTCTTGATGACAGTCTGTACAGATCTTAAGTTATCTCTGGAGAAGTGTCAACTTATGTCTGCTGTAATCCATACATACTAAAGGGCTGAGTGTAGTATGGTTGTAGAGTTGGAAACCACGGGACCCAACCCGGAAACATCGGCAGCATTGGTGGTGCAGGCTGGACACTGAGCCTGGTTGGGGTTCCCAGGTGGTCATATGTCATCCGTCTTGGTGGGTATCTCTCTCGTTGAGGACGCTGAGGCATCGGCTCCTCGGGTCTCTCAGGTGCAGCAGGCGATGGAGGGGCCCGTGGATCACCATAAGCTGAATCCATCTCCTCACGAGTTGTCTCCTCAGTAGCAGGATGAAGGGCATCTGTTGATGTCCACCACGGGGCTCTTTTGGTACAGCAGGGGCTGGTACTGGAGCCTGATGTCTCACTACTACAGGTTCTTGTCTTGTTTCAGCTGGAAGGTCTGATATCTGGGGAGCAACAGGCTGAGGTGGTGCATAATAATAGCTGTACTCATCACCACTCGCCTCATCATCAGATACTTGAACTCCCAGAGTAGGTTGTCTCTCTTTTTCTGTTCAATTGGAGGGTCTTTTTCTTGGGCTGGTTCAAAAGGTAGGTGGTCAGATGACATGAGCAGGTTTCTCTGTAGCAGTCTAGAGCGTCCTTTGCCTCTCTCTGGTCTCACCTCATAGATTGGTAGGCCAGAACCCATTTGTCTGACTACTGTGTGGATTGTGTCTTCCCAGTAGTCTGTAAATTTCCCTGGGCATCCCCTTGGTGTCAGATTCTTGACCCGAACTCTCTTGCCCCGCTGTAACACAGAACTCCTCACTTTTGTTTAATAATGTCCTTTGCTTTTTTCACCTGCTTTCTTTGCATTCTCATTTTCAATGGCATATGCTTCTTCAGTGCCTCTTCTGCATTTGTCAACATAGTCTCTGTAGTCACTTAAACCTGAATCTGTATACAGTCCAAAAAGTATATCTACTAGCAACCTGGGTGACCGCCCGAACAGTAAATAAAATGGGGAATCACCAGTCACTTCACAGTGTGTACAGTTATAAGAGTACGTCAGCTTGTTGATGGAGTCCTTCCAGTTAGACTTTTGAGTTTCAGTTAGTGTCTTAAGCATTTGCAACAATGTCCTGTTCATGAGCTCAACTTGACCATTCCTCATCGGGTGATAGGGTGTTGTCCTGGAGCCGGCCACGCCACTGAGTTTCTTGAGATGAATGAATAACTGATTTTCAAATTCCCCACCTTGGTCATGGTGAATGTGACAAGGAAAGTCAAATTTCAGAGCATAGTAATTGAGGATATGGTTAGCTGCTGTTTTCCCTGATTTTGAGGTAGTGGCATAGACTTAAACCATAACCATACCATAAACCATGTGAAGTGATCAACTATCACTAATATATGTTCATAACCATCTTTGTTATAATGTGTAGGTGAGACGGACCAAAAGGTGCGGGTCTCGGGGCAAGTTTAACAGTGTTTATTGACAGAACAAACAAATGACAGTAGATACATGAGGAAGCTGGGTGCAGGAGTGCAGGTCGGGATCCAGGGCAGACACAGATGTGCAGGGAACAAACGTGGCAGGAACAAAACCGGTACCGGGAAGCAGGGTCGGAGACGGGAGTCCAGAGCAGTGCAGGGAGGCAGGGTGCTGAGCAGGAACATGAGCAGGAACACGAGCAGGAACATGAGCAGGAACACAAGCAAGAACACGAGCAGGAACACAAGCAGGAACACGAGCAGGTAGCACAACTGGGAACCAGACAGGACGAAGACAAACAGTGAGACGAGCAGACGATATGGCCCAGAGTGTTGGGTCCTGGCTCCTCTTATCCACTGCAGGTGGTGTTGATTGCACTGATAGAGTCCAGGTGCACGTAGGAGGAGCCAGGACTCCTCCCAGCTTCAGGCTCAGAGAGGTGAGGGAGAGGCAGAGCACACACAGGAGGCAGGGACAGAACAGGGATCATGACACCTTTGCATTTATTGAGATGAAGAAAATCTATGCACACAAGTTCAAAAGGCTGTGTTGTTACAATATTTGTCAAAGGGGCTCTCGTGTCACAATTGGGCTTTTTCTGCTTGACACAGGAACAAAATTTAGTCACATAATGCTCGATGTCTGACCGCATGTATGGCCAAAAGAAGCGGTCACATACTAAAGACACTGTGCGGTCAACACCTTGATGGCCCATGTTATTGTGCAGCTCTTCAAACACTGTCTTTTAAAACTGTTCTGGCAGGACCAGCTGTTTGTGGGCAGGAGTGGTTCTGTACAGAATGCCATCATTATCTAGCACCAGCTTGTCCCATTCTCTGAACAGACATTTTATTTTTGGATTGAAAGTTTTGAAGCCTCTGGTCAGTGGCTTTGAATCTGTTTGTTTCTACTATAATACAGGATTTATAAAAGGGTCACTCTTTTGTGCTTGGCGTAACTGTTCTTTTGGTATGGGTCTGAGTGATGCTTCAGCTGACTCACCTTGCTGTGCTATGACTGACATGGGTACCGCTGATAAGGTCCATGTAGGTGGCCTATTCCTCAGTCTTTCATTAAAGTCTCTACATTAAGGGGCATTCTTGATAAAGCATCAGCATCACCAGTTTCTTTTCCCGGTTTGTAATAGTAAAGTGAAAGTCAGCAAGCTCTGCAATCCATCTTGATGTTGCTGCGTTCAGTTTGCCAGTGGACAAAATGTATGTTAGTGGATTGTTGTCACTAAATACAGTGGATGTTGGGGCATAGTATAAGTAGTCTCTAAATTTGTCTGTGATTGCCCATTTAAAGCTAAAAATCTATCTTGCCTGCATGGAAATGATAGTTCTTCTCAGCTGCTGTTAATGTGCACGAGCCATAAGCAATAACATGCAGTTTACCATTTTGTCTTTGGTACAGCAGTGCTCCAAGTCCCATGTGTGAAGCATCAGTGTGTACAATGAATGGCTGTGTGAAATCTGGAAAGCCAAGCACTGGTGGGTTGAGCAAACAGTCTATTAAATCCTCAATCACACTTTGGTGTTCATCAGTCCATTGGTCATATTGTTTTTTCTATTCTATTCTATTTTGTCTTTGTCACTTTTGTCATATTTAAGTTCTCTGTATTTTGGTCAGCTTTTAACAGCTCATACATGCAGCTGGCTTTTCTGGAAAAGTCTTTTACTGTGTGCATTGCCTGTAATATGACAGAAGGCCTAACATTTTTCTGAGCTGACTAACATTTTGGGGTTTGATGTCTTTAAGTGCTCTTACTGATTCAAAATCTGCAGGATCGACTGTAGTGCCCTCTGTTGACACTATTCTGCCTAAGTAACGCACTTCAGATTTAAAAATGTCACACTTGCTTGGCTTAAGTTTGATACCAAAGTCTCTTAGTCACTGGAGAACTTCTCTCACATCCTCCACATGATCTTGGAAGGTTTTGCTGTAGACCAATATGCCATCCAGGTAGCGGATGCAGATGTTGTCACGGAGTCCATCCAGACACTCCTCCATGCAGCGTTGAAATGCTGCAGGAGCATTCATTAGTCCGAAGGGGATGCGTATCCACTCATACAATCCCCAGGAGGTCATGAAAGCAGTGCGTGGGTGACTTTCCTCTGATATGAACCCCTGGTGGTACGCTTTTCCCTGATCCAACAGTGAGAACCAGGAGTTCCCACCTAAACTGTCCATAATGTTCTGAACACGAGGGATGGGCTGGCGGTCAGGATGGGTTTTTTCTAGTTAAGTCCCTATAATTTATGCACAGTCTTAAAGGACTATCCTTCTTTCTAACGCACACAACTGGCATGGAGTAAGAGGAGTTTGTGAGTTTCTGACCCAGCCTTGTGCTATTAGATCATGTAAGTAACTTTTCATCTCTTGATAAAGGGGGCGTGGCACTGACAGATATGTGCATTTGACAGGTTCATTATCTTTGAGGGAAAAGATCATTTTTAAGTTTTCAATGCAGACTATGTCATTGTCTGTTTTAGAGAAAGTCACATTCCTCTCTATGCATTTGCTTGACTATTACTCTCTGTTCTGCACTGAGGTAGCTGAGATCTCACTTTTGGTCCCACTTTTCACTAGAGCTCCATGGTGGCGGCATACTTGTGGGATTAACTGCTATTACAGTAGCTTTTTCAAACACCTTGTCAAGTAAGGCAGTTGTAATAGTCTGCACTGTACCAACTACTGTACGACCTACAATACTATGATCAGTGGGATTGGAGACCTATAGAGTTATGACGGGTAAAGTGCCCTTTACTGTAACCAGGGTATCAAAGAACTCAAGATTGTCTAGCCACCACAATAGTATAGTCATGACTTGTTTAAATGGCTGTGCTGCTACACGGCATGTGACTTTGTTTAGGTACAGTGATACAGTCCTTTTTTGTTTTCACTTTAAACAAGGGGTGCACTTCATGCACAACTTGTTCTCGTAGTTGCTCCAACGTTGACATCTTGGTAGTAGACAGGAGGAACCTTTGCAGGTACAGGTAATGCTGAGCTGTATGGTCTTTGCAGCTCCTGATGACCTCTGGTTGGCCTCAGGATGCGTCGACTGGAACCCAGCTGCCAGCTCTCCTTAACAGCAACACGTTCCTCTCTGCAGTCTGCCTGGGTGTGGGGTGTTTAGCTGGCTTGGAGTAAGGTGCACAGGCTATGGACACCGGACATCTAAACAGTAATCCCAGCGGTGTCTCCAAATGTTGTACCCCTGAAGATGGGGAATGTTGCACCTCTGAAAATATGAGAATAAATCATGAGAGTGATTTCGAGTTGTTTTCCTCATGCAGGGATTTAATGCAATGAATTAACAGTATTTTGCATTAGAGCATTAACGTGTGTGGCCACAAGATGGTGGGAGCGCCAGTTCAAAACACAAAAAAACATATTTCCGAAAACTTCTACAATACAGATATAAACATATCACTAGCTTAAGTTCAACATGCTAGGACAACAAAATATACCAACAATACACAGGTCATGAGCACAGAACATTTGGTAACATACCTAAAAATATGAGAGAGTGATTTCTAGTTGTTTTCTTCATGCAGGTATTTAACGCAATGAGGAGGAACAGCGCGAAATCCCCTAAGTGGTGGGTGAAGGCATTAGCAGTCACAAAAAAAAAAAAAAGGATCCCAGGCTTCGTAGACTATCATATGATTCCCATGAACGAAATGACAAGAACATACCCAGAATACAATACACATTGAATACAGTATAATACACATTTTAACCTATCACATTACCAGATAAAAAATCTCCTCAAGAAATACACCCCTAGCTGCTTTTTCAAGTAAAAACAAGCTGTATTCTTCTTCATTTGTCCTGAAAATCACCAAAAGCCAGCGTTATAAGCTATTATTCCCAACACTGCCAACTACTACTACTACTATTACCACAGAGTCAGTGGAACATTATTAAAACTGCTGTTACCACTACTACCCCTACTGCTACTACTAACACAACCACCATCATTACTACCACTACTACTCTTATTACTACAAGAGATGGGGTGAAAAACAAATCCCACAAGGTAAAGCACAAGAGAGCCACAGTCAGAATTAGACAAAGTCTACAAACATCTACTGAAATGCATGTGGTTCTTGTATCAGTTGAGCAGTCTGTACATATCGTCTTTGTTAACACACCTGTACCTGTTCCAGATGACGTCACGATCATATCAACCAATCATATGTAATACAATTCAGGTTCGTGACACGGAAAACTGGCTCTTGCCCGGCCCATCATCACTTTCTGGATCTGTAACTGATCTGAGTGTAGGACAACTCCGTAGAGATCTTATAACTTTGCAAAGAATGTCCCATCGTATAGCATTAAACCTTGCTGGAGAAAAGAAGTAGAAAAGCAGGAAAAGCTATGCAGTCTTCACACCCAACCGCCAATAGAGTAGAGTTAGTACACAGACTCCCCAGATTTCAGTACTTTTGTAAATGGTTAATGCATTAATTATACTTCAGCGTTGTACACGTATGTTTCAGAATTAAAATAAATAAAAAATAAATAGCCTCACCTCACACGGACAGCTGTTGTAATTAAAAGCAGAAGGATAAAAGTGAGATTGCACCGTTCTAAATGAGGCAGGTGTGAGCAGCTTGGTTTTTGGCCACGTCTCTCAAATGAACATGATGAGCTCGGCCACATCTGCACTATCTGACAGCTGCGGAGCACAGGATCCCATTTCAACCTGGAAAGACTCAAAAAAAAAAGAAAAGTATTAGTAGGGGCTTACTGAACGAGTCATCTTTGGCGCTCAGACCTCGACAGAAAGACAATGTGATGAAAGACGTGGCCAGTTACATGACGTTTAGGAGATGTCTTCCCCGCGGGTGGTGAGGCTAAAGTGACTGGAGATGATGTGGAGCTGAGGGGGTGCTGGGGAGGTGGTGGCTTGTAAGCATGGGATGATATTGAAATTTGGTGTCACGATTATCATAACCCAAATAACCGCGATTAACGATTATATCACGACAATTATTTAAGTGATTGGGGGTTAAATAGGGAAGAGTTGGATGAAGAGGAGGGCCGACGAGCAGCGGGGAGGACTAATAGGAGGAGGTGTTGAAGGCTGAGGAGCAGTGAGTAGACAGGAGCGGAGTTAGGTCTTCCAGGGTGAATTTAGGCGAGCTCCATGACGACTGTGTCCTGGTTTAGACCTCTTTAGTCCGGGTTTAGACTGCGTTTATATCACTTAGACCTGGTTTAGTTTAGGCTTGGTTTAGTTTTGGTTTAGCTCTGATTTATTCCAAATTTAGACCTGGTTTAGTTTAGGTTTAGGCCTGGTTTTGACCTAGTTTAAACCTAGATTAGTTCTGGTTTAGTCTTGCTTTAAACATCACACATATCTAAGCTAAATATTGGTTAGACACAAACACGGAAATGCACACAATATTCAGTATGTCTCACAAATGGCATAGAGCCAGCTGGGATTTGATGCGCCGCCAAGAACTCACATCAACAAACATTTAAATAACAGTTTAAATTGTAATAATCAGTAAAAAAAAAAAAAAAAAAAAAAAAAAAAAAATACTTCCCTCCCTCCTCTTCTTCCTCTTTCTCTCTCTTTCTCCCCATCCCTCCCTCGCTCTAGCCCTCCATCAGAGCATCTGTGCTGGCCTGATAAGTCTGATTCCCTGCACTCCATTCTGTTTACTGACCCCACATCAAAGCCACGCACTCGCCCTGCTGCATTGTGGGAGATCTGCATGCTCTTACTCTTCACTCCACATAGAGCAACGTTTTTTTTTTTTTTTTTTTCCTCGCTCTCTTCTTTTTAATTTGAAATCCCATCAGCTCGAGTGTGACGCTGTGTAAAGCATAAACTTTAGTGTGGGACTGGCAAGAAAGACACGTTGGGTTTAAGATCAGGAGCGATGGAGATATAAGGCTCGTTATCACAGTTTGGAGCGGATCAGTGCGGTCCAAAAGTGTCTCCACTGTCTTAAAGGGCAAAACTTAATACTTTGTTACCAGATTATTAAATTGCAATTATGTAACCAAACCTTTATACACACACCTGCGCCTGTTTTTAATATTTTGTGTGTGTTTTTTTCTGCTTGTATCGTATTTTAAGCAGGGCCCCTATATAAATAAAGATAATGAAAGAAATAAAAAAGACGTGAGATTAGTTTACTCTTAAACAAAACGCCATCAAAACAGTATGTGATTGTTACATACATTATCTGTCAAAGTATTCCCCTCTTCAGTGTTAGAATAGATTAGTCCAAGAGTGTGCACTGAGTGGGAGGGGCCCCTGTTGTTGCTGCGGTAGTCTCAAAAATGTTTATAAAATGTACAGACTATCGGACTATTGAACGATTCCGACTGGACTTTTTCTTGCCCTTTAGAGAGACTGGAGGACGTCTTTGTGGTGAGGAAGGCGAAGGGATCTCTCTGGATTGTACTTCACTTAAGACACAGCTGCCTATAATGAATTGAATCAATGAATTTAATTATTAAGTCATTAATAACTGAATTAATTACCAGCATACAGACTAAATATTTGCGGGCTACACTCCCAAAATATCATTGTTTGTTCATATAAGCAGAGGCAGGGAGATGATGAGCTGCAGAACCTTACACACAGAAAAGTAGTTCCACAGAAAAAAACAAGTCTAGACCGAAACCCCCATTTAAATCACTTAATATAATTAATTTCTGGGTCAGGCCGTGTACTATTTAATATTTAATCTGCCCTATCCCGCACTTTCAGCAGTCACATACAGATTTAAGCTCGTTCCTTTGGATGTGACTCGCACCCTCTCTCTTTGTGAGCGGCGCGGGACACACACACACACACTCTTCATACTCCTCGTCTTTAGGACTGTGTGACTGAAGGGGAAATGAATGGAGTAAACGCAAAAGTACATTTAAAAAGTTTCGCACAACATCAGACAGTTCTCGGTATATTGATATGCAAATGAGCCACATGCGTCTGTAACAAAGTGCTGTACATTCAGATGCACATTCTCCTTCCCCAGTTTAGGATGAAAACTGCAGGGCGAGACCCAATAGCGAGAGTTTGAGACATAGGAGTCCCCATAGCCTAAGTGTGTCTTGTTTTATCTCAGAGCTACTTCAAAGTCCACATTCTTTATTAAGTGTAAATTGTCTGTAGCAAATTTGTTCCGGTTTTGCCATTTAGCTCTCTCTCTGACTCAATATGAAAAAGATATTAAATAGACCTGGCTTAAAACATGATCTAAACATGATAATTGTGTGTAAGTATTAAGCTATTCATTTCACCACATTGTTCTCTTTTGTGGGACTAGACTTGTTACTGTTAGCTGTAATCGAAAAAACAAAATGTGATTGTATCCTAAATGAAGCTTTCCAGTCCACTCTAATTAAAATAAACAGAGATGTGTGTGTCTGAAGAGCAATGGGGGAAAAAAAAAACACCGTAACATAAATGGCCCTAAACTTGCCTTGGGTCCCCTTACTTTAAACTTTCTAGTTTGAGCCAGCGTGCTTAGCAAAGTTAGCGCATGTTAGCAACAGTTTCCTGTTTATCCCAAGCCCCGGGGTTCAAACATGGGCCCAGCTCAGTCGGCGCGCCATGGGATTAGCCTTTTGCAGCTAGGCACATCCTGTTGCTGTGAAACCCACCGACTATGTGTTCTAGTGGTCTGCTCCTGTGCAAGAAGCGCGGTCTGACCACTCTGACCAATCACATTGAGCGAGAGACAAGAATTTTGCACTAAGAAAAAGTTTATGATCTGAACATACGCAAAATTTTACAGAAAATCCGACCTGTGTGACAGCTGTAGGTGCTTGATCCGCCAAAAACAAGCAGTGCTGCTCCAGTACTGACTTGCAACAGGGTTTAAACTAGTAAGACCCTATCCAGATTGTATAACAGATCCATGATTTATGCAGTGGAGAGGGTCAGTACTTTCACCACACAGCCAGAAGGTTATAGGTTTGATTTCCAGATTATGTGGCGGCTTGTCTGTGATAGTTTCATTTTTATTATTTGTTTAAGAATCCACACAAATCCACAGATTATGAAAGTTACATTTTGTGAATCAAATTTGGGTCAAATTTCTAATTCTAGCTGTGAGGAAAGAGTGTTGTTATGTCTACTAGTACAACTACTTTGTAACTTTTGAGATCTTCAATCTACCAGCTCCAAACCAGATTTTTAGTTTGGTTTAGATCAGTTAAAAAAAAGATCACAACATTGATTTATAGCTTTAATTTAAAATGTGTGAGTGAAAATGAAACAGGATTGGAAACTATCATGGATTAAATTTGTCAAAAAATGTTACAGAGACTAAAAAAACTTCCTCACAGTAAAATGAAATCACATAGAAACAGAGTGGTTCACAGAGTTCACCCTAATGATTTTGCCAAGTCCCTCTTTTCTCCTCGTGCTTGTAGGCTCATCTTATTATTTCTGAGAAGTTGTTCTTTAAAAGCATTCTCAAATTTACAAAACTGTACAAAAAAACTGACAAATATCCTGTGTAGGGAGAAAAGAGTGTGGTAGAAGCAGCCACATAAGTGAATATAAGCAATTAGGAAATGTAGGTCAGCGAGATGTGCTTATTGTGGCTCTGTGTGAAGCCATTCGTCAGGAGAGAGACATCACATGTGCCTCAGCAAATACACACACACACTGTTCTATTGTAGAGTGTGACAAACACCCACTCGGATTGGTCGGATTCAAATGTAGGCGAGGCTTTAAAGAACACATGTTATACTAAATTGGCTTTTTTTGTTTTAACAATGTTATAATATTCCTCTCTCATCAAAAACATACTTGGAGTTGTATTTCACATCATTCACACTAATTTCTTTAATCCTCTGTAGACACTCCTTTGCGTCTAAACCACAGACTGTAGAATGAAGTGGATTAAGGGAGTGTGATGTCACCCATAGCGTTTGGCTCCAGTCAAATACAGCTCAGCGAGGCTAACAGTTACATGGGGCAAATTTGGAGCTCAGTTCCAATCACGAGAATCATAGCAACCAAAGAAGAAATCTAGAGAGAGCCTTATGAAGGGAACACCCCTTCCCGCCCACACTGCTCATTTAGCACTGAGCAGGTGCTTAGCAACAGGTTTGATTGACAGTGTTACTAACATTAACAGGAGCGATCTCAGGGAAAGAAGGTGCCTGATTCGTCTGTTATCGATGCTCATATCTAGATTTACGAAAAGCAAAATAAAAAAAACTTAAAGCAGGTTAATCCAGACATTTTAGGACCAAAACTATGAGGCTCATTGCAGCAGTTGAGAGAGGGCTGACAATTTTTCAAAGTGACTTCGAGCCAGAGTCAATGGAGCTGGAAGCACGTCCATAATCATTTCCTATCTGGAACATGGTGACTTGCAGGTTAGTTATGTCCATTGATATATACAGTCTATGGTCTGTACCTTCATTGTTCTACATCAACGCCACCGTGGGCAGTGACAGTGAGACCTGGAGGGGAGTGATCCGGAAGAATGGCCTCCTGATGTGAACAAGGTCTGTTTTGTTATTGGACTTGGACTGTGCTAGCCACAGTTTGTCGATAACTAACACCATATTCAAGCACAAGGGTGTCCATCAGTGCACGTGGCACCATGACACCCTATGTCGGTCTTTGTCGCAGCAGCAACCCCCAAACCTGATGATGGACACTAGAAGTAAGGGATGGCGTCAAGCTGAACGGAGGAGTCCTATCGAGCCTTGTTGGCTTGTGGGCAGCAGGCCAAGATTGCCGCAGCTTGTGTGGTCGCAGAGGCAAAAACTTGGGGTTGAGAGGAGTTCGGGGAGATCATGGAGGACTAGATGATGGCCTCAAAGAGATTCTGGCAAACCGTCCGACACCTCAGCAGTGCTCCACCAACACTGTTTGCAAGCCTGAGATCTCCTCAATCCCACCGTGGGGGCCCGGAAGCGGACTCATCCATCACGCTGGCTGAAGTCACTGAGGTGGTTTGCAAGCTCCTCTGTGGCAAGGCTCGGGGGGTGGACGAGATCTGTCCCGAGTGCCTTCAGTCTCTGGATATTGTGGGGCTATCTTGGCTGACACGTCTCTGAAATACCATGTGGCGGTTGGGGACAGTACTGCTGGACTGGCAGACGGGGGGTGGTGGTTCCTCTAGGTGTGTTCCAATTAAAGTGGAAACACACTCCTCAGCTTTCCCGGTAAGGTGTATTCTAAGGTATTAGAGAGGAGAATCTGACCAACAGTGGAACCTCAGATTCAGGAGGAGTAGTGCAGTTTTCATCCCAGTCGCAGAACACTGGATCAGCTTTATATTCTACATCGGGTCCTCAAGGGTTCATGGGAGTTTACCCAACCAGTCTACATGTGTTTTGCAGATCTGGAGAAAGCATTTGACTGTGTCTATTGTGGTGTCCTTTGTGGGGTGCTCCGGGAGTATGGGGTCCGGGGCCCTTTCCTAAGGCCTGTCCGGTTCCTGTATGACCAGACCAAGAGCTGCATTGCCGGCAGTATTGAGACCTGATCCCAGTGCATGTTGGACTTTGTCAGGGCTGCCCTTTGTCACTGGTTCTGTTCGTTGCATTTATGGGCAGAATTCCGAGATGTAGCCAAGGGCCAGAGAGGCTCCAGTTCTGGAACCACCGGATCTCATCTCTGAGATGAGGTGATGTTGTCCTGATGGCTTCATCGAGCCAGGACCTGCAGCAGGCAGTCGGGAATCTGTTCAGGATGCCTCCTGAACGCTTCCCTAGGAAGGTGTTCCGGGCATGTCCCGCCAGGAAGAAGCCCCGGGGAAGATTCAGGATACACTGGAGGGATTTTGTCTCTCGGCCCGCCTGGGAACGCCTTGGGATCCCATCGGAGGAGTTGGAGGACATGTCATCTAGATGGCAGCAGATGAGTATAGTGAGCACTGAGGCTAAGAACGAATGTCTGCTTTTTGTAACTAGCCATTTTTTTATTTTCCAAAGCAAAGATACTCAAGACCATGTTAAAATGCCAAAACAGTACAAGTAATGTGTGGCATAGAGGGGCCCCCCCCCCCCGAGGGTCACAATCAAATTTAAGTAAAAGACACACAAATAAGATCCTGAATTAAAAGACAAGAGACGTGATGAGTGATTAAAATCGTGTTTATTTAATAAAAGTTTAAAAATTCAAATGGCTAAAATAAAGTGAACTGAGACCAACTAAATTTGGGGAAATATATTTATTCTAACATTTTAAATTTAAAAGATGGACAAATTTTATTACAAAAGGAAGCTAAAAATTGAATTTCTAATTAAAATAGGCCTAGAAGTAAAAAGGAAGGGGTTTAAAATTACCAAAAACAAAAATAAGCTAGCTGGGGCCACCGGGGGTGAGCAGACTACCAGGGGTGTGCCCAGGGGGGCTACCACATACTCACCTCAGTGGACACAGCAAACGGCACAGCAACATGAAAAGTGCACAAAACTAAAATTGTGATCCCAGTCACTAAATCACATGCAAAGGTGGGGAACCTCACCAACGTGCCTATAGCCCAACCACCAGGAGGCACCAGCGTCGCTGAAAGAAAACAAAATGTATTAAAATTTGACCCAGTTACCAAACCTGCTAATAAAAATACCCGACAATATGAAAAAAAAAAACAAAAGGAACGCAGCAAAACAACAAAATGCAAAACAAAACAGGGTACAAAAACAAAGTGCAAAACAGCAGCAGGTTTAGCCACCTTTAACCAGCCCTGGTAAAAATCTGCCGTGGGTTGGACTCCCCCGGACCAACACTTGCAGAGCAGGACTAATGGAAAAAAATTGTTTTATGTTAATCTCATGATTTAAGTTGTATTAAAGAGCCTCTCTCCTACCTTCTAAAACGCCAGGTCCAGGTACAGCAGCAGACAAGCAGCAAAAAGAGTGCCATATTGGCCACAGGTGCCTTAAATAGTCCCTAACTATGAGGGCGGGGTCAAGGGTGGAGCTCACAGGGGTGCTTTTGAGCAGGGAAAGGGGACAACCCCACTACAAATGCATAGTATTTGTTCTTTAAGATACGGTTTATGTTTTAGTATTGGATTTGGTGTATTTTGAAATAATTACTTTTTGTGACCGCTGGAAATATATGGACATTTTCTGTGTGGCATTTGTGCTACCTAAAGGTGTGGAAACAAGTCAAAATTGCATTTATAGGAGTAGAAATATAATGTCTGACCCGAGGCGAGGACGAGAATGCGCTGTCAAAAACAAAAGGTTACCTGAGAAGGTGAAGGGGCTGCGAGCTGGATTGTCACGATGAGATTTCAAACTCACAAGAATCCATCTTGTACGGCTCCCTGCCGATCCGTTTGAAACAAAACTGTTTATTTTGCTACTTAACTGTGTATTTTAATAGTGTTGTCTACCATTCTTAGTCTTTTTTTGGGTAATTTTAGTCCAAACTAGGTTAATTTGCAGCCTCGTGTTCAAAAACTGTCCAAAACTGAGTCTGTGCTGCCTTCAGGGGCTAGTGCAGTACA
The DNA here is from genome assembly GCA_019594935.1 of Periophthalmus modestus. NCBI lineage: Eukaryota > Metazoa > Chordata > Actinopteri > Gobiiformes > Gobiidae > Periophthalmus > Periophthalmus modestus. Next base: position 35,161,646 of record JAIEZT010000013.1, on the reverse strand, counting down.
GCCAGGTGTTTCTCATTACTAACACCTGGCTGCAGGGGCAGAGTTTAAAGTGCAGATACCTGTTAGACCAATAAAAAAGTTAAGTGGAAAAAAAAAAAAATAATAATAATAAATAATACTACTACTACTACTTACTAATAATAATAATAATTAATAATAATAATAATAATAATAATAATAATAATAAAGGACCACTTCCTGGATTTTCACTTGATGACATAACAAAGTAGAGTTGAGTGTTTAGATTTCTGAAGAGGGAGAAATAGTAAATATTCAGGATTACTTCACTGGCATAAAACACAATTCAATTTTCATATATCACCTGAATCCTCAAAAAGTGAATTTAACAATATAGATCCTTGAAACTTCTCAGACTGGCTGTAGAAAACGTTTTACATCTATCTCTGTAAGTGGCTTCTAATTACATCCAATTAGCTCTAATTAAGCTCTGACCTCTCAACATTTATCCAACTAACCCACTTAGACTAAAACAACTGCTCCCTATTTCTCACAATAAACTGCGCTTCTACGGGAGATTTTGCAGTTTTGCTCCTGATGCCCTTCCGATTACAGCAATATATATTTTTATTTAGTATTTTCTGTTATGGATTATGCAAAATTAATTATTAAAATGAAAACTGAACAATTCTTGGGAGATTTTACAGCAGGTGCTCTTTCTATCTCTTTGTGGTCATCGATTATTTTTACTAACAGTAGAACGTTCAAAATTAAATATATCTTTTTGTTTCATTTTCAACAAGCTAGCATCTTAATCATGAGTTAACTGACACTTTTTACCCCTCTCACCTGTAATCTGGACAAATGAAACCAAATTCTTCTCTAGCATTGTCAAGGTGCTAGCATCCATCATTAGCTGAATGAGCTGGTGTGCAGACAGTGTTAGTGCCATTCTCCGACTCTATAGTGGATCAGAAGTGGATGTGTCTAGCGTGGATTGATCCAGGCGCGTGGTGATCCGTCTCGAGGCTGTCTCCTGTCCAGCGCTTGTGATGGAGAGGACACCCAGAACTCACTAACAAGACAGAACCCCAGCACACCCCAGCACCCAGGATCAATGCACCGCAGACGGAGACGCGAGGACTGGCGTACGGCGGAGGTATGGATATTATAGTGTTGAGTATTAAAACCATTCTAGATTTAGATTTGCCAGGGGCTTCAGCTTTGACATGGAAATTGTCAAAACCCAACAAATATTCAAACCACTGTCCTCTACTGCCTCCTAGACACCAGCAACACCTATTCATGTATTTACCAAAAAAAAATCCAGGCTGGATGTGAAATCTGATTTTCCTCTGTGCAGAGCTTATTCCTCATTATAATGAGTCGATCAGACATTTATAATGGGAGAAGATCAGACAAAGGCCAAAACTACAGAGCCTCAGCTTTGCAAAGAGCCCAGCCATTCGTGTGTGTTCTGCTAAACTGAGGGTCGTTTTAGTCAGGAATTTTTGGGAAAATTAACCTACCCGAAAAGGGGTTAGCACATTGTTAATATCCACATGCATTCATTTTGTTTTTGCTTTTTTTTCAGACAGTGAAGTGAAACTGGAGTGTACTGCCCAAGTGCAGCCAGTCAGCCAATGTTTTTGGTGCTTAAAACACAAATAATGTATTATCTGTTTCCTTGGGACAGTAGCCCTGTCCCAAATAGAGTGTTACGCCCAAGTGCAGCTCTCAGCCAACAAGTGGAACATTGTGCTTTAAAACACAGACAAATAATGTGATTATTTGCAGGGCATTTAGAGGGCGTTCACTGGTCTAATCTTGTCAAAGTGCTGCTTTTACATTATTATCTTTGGGGGAAAACACAAAATTTACTCTATTACAAAATGTAGAGTACACCAGCTTTAAAAACGACATGTACGTTTCCTGCTTAGTTCAGGTGTTTCTGTCGGTGGCAATGAACAGTGTTTTTTTATTTTTTATTGCTGCTTTTACATTATTTTTTTTTTTTTTTTTAAATACAGTCATCAGCAATGTGATCATGTATTTGTACAATTTGAGTGTTCAATTTAAACAAAACACATGAAAAAAGCCAAACTCAAGGTATGTTTTTGAGAAGGGAACAATTTTATGTTAGAAAAGTATATTTTACATCTGTGTCCTTTAAGAGTTTAAATGAAATTGAAAACTTTGTCCTTGGTTTCATATACAAAAGGGCCCCATGAATAATCCTTCACATGCTTCCACAAATATAGAAACTTCCTTGGAATGGGTAAGCAATGACCTAGTATGAATAATTTTGTCTGTATAATACAATACAATACATGTCCCGTGCAAAAAAAATCGAATAAAAAAAACAGTCCATAAATAGAAGCACATTTAGACCAGGTCTGAGTGCGTCTGGTCCCTGGTCAGTGCTTATCCCGTTGAGGAGCTGTTAGTTCTTTGGTGTAATCCCATACACTCCGTTGTTCAAAGCAGTGGGAGTATTAACAGAGCACATGTGAGCGGGCAGCAGATGGGCGTCAGTCAAAGCCTCGCCCAGAGCTGTGGAGACAGAGAAGAGCAGATGTTACACGTTCAGCCCCTGTCAGCCGAGACATCATGCACTTTATTTATTTTATTTATTTACAACAATATGCTAGATGCTTTTGGGGTTGGTTGAGAAACGAGAAGATTTCAGGTTGAGGATGGAGGAGGAGTCTCTCTGGTGATCATAAAGGTGACTGTGCAACTGTTCAGGTGCAGGGTCTGCCATTTGCTGGAGCTGATGTTACTGTGTAGCTTGGAATGTTCCACAATATGGCATTAAACAAATGTTGCATCTAAGATAAGGTACAATTTATTGTCCCTGTATGGGAATTTATCCTCCATTTGAGTCAATGCCACCGGGTCATCTTCTCAGGGGGAGACCGTAGTGCCGCACCTGGCGACCCACCTCTAGATCTTAGTCAGCACGATCTTAACTAGAAGATTCGACCTTTTGTGCATGTCACGTTGATAAGGGAAAACCAGAGAGCCCAGACAGAGGCAGAACATGCAACACCACAAAGAAAAGCTCAGGCGAACCGGAGAACCCAGAACCTTCTTGCTCTAAGTTCTGAGTACAAGCCACCATGTTCAACTACAGGTGATTTTATTCTTATTTATCTTTATTTATACAGGGGAATAATGACAGCATGGGTGCCCTGTTTAAAATGCAATAGAAGCAGAAAAAACGAACAAAACAAGTATACAAGTCCATATAAAACATTAAAAACAGGAGCAGGTGTGTGTATAAAAGTTTGTTACCAGATTATTAAATTGCGATTGTGTCACCAACGTATCCAGTTTTGCTTTTCCTCGGATATTATTGCATTTTTGTGAAGCAAAAGAGCTAAAAGTCCTCTTTCCCGTCTCAGTTTTGGTTTGTGGTTAGTCCTTTTCCTTATGCAGTCATGTGATCTGATCTTAAATGTTCCAGTATCACTGAATAACAAGCAGGTGAGGTTCTGACAGTTTTTGAAGTCGTCCCTTATAGATACATCTCATACAGTGCTGTTCTCTTCTAACAGACAGTGATGGCCAACCCACTTTTTCGTAGAGAAAACAGTGATGGGTTTCAGATCCATCACCTGTAATAAAACGAAGGGCAGAGTGAAAGAGACGATCCAACGGTCTCACAGTACAGGCTGAAGTCTGTCTGTACAGCACATCCCCATAATCCAGTACAGAGAGGAAGGTTGCTTGTTCTTCTTTTCTGAAATTTATTGAGATTTTTTTTTCCTTCTGTACTTTCTATTGTTATAACAATCTATTTCCAGCCGTGGGGATTGGACATTTTCCATCTCAACCTCCGCATTATTCATATTCCATCTGTAAAGTCAAACATATCAATACCATTAAACTTCAGTTGTCGTGGCAACAAATCTACCCATTTCATAACGTGGCATCATTATGTTGCGTCAAAGCACCACCTGTGTCCATTTCACATCTTTGGTATCTCACGTCTCCAGTTCAAACAGGCCTGTGATATATGTAATGTGTAATTATAGTCCAGATGCTTGCAGCCTGACTCTATACCTTTGTGTGAAGGGCCAAGTGACCCAGCATTGCCGTATATTTCGGTGGAGGTCTTGGTAACACTTCAGCAGTGGTGGGTAGAAAATGACTGTACTTAAGTAAATACAGATAACTAAAATGTATACTTAAGTACATTTTGCTGTGGATACTTTTTCTTCACTACGTTTGAGATCAGTATCGTACTTACTTTTTTCTTACTTTACTCCTCTACATTTGAACTGGAGTGAAGTACTTTTCGTATGATTTGAGGGGTTATTTTTAACACGTTCATGGTAACATCCTAACTAAAGTTGAAGCTTCAGCTTTGAGCAAAAAATAAATACACAAAATTCATAAGAAATAAAAAAAAATCAATATCACTACATTTGACACTTTAACAAGTTTACAACACTTGTGTGAAATACTTTTACTTTTTACTGTTAAAGTACATTTTTGAATGTGTATTTAAGACTTAAGTAGATTTGTTCATGTGATACTTACTTGAGTAACTTACCCCTGCATCTGTCATTTTACTTAAGAAACAAAATTGCGTATTTCATCCATCACGCGACTTTAGTCACTAACTGGTATGATAGTAATAGTGGTAAAGAGAAAATAGTTATTGAATACTAGTGAAATACTTAGGAAAAAGTACTTTATAAATACTAACAAAGACACGATTCTGCCTTTTAAGTTCCTTGAACAATTTGCAAACTCATATGCAAACTTAGATTAAATATGACCTGGCTTTAGACCTGGATTTTGCGTACTATAGTTTCAGTATAGTTTAGATCTGGTGGTACTCAGGCTATTTTCTTGGATTCAATCTATTTCTGTAGCCACAGCTGCCCTGGGGTAGACCGAACAAAAGCGAGGCTGCCGTAGGCCCCTCCGACCACCACCAATCACCCATGCGCCACATAAGGTGAGTGAAGTGACTTGCCCATGGACACAACAACAGTATGCAGTGACAAATTGCCTTTGTAACCCAGCACAAGGTCTGAGTTTTCAAATGTGCAATAACCCAGCTGTAATATCAGTCTGTCTTTTTCCAGATTACTCTTTGCTCAAAATCTGGAGATAACAATGTGATGAATGTGATGATGTCATACACAGATGGGGGCAAAAGACTGTACTTTTTGTACTTTACTATAAAATATCCCTAAAGGTAAATTCACAAATGTTGATACTGATCATTTATATCAGTGACTAGACCCAAGAACTCAATATATTACAGCAAAAATCTGAATTTTAACAAAATTTATTTTATCTGCCACCCATCTGTATTAAATAGTATTGACCTATAGAATGTTGTGACGTCATCTGAAACCTATCACTGAAGTAATGTTTCCCATTAATAGTTTAGACGATGGTGCCCCCCCTCATGGTCAAATTTTTGCCCCACTAGTCTAAAAAGAAGCTGAACAAAAACTGATCCGTACAAATAAAACTTCATGCTTCTATTGTCAAAACAGAAGTAACTATATTTCATTTCGTATTGGTGCGTTTTTGATCAGTGGGGGAAATAAGTGACATTTATACTCTAAAAAATGTTATTAATAATTAGAACTGTTCGTGCTCCCATAGTTCCAGTTTGCTTATAGGTGCACTCTGATGTCTGCTTTATGGATTTTATATTGTCTGTACTTTTATTGGAAAGTACAACATTACACTGAACAAGAAAGATCAGAAAATAGCGCAATATAGCCCTTTAATATATACTGTGAAGCATTCCAGCCCATAACATCTCCATGGCAACAAGCAGACTGCTGACCCTCCACCAGAAAAAGTAACACAGTGCACCTTTAACCCATATTTTCCTTCCACCATAAACAGTTCCTTATTTTCACACCTATGTCGACAATCGTCACGGCAACAATTTCAAATCGTATATTTCATATCATGGCATCATTATGTTCAGGTCAGAGCACCACCTGTCTCTAATTTCCACCGCTCCTCTCTCATGTCTCGGGTTCAAAAATGTACGCCGCAATTATAGGCACCACGCTAACGGCCTGCCCCATTGACTCCTGGTTCGCGCCGGAGGATGCTACCGCGTTAGCCGTGGGTGGCGTGTTGCTAGTGATAAAGTTGCATTGGCGCTTAATGAGAAGTTTTATTTTGCGATTGTTTACTCGTGGGAGGCAGGCAGATGCTGGGTGGGTGACTGCTGCTCCAAGTGTCAGCTCGTTAAAAGCAGTGTTAGCGTTGAGAGGAGGAATACGCCAAACAACTGTACAAATAAATAAAATAAATGGCCTTAAACGTGGTAAGTAAATGCGCCGTTAATGTAGCGGAGGTGTCATTCAAGTGCGTGTTCAGATATCAAAAGGAGGGAGAGGAGGTGAGGAATATGTCTCGAGAAAGTTGAACGTAAATATGGTTATTTGTAGTTTTTTTTTAAAGTAAGAATGCTCATAGTAACAAGGCAAGTTTCAAGAATTCAAAGATTTAAAAGTGACCATAGTTAAATAATTGCTAGACAAGTGTGTAATGCTGTATCATGGAACCATCCATCCATTTTCTTCTGCTTATCCAGGACCGGGTCGCGGGGGCAGCAGTCTAAGCAGGGACTCCCACCTGAGACATGTCCTCCAGCTCCTCCGATGGGACCCCAAGGCGTACCCAGGCCAGCTGAGGGACATAGTCCCTCCAGCGTGTCCTGGGTCTTCCCTGGGGCCTCCTCCCGGTGGGACATGCCCAGAACACCTCCCTAGGGAGGCGTCCAGGAGGCATCCTGAGCAGATGCCCGAGCCACCTCAGCTGGTTCCTCTCGACGACTACACATCGAGAGGTATCATGGAACATTTCAGAAAAAAACAGAAGGTATGGTTTAGCATGCTAGCATGCATTGTTAGAGTTACCATGATGGCAAAACTCCACTCTAGTCTCTGAGTTGTGCTTATAAACTCATCATGGTGAATAATTAGGATGATCTGAATGCTGTTATTTTTCTGCTTCTCTGTGCTCAGGGTATCTTCATTTGTGACACCAGTGGATCACTGATTATAATTTGGACATACATAAATCACAAATTCAAAAAAACTCCGAAGCAACTCCGCTGAGTTAGAAAAAACTGTGGCCAATGAGAGCCGACATTGCCGCGTAAACGCCATCACAACAAAACGCAGCATGATGTTGGCGTCTACTATGGATAGCTGCAGATCACACTGGCGAGTAGAGGATTTTTTTGTTTTTGTTTGTTTGTGCCAAAGTAACTACACAAAGCTGCTGAATCCTACGTTTCTTGCTGATTAAGAAAACACAATTGTAGCGCAAAGTACATAGAAAGCAGAGGGTGTGTACCAGTAGCGGTGGAAATGGGGGTTGAACACAGGAGTGCAGTGGTTCACCTTTAGCGGTCTCGTTGTTTCGCTGATTTTTTTGTGCAATTGTACATGCTTTTTGCCAGTGTATAAACGTGCATTGTGTTCTGCGTCCTGATTGGCTAAGGGACTGCAGACCATTGTCAATCAATCTCCTTCGTGCCATGTCCCCTGTACAGTACAAAATGCACTGAGCTCGTCAAATTTACATAAATGTTTGATTGACACTACAGCGGAGCGGTACCTGGACGAATAGGCACGGTCAGAGGAACTATGATACGTGTGAGTCACTATTAATTAATTAAACAAAGGGATCACTGTATACAGATTATTCAAAGAGAAGGAGAAACAACCACAAAACGGTTGCAAAGTCTTAAAAGTGGATTTTGCAGAATGAGTTTGCACATGATTATCGCCAACTCTCTTTATTCACAGTTGGCCACGTAATCCCATTGTACATTTATATATTCGGTCTATAATACTGTTCTAGCCCTCGCCCTCCTCCCCTCTGCAAAAAGGCCTGTCAGGAGGCATCAGGCCCTACAAATGAATCGCATGTTATTGTGTCTCATGGCGTGTTACTTTGTGTGTGTACAGCCCGGTATTGATCCGGCTGACAGTGAAAACCATTAGCAGCGCACGGCATTTCAAAGGACGCACATAAAACGCGCCGAAATTGGAGAACGCGTGTTAGCCCGCCAGTCGGACGGAGTATGATTAAAGGACTCATCTGCTTCCCAAACGCGCTGGCGAGAATCAAAAGACAGCCGAAGAAATGGTGTTATTGTCTCGTAACTGTCTGCAGCGGAGGTTACGGAAGAGGGGAGCGGATGAAAGCGGCGTGATTGGAGGAGAAAATGAGACGGCTAATGGGGGAATTGGTTACAACGTATACAGGGTTTGGAGTTAAGAGGAAGAAAGAGTGATAGACAGCTCTTCGACTGAAAGCGTGAGCAGGAAAACCGGTCTGATACAGTAAAGCAGAGAGGATATCGGCGCAGAGATCAGGAGTCTAACTCACAACCTCCTCACTGAAAGGAGACAGGATAACCACTCTGCCACAGTAACGCAGAGGAGGAGGATCACACAGACTTAGAGATCATGTATCTACCAATAACCACTCTGCCACAGTAACGCATGACAGGACATGCACAATACTTTAGTATCCAATTCACCTACTATGACCAAGCCTAGATATTGGTATTGGCTGGGAAAAGACAAAAAAAAAAAACTTGACCATTCCTAGTTGGTTTGAGAACTACCTCTATGAGACGCTAAAGGGAAATTGTTAGCTACAAACCGTTGTTTCCTCCAACGATTTGTCCAGTTGATAGATTTTAACTTCTTCTTTTGCTACGGATCAGACCTGGACGACTGAGGGTTTACACAGATACAAGGTATTTACACAGATACAGGATATTATCACTTAACCTGAATTGTTCTGCACTATGGTATTAAATTCATCTCACATTCGAATTTCAAATTATATAAACTTGTCCTATCTGTGTCCACAAATATGAGGTAGGCATGATCAAATCAAATATTGCATTGTGTTTATCCAATCAGAAAGCAGAATGAGCCTCAAATAAGTTTCTCATTTAGGTTACCAGTTTGAAGCCTGAAATCCAGTCGATTTAAACCTAAAATAACTCTCTGGTCTGAGAAAGGACCTGCAGCTAATCATGAATCAGTGCTAGTGCAGCCTCTGCAACTCAGTGACTGAATTCTGGAGGTTTTTTCACATGAGTCCTGTCCATATACTGAGAATGAGAAGAACTTGCATGTGTCTCTATTTGCAGGTTAAGGAACTGGCAACACAGGTTCAGTTGTGATTGTAATACTTTTATTTTGTTCGGCGAGAAAGCAGACTACATATCCTACATTTAACTGACTGACTAAACTAATTTTAAAAGCGATATGATTTTAGTTGGCATCTCACCAGCCCTAGTCATACGTTTATTTTATTAAACCCATCCTTTATTTCCTCTTCTTACTGTCTCACACTGAAGCCTAATTACTGTGTGTTCCATCACCGCGTGAACAACAATAATTAAAAAGAGATTAAAACAAAACCGGGGGCTTTTTGGAACCTGCAGGGACATTTTGTTTTTGGCGTCGGAGGTGAACAGTTTGTAGCATCCTGCGAGACTGACTGACAGCGCTTCTCACTCCCAAGGAAAAAAGTAAAAATAAATCCTGGATCTTAGCCATCTGTCGCTAACGTAGAAGCTAACACTGAGCTCCACCTGCTGCTGCCGGGGCCGGGTCACGCACCAGTGTAGGGGATTGTGAGCGTGTTAGCTTGGGGCACATATGGATGAAGGAGAGGGTAGAGCCGGAGGTTAGCTGTCAGTCATGCTAGCATATGCTAACACTCGCTCTGACATGTACAGTGTGCTCATTAGTGACAGTTGCAGAAGGAAAATTGACTTAATGAATAGAATCGGTTTTGAAAATGTTGTGTAGGTGTATGTTCTTGCAGTAGATGGTACGTGTTTGACTAATAACAAATAGTACTTAAAGAGAGGGTATTTCACTTCTATGGGGTATTAACTGCACATAATAAACACATAACATATTTAGATCACTATGTTACCTATTGTGTTACTGTTTTGGAAATGCTATTACAACCTTCCCCCTTCAGAGCGCTATCACAACACAGTCAGCGTGCATCCCACTAATGAAACTATTGCACATCACATCAGGTTTGTGAAGTTGTAGTGTACATTTTTGTATCATGTTTTGTATATTTATGGAGAACTGTCGCAGGAGCTTGGATGACGGAGACTTGTGGGTAGAGCATTGGACAGAATCATACCGCTAACCATGAGGAAGGTTCGATTACAGCGCAGGAGAAATTGCAACATTACTCAAACATGTAATCGGGTGTATACAAAGTACAAAAGTTAAAGGGAAACATCTGTGTGTAAAGGTCAGAAGATCTTATAAACATTTCATTGAGCAAGGCTTCATCTCTGACCTGCATTACAGTGATATTAACATAACATATTATTTAAGAGTATTTTTTATTATAATTATTAAGTATTAAGTATTATAATTAAGTATTATTTTATTTTATTATTTATTTATTTTTTATTTTTTTATTGAAACATTTAATGGAGTTGCATTAGATTAAAAAAAAAAAAAAAAGTAAAAATCCTCAGTTCAACAGAGAAATTGCAAGTTTTATTAAAGGGAAAAAATGCTGCTTGCAAAACTGCACATAAGTATATCAGGTTTTAATTGGGCATATTTAAAAAAATAAATAAATAAAAATTTATATTTATCAACAGTTAGAAAGGCAATAACTTGTTTCTTTTTTCTGCACTAAAAGAGTGTCACAGAAATTTGGCAAAGTTCTGGAGGACACTAAGATCCCTCTCAGGATGTCGTATTCATACAGTACTAACCAATATTTTATTGGATTCAGCTGTTGTAAATTCTAAAGATAATAATGTTGATCCTTCTGATCTTGATTTTGTTGAATCCAAACCTCTGGCAGATAGCAGGCGGATTTTCTCTTTAAGACCTTTCACTTACATGGAGGTCTTAAATGCTCTCTGCTCCATAGTCAGTTCAAAAGGCAGTTATACCAGAATTATGGAAAATGACACGTTTTACTTTAAATGTAAAGGTGGGACAACTTAAAATGTAAATAATATCCAGCCAATACTGATCTTATTGTTTTGCAAAAGTTAGTTGCACATCAAGTTACAATTTATTTAAATAACTGCTCCATTTTTATGTCTTATCAATCAGGTTTTAGAAAAACACTGTAACCACGAAAATTTTAAATGACATTTTTCTCAGCCCTTGATGACAAACAAGATCGTGTAGCTCTGTTTATTGATTTATTGATAACTAAACTTTTGATGCAGTAAATCATACTGTCCTCTTGAATCCAAAATGATCTTTCAAACAGAACCCAGGCAGTAGTAGCTGATGTATTTAAATCTTTTTTTTTTTTTTATTATTAAGTAAAGGAGTGCCCCAAGGCTCAATTTTGGGCCTGCTACCATTTACTATATTTATTAATTTCATTGGTTGCAAGTAAAGAGAAAGTCACAGACAATTATATGCAGATGGTGCTGTTGTATGTAAGTGCTCCCTCTGCTGACTAGGTGATTTTAAAATTGCAGCAAGATGTTAATGAAAATCAAAAATTAAGTATATAATTGATTTTCTACAAATTACAAATCTTTACTGTATACACTAAATGGTACATTGATTGAAACCTAGGTGATTTTTTGGCAAGATGTTAATGACAAAAACGTATTCTTTAACTACAAATCTTTACTGAATTATGTAACACTTATAAAAATAAAAATAAAAATCATTTTATCATCGAAGCACATCTTGTATCCCATTGAAATTGAGAAAATAAATTGTTATTGATAAGGAAACTTTCTTTCTATACAAGATCATGAAGATAGAATATTACGCCCCTTTATTTTGACTTCAGACAATCTTTCACTCAGCCCTTTGTTTCATAACAGGTGATGAAGTCAAACCCATCACTGTACACTGGCCAAGGAGGTTTGCCATCACCATCCATCAGAAGAGAACAACACCGTATAAAATATATTTATAATGTATTTATAATCTGCCTGAATATCTTTGTTGACACTAGACACTTGAATGTTTAATACAAGATCTCATGACTGTCCTGTATACATGGATATAATGATACATGGATACACCGGTGAGAAACATTCACAATCACACTTGCTCCTGTTTTTAGTTTTTAAATGGACCTACGCAGTTATGTGTTTTAACTGTTTTGTTTGTATTGTCTAAACAGGTAGTCATGAAGAAGAGAGTCTGGTACTGTTATTGGACTTTCCCTGTATAAATAAAGATAAACAAATAAACTGAGAGAGTCCAGAGAGCCAGATGCCCAGATATGTGTGGACAGAGCAGACCCCGCAATGTTCTGGGAGCATGTGTAAATGGGGGTCTTTGCTGAGCGTTTTGAACCCAGAAATTCACTGGGAACTGTGTGACTTAAGATTGTTCGGATACCATATTTTTGAATCAAATACCAGCCTTTGGTCTGAATACTAGCACCATAAAAACAGTGAAGCTGATAAAAAAGACCCTCTTCAGAGCCCATGGCTAATTATACAGAATAAACAAAGTCTCTGCTGCGCTGTTATCAGCCTCTGCAGGTCATTTACCTGTAGTTGTGCTTCCACTCCAAAGACTAACTAAAGACATTAAAGAGGAAACACAGATCTGTTTTCTGTCAGTACGAGTGTTTTAAGCGTCTGCAGAGCCTCCACAGTCTGTGTTTAAGCTGCTCTGGGCATTAGCTCTAGCATTAGCCATCAGCTATAAAAAAAACTGTAGCCCTCAGCGATGGAATCAGATCGGTGTATCGGTCGGCTCTCACAGATATTGAATAAAAGCTATGAAACATATATAAACTGGTCTTTTATTTGAATCCATAATCTTAAAAGTGACATTATTTGAAATGAAGTGTCTCTGACTGTCTCAGCCCTATTTCTCAGCCCTATTTATGTATGTTTGCTACATGGAAATGAGGTGATGATGTGGTGAGCATATTTAAACGTTCAACACAGCAACACTGTTACAATGGTGATTTACACTGCCTGGATTTAACTAAGCAAATAGGTACAAGTCTCCTACTGTTGGTCAGGTCTAGTTCAGCAACAGTCTGTGCTCAAAGAATGAGGTCAGTGACTACCTGAATATACTGAATGACCAGGTTATTCCATCAATGGATTTTTTTCTTCCCTGAGACACGAGCATATTCCAAGATGACAATGTCCGGATTCATCGGGCTCAAATAGTGAAAGTGATTCAGGAGCATGAGACTCATTTTCACACATGGAGCCACCACAGAGTCCAGACCTTAACCCCATTGAGAATCTTTGGGATGTGCTGGAGAAGCTTTGTGCAGCGTCAGACTCGACCATCATCAATGCAAGATCTTGGCGAAAAATGAATGCAACACAGGATGGAAATAAATCTTGTGACATTGCAGAAGCTTATCGAAACAATGCCACAGTGAATGTGCCGCAATCAAAGCTAAAGGCGGTCCAATGAAATGTAAGCATGTGTAACCTTTTTTTTTTTTTTTTTAGCCAGGCAGTGTATCTACACACAGTTTTCAATGTCATATTTTTACAGCTGTATGACTGGATTGTGTAGGATTCCAGCATCAACCCAAAACATGCACAATGGGTCAAATCCTCCAGATAAGGTAGTTCTGACCAAGACTAGTTCAAGATCTGCAGAGATGGGTCTGCCAGAACTGCACTGCGGTGCTCACTGCTCCTGATGAGGTGAGGCATTGAAGGATGGGTCAAATGCAGACAGACGGACACATTTCCCTACGGGGACGATACACTGTACCTTAACCTTAATCTTACATAACACATAATTTTGAATATGTAGAGTTACTGGATATAGTAACTGAAATGTAAAATTCAGTGCTTTACATTACAGTGTTACCAAAAAATTAATCAAATTACAGTAATCCTTTACTTTTTAGTGAGTTACTGCACATGCTATTTGTATGATGTATGATTTTAATGTATTTTTTATTTGAATTATGCTGTGTACAAACTATGCTGTACAAATAAACCTGCCTTGCTGCTCCAGTAAATGTGTCATAGTACATCTTTTAACAGTGTAGATTCTGAAGCTTTTGTACAGTGTAAAAAAGAGAGCACTATTTTCGTCCCATTCTGCAGAGGTCTGACTCACAAATTGTCAGTAACATCATTAAAATATCACGCTAAACTTATCATGAACATCCTCGCGCTTATCTGTCCACACACTTACCCCAAACGCCCCTTTAACGCCTCTCTATCCCATGTTTTATTAATGCCTGCTCACCTGCGACACAGCAACACATCCCTTTAAGAACACCGCGCCTCACAATTTGTCACTTTGGCCAGATTTTGCATTGAATTAGGGGCGACGTTTCCGTGGAAGAGCGCGGCGGAGGAGGGAGGGGGGGGGGGGGGGTGCAGAGGGACGGAGGGGGAGAGGGAGGGACGGGCGCGTGATTATTCGGGGCTGAGGTAAGTTTTGCGTTGCCGTGACACCTGTCGTTCGGAGGGGAGCTAAAGTGAAGGTAATGGGCAAAATGGCCTCCGGTGTCAGGGGCCCTTGTCAGCGGTGTGAAGCACCCGAGCCTCCAACAAATGACGGGGAGCCCAGAGCAGGATGAGGCGGAGAGGGAGGGAGGGAGTGAGAGAGAGGGTGGAGGGAGGAAGAGCTGCTGGAGGAGACACATACTTTTATGCTTATAGTGTAATGGAGATGGGCTGGTTAGGATTATTGCCTCTTATCGGGGAAGTTGTGGGTTCAATTTCTAGAAAGTATGAGGCTCTCTTGGTTGTATTGGGTTGGTTTAGAGCACTGTAGGCAATTCGTCCAACGGCATCTATCTATCTGTCTCTCTCCATCTTCCTTTGCAGTGGTTGAAAGTTATTCCTCACTTACCTTATGTATTTCAAGCATCCTAATTATTCACCTTGATTCAGTTCATAAACTCATGCACGTCCCACCAGGAGGAGGCCTCAGGGAAGATCCAGGACACACTGGAGGAACTATGTCTCTCAGCTGGCGTTGGAATGCCTTGGGGGTCCCACCAGAGGAGCTGGAGGACATGTCTGGGGTGAGGGAAGTCTGAGAGTGCCTGCTTAGACTGCTCCATGACCTGGCCCCGGATAAGCGGAAGAAAATGGATGGATGGATAGAGTTCATAAACAAGCTTCACAACTTCAGAGGCAAGAGCAATGTTTTGCCATCACAGTAATGGCAACAACAGCTAGCATGCTAATGTGGACTTCCTGATTAATGATGAAACACTTGAAATAATAAATGCTTCATAATTAGCTGCACAATGGACTTATTTTGACCTCAAGAGCTCCAGTTACATTTAAACTCTGTTTAACTGTTGGGAACTGTCCAGGGTGCTGATGCTAACAATTACATTACTGGAAGATTTTCAAGTGCCAGTGCTTTTTATTATCACAGTAAGGATAGAATGAGTTAGATTTCTTACACTGAGTTAGAGATTACATCACTTATAATACACTGGTCTGATATAGTGCTTCACAATTTCACACATTATTCCTTCAAGCCACAATATCTTATACATCACTATCAGGGTTGGTAAATGACTTGTCATCATAGCTGCCCAGTGGGCTGACAGACACAGATGTGACTGCCAATCTGCACCTCTCCTACCAACATCAAGCTCACAGTCACTAATAACACTAATATAATGCAATAATATGTTCAAATGTCATGTGAGTGTCTTGCTCAAGGACACAATGACACCACTATTGGGTGGAAGCTGGGATCAAACCATCAACGTGCAGATGTGTGGACTCTGCCGCCTGAGCCACTGCTTGAGGAACTGCATTCAAATAAGTCACATAGAGAGAGACAGTGTTTGGAGCTGTCCATGGTGCTGATGCTCAAAGAACAGCTTTCATGTTCCCTTGTTCATGAGGGTTAAATCTAATGCGTAGGTGCTAATGTATTTCAAACATATTTTATTTACGCAATTAAGACATTAGAAATAGAATATATAATAATTCCATAATATTACATAACAGGAAGACGCATTCTTAAAGATCCTATATTACACAGATTTGACTCTGGTGAGCTTTAAGTCATGTTATCGTGTTGTTACCTTATGAAAAACACACCTGGAGATGTGTTGTGTTTCATTCACACATGTTTGAGTAATTCTTTATTAATAGTCTGTCTACATCTCCAAAGCTCAAAATGCTCTGTTCCACTTTGTGATGTCATGTAGTGGTAGTTTTCAAGTTAACAGCTACATTTTACCTTTTGTTTAGCAGAGATGGGTAAATCCACAGCTGAAATGATCCAAATGATTCTAGTAAAAGTGCACGGAGTTTAAAAACACAGTGGAGCATTTACTGTATTACCACATGACATCACAAGGTGGAACAGGGCGTTTTCTGTTTGCTAGAAGCAGGGTTTGTGTTTTCAAACATGAGAATGAAGCAAAACACAACTCCAGGTCTGTTTGTGATGAGGAAACAACATAGATTTGAAAAAATACCGTAATACGAGCCCTTTAAAAGGAGCATACTTTTCAGAGACATTCAAAATTTGCACTGTTGCGTTGGGAAATAATTCAAAACAACATGATATCTTTTCAGTACAGATAAGTCCTCAAAATGTCAAAGGAAGGTTTTTTGGTTAAAATAATTCCACGGCTCACCACCCACTAAAATAACGCCAAATTACACTATGTGGACTAAGATTGTGCAGATATTTTCGTTGCTTATGTGTCTGGTTCTTTGTATTTGGCAGCGATTTTTTTTTTTTTCTTTGTCAGTTGGTTCAGAAGTTACTCAGGACACTCCAAAATGCAAATTATTCAGTTAAGTGTATGCGTGAATTAACTGACAATTCACTTTACTCCGAGGCAAACCTTACAACCCCTCACGACACACTGGTCTAGGCTATATACAGGAATCTGAAACCCACGTATATGCCACCAATACACAAAGTCCAATCCAAAAGTATCCATGTAACAAAACAAAGGAAGGAAGGAAGAAAAATCTATTGATGGAATAACCTGGATGTTCAGTGTATTCAGGTAGTCACTGACCTCTTGTTTGAGCACAGACTGTTGCTGAACCTAGACCTGACTCGTACCTATAGACTCGTACCTATTTTAGTTAAATCCAGTAAATCCAGGTGGTGCCTTTTTTTTTTTTTTTTTTTTTTTTTGGCCAGGCAGTGTATTTTGTGTAAATAACCTGACACTTAAGGAATGTCACATCTGCTGCATGTGTCCAACCGTGAAATCCGATTATAAACCTCACAACATTTTCAACCTAGATAAGATTTCCGGTAAAAGCTTAGTTATAATGAGGTTTTAACGAAACGCACAGGCTAACCCGTCATATGCGCATAAATAGGTTGGTTTCGGCTAACAAAATGAAACCTACATAGGCTGTAATAAATGTACCTTTATTTCCTGGCTTGGTTCAGTATTTACTTAACAAAACCATTATTCACACACACATACTGTACTGCATATTCAGAGTAAATTAACTATATGCAGTGCAGTGTTTCTTACATTTTTTAATAGCCTGCATGAAATGAATAGGTCCATAGGGGATAGAGCTAAAAGGGTTAGCTTAAGAAGTAATTAACAAGTCCAAAATACATTTAGAAGAGCCTGAAGGTATTTTAAAAGCAATTATTCCAGATGCCTGTGTAATCCCTCAGTCCAGCGTGTCCAGATGTGATGTGGGGACTAAAGAAGTGTCTGACCAGCAGAGGTTGATGGTTCTATTCTGCTGGGAACTTTTTTTTTTTTTACTATTTCAAGCTATTGCAAGTTACATTTTGAATCGTTTGCGAAAAGGAGAACAGATAACCACTCTGCCACAGTAGCGCAGGGAGAACATGCATCAGGAGATCAGGAGTCGAACCCACAACCTCCTGGTGAGAGGGATGAGACGGGCTAACCGCAGTAATATTTCACATAGATTGTAAAACTCGGAGGGAGCTAATTAGATTTAATATTGACCAATTAGCGCAGATAAATTTGTGAATGAGATGATCAACTTTGAGCTGTAGATAATTATCACTTTGGAGAAATATAAATCAGATAAATGTATGCAACGCCGCACACTCCTACACACTTTAGAATGTGTTTACAGACACTGGCTGAACTGGAGCGATCAGGCAGGGAATGATGTAAAGAGTGGTGAACCAGGAAGGGCATCTGGCATATTGCAAGATTAAAGGTCCTATATTACACAAAACTGACTCTTGTGAGCTTTAAATCATGCTATAATGCTGTTTCCTTCTCAAAAAACATACCTGGAGTTGTGTTTTGTTTCATTCACATGTTTGAGTAACAATTTGTAATTCGTTTGTCGACATCTCAGAAGCTGCAAAACGCTCTGTTCCACCTTGTGATGTCACGAAGTGGTTGTTTTCAAGTTAACAGCTAACTTTTACCTTTTGCTCAGTAGAGATTGGCAATTACAGATCTGAAACCATCCGAATTATTCTAGTGAGTATTCTAGTATAGTGTGTGGAGTTTAAAAACGCAGTTGCGCACTTCCTGTATCACCACATGACATCACAGGGTGGAACAGAGTGTTTTCTGCTTGAGAGAAGAACTAAATATGCAGGGTTTGTGTGTTAAACATGTGAGAATTAAACGAAACACAACTCCAGATACGTTTGTGATGAGGAAACGACATTATAACCTAAGAAAATAGTGTAAGCAACAGGTAGAGTGTTTGTTCCTTGACCCAGAGGTTGGCGGTTCAATCCCAACTCCCCAGCTAGTACTGCTGTTGTTCCACTGGGCAAGATATTTAACCCATTGTGTCACTAGTGTCTGACTAATATCACTGGTGTATGACTCAATTTGTTTTTTTGGTTCTTAATATTGAACTGGATGGACCAATGCACGTCACTGATTGGCTAACCCACCTGTCAATCATGCCCCTTTTAAAACAGGGAGACTCACCGGTGACCAAAAGTAAAGTAAAGTATTAAAGAAGTGTGTATTCTGGATCCCAGGCAATAGAAAACCACAATATTGATCTGAAACGTTTTAATAATAGGTCATTGACTTGCTGCTTCAAACGGCGGATCTCAGAGACCGGCCTCTTCAGAAGGAAATTTTGCCGCAGCAGGCATTAGATCTTCCTTTTATTGTTGAAAATAAATGGAAGACTTTTTGAACCATGTGTATATGATTCGGAGGTTTTTAGATATTTGTCCCAGGATGTAGTCGGAGATAGGGGCAGGTGAAAACAAGTCCCCCAACTGAAACGTGCATGAATCAATGAAAATACAGCTCTGTGTGAGATAATGATGAGGGAACATGGCTGAAAGTAGAAATCGACTGATATGGGTTTTTTTTTTTTCCATGTGTGGAGTCGATGTCGATTGTTTAAAATCCAGAATAACAGATGGGTGATAAGATCTGCCAATATTTTGGGGCTGATGTGATGTTTTGAATATTTTCCCCAAATTATGTAATTAAAATTTTGTACAACTGTTCCCCCAAAACCTTTTTTTGCTACAAACCTACACTGCCTGGCCAAAAAAAAAAAAAAAAAAAAAAAAAAAAAACACAAAAAAAAAAAGGTCACACACGATCCATCGATGGAATAATCTGGTCATTCAGTATATTCAGGTGTCAGGTGACCTCATTCTTTGAGCACAGACTGTTTCTGAACCTAGACCTGACCAAATGGAGGAGGTCGTACCTATTTGCTTAGTTAAATCCAGGTGGTGACTTTTTTTTTTTTGGCCAGGCAGTGTACACGAGAGCTGTGTAGTCATGTTTTGTGTCGTTATCTCTTCGCATTAAAGTCATCAATTGAAGCATTACGGGTATTTTTAGACAGCAGGTCGGCCAAAACAAAATATCGGCCTGTATTGGAGACTTAAGGCTAAACTGCAAATATCGGCAAGACATATTGGCTAACAGATATATCGGTTTACCTAAAAGTTCATTAAAGTTGATTTTGGTTCATATATATCCTTTACAGTAAAAAAGGAGATACTTCCACAGATACGTGGCTGAAATGCTATGCCAGTGGCCTCTACCAAACATCCCACCATACAGAAATAGTGAGTAGTGACAGAGTTTTCAGCTCGTTTGTGGGATCCGAATCTTTTGGATTTGTTCATTGCAAAGAGACGCTCAAAAGACTGTCTCTTTTTATATTTATTTATATGACAGAAGCCAATGTGAGAAGTCATTTTATCTACAAACTAATCCCAGAGAGACGGAGGCTTAGATGTTTTAAATGGTTCAAACTGAGAGTGGGAGAGTGTTTACCCTTTGAAATGATGTAGAATCTACATAAAACGTTGCACTATATTAAGACATTTTGTGTTGATTCAATGTAAATTAACATAAAAAATCATAAAAATTAGAAAGAAAAGACTTGGTTCTTTTAAAAAAATTCTGGTTCCAAACGTTTGCATTCAGGAACTGTTCAAAAGAACCGACTCGTTCACAATCGTCACATCTCTGAAATGAGAGTGAAGTGTCTTGCACAAGGACACCACAGCACACAGTGACAGTTAAAGCTGTTCTGTGTATCAATCAATCAATTACTGTGACAATTCTGTTGTGAAATCCAAATTCCATATTGCACAAGTATTACACGTCCTGATGGAAAAATCACCACGGCCAGTCTCCCTCTCCTACTGTCCTGTCATTTTGTTAACATCCATCCACCCACCTCTCATATGGATATCATTTCTCCATCTCCCTGACTATCTCACCCTCCATCTCCCTCACTACCTCACTCTATCTCCCTGTCTACCACACTTTCTTTCTTTCTCCCTGACTATCTTTCTCTCTCTCCCTGTCCATTTCCCCTCTTTCCATCTTCCTGTCTGTCTATCTCTCCCTCTCTCTCTCTCTCTCTCCCTGTCTATCTCACTGTCTCTCTCCCTGACTATCTCTCTTTCTCCCTGTCTATCTCTCTCTCTCCCTCGCTGACTATCTCACCCTCTTTCCCTGTCTGTCTCACTCTCTCTCTCCCCCTGTCTCTTCTCTCAGTCTCCCTCTATGTGATTGTAAATATTTTCCTTTCTCTTCCTCCCTCCCTCTCTCTTATTCTCCATGTCTATCTCCCCCTTTTCTCTCTCAATCTCTCCATCAATTATTTATTTATTTTCCTTCATTCTTTTCCTCCATCTTCATTTATCTGAGAATTATTTCTCTCTCTCTTCCTTTCTCCCTCTCTGTCTCTCTCTTCATTATTTCTCTACCTCTATCTCTCCTTCATTCTTTCACCCCTTCCATCTCTCTCCTTTCTACAAGTCTCCCTAGCTATAACTCTTATGTTCTCTCCATCTTTTCCCCTCTCTCATCATCTTTCTACCCCTCTCCTTTCTTCATTCTTTCCCTTTCCAGAGTACACCGCTCTGCAAATATTCTTTCACTCTTTTCTCTCTCTCCTTTCCTCTCTCGATATAAATATTCCTTCTCTCTTCTCCCCCTATTTCCCCGTCACCATCTTTTTTCTTCATCCCTCTCGCTAAGTAGAGGTGAGCGTGTGGGCGGAGTCGCTGGGGGCGGGGTTATCCCATCTGTCACTTAGCCCCGGCGTCTTGTTCCTCTCCTCCTTCTTTTAATAGCTGTGACTGCGGGCTCTAATTGGGGCGAGCGTGGGTGGTGATGGAGCCAATATGGCCGCCGCGGTGCCGCTCCGCTCTGCTCACCTCGCTGACTGTGTCCTGTCACTTCTCTGTCACCTCCGTCCTCAAGCCAGCTGGGTTTAGACCGAGAGGAGAGGACATGTGAGGGGAGAGGAGAGAGGTATCATTAGGAGGAAGATAAGCCAGGACTAAACGGGACGAAACCGGGTCTGAACCGGGACTAAACCGGGTCTACACCAATTTTATGTCCTGATGTTAATTCCTCGTCACAGACATACCTGGAGTTGTCTTTTGTTTCATTCACGCATATTTAACACATAAACCTGCTCCTGTTCTCTCACACTAAAAACTCCCCGTTCCACCTTGTGATGTCATTTCGTAATACAGGAAGTGCTCCACTATGTTTTTAAACTCCATACACCTTCACTAGAATCATTTGAGTGATTTCAGCCCTGGAATTTCCAATCTCTACTTAAGAAAAGGTCAAAGGTCGCTATTAACTTGAAAACTACAGGCAGGGTCTTGACATACGAGGGACAGTGTGATTGGTCTAACACACGTATCCACATTTCAAACTCCGCCCCCTGCAGACGGGCGTTTGTGATCAGAAACACCTGGCTGTAGTGAGGGCAGTTCTGTGTGATGTCACCTAGTACTTGAAATTGTAGTGGCCACCGGAGGCAGCACACCCTCAGCTTTTGAACTGTGACAGCGCTATTCAAACACCACGCGCACAATGTACTGACATCTGTAAATTTAGTGCGTAGTTCCACTTTAAAGCCCCAGTATGTAACATTTACCCTGAAGTAGATATATGCATGTTTTATTCTTCTGTTTTTATTGCTCTGAAAACTCACAAAAACACGCGTCCTTGCTCTAGGCGGGCTTGCATCTCCACAAACCTGACTCTTTTTACGGCTGGTGGAGGGCCTTCTCCTGCTTGTTTTCTGTGTTAACATGCTAGTTGTTGTTAGCTTCACTGTCATGGCAAAACTCTGCTTTTTATTACACGAAGTACTGTACTTCTACTATTTCCTTCGTAGCTTCACTCGCTTGTCTCCATGGAGATAAATACATTTAATGCCCTACTGTAGAACATGGTAAAGACGAACATTCTACCAACTGAACTAGTGTCAAGAGCTGAAGCGAAAGCAGCAACATCTCTATGGAGACCAGTGGATACCTGAAAAGTAACAGGGCGCACCTTTAAAATTACTGCACTTAACTAACTTAATTTAAAAGATTAAATTATACAGCCTATTCCTAATTGTTTTATGTCAATATGCTATTAAATTATTAAAAAAAAAAAAAAATAAAATAAATAATAATAATAATAATAATAATAATAATAATAAAATAAATAAATAAAAAAATTAATTAAATGCAAAAAAAAAAAAAAAAAAAAAAAAAAAAACTAAACTAGGACAAATTTGGACTCAGGACAAAGCAGCTCCAAAAAATACTCTCTGTTCCTTTTTTTGTATTAGATCCAACCAGAGCCAATTAGCAGTGTGCGAGTAGCCGCTGCTGTCTGTTAGCTAGGCCGCGCCTGTGTAAGCACTTAGCCTCGACATTGAAGAGCCGGTTTCAAAATAATGGCGGTCGTGTCTCAGCGTACAAACAATTAGAGTCCATTTGGATTGTGCTGCAGCGGGAAATAAACAATTAGCGCTAACTCAGTGGCTACACCAGGCGCTAACAGGGACAGGATAGACAGAGTACAAGGAGAGTACAGGGAGAGTACATGGGGAGTACAAGGAGAGTACAAGGACAGTACAGACAGAATACAAGGAGAGTACAGGGAGAGTACAAGGAAAGTACAAGGAGAGCAGGGGGAAAGTACAGGGAGAGTACAAGGAGAGTACAGAGAGAGTACAGGCAGAGTATAAAGAGAGTATAGATACAGTACAGAGAGAGTACAGGGAGAATATGGGGAAAGTACAGGGACAAGGCAGGGAGAGTACAGAGAGAGTACAGAGATAGAACAAGGAGAGTAAGAGACAGTACAGAGACGTATAGGAGAGACACCAGTACAGGACAGTACAGAGACAGTACAGAGACAGTATAAGGAGAGTACAAGGACAGGACAACAACAATACAGGGAACATATAGGGAGAGTACAGGGAAAGTACAGGGAAATACAGGGAGAGTACAGGGAAAGTACAGGGAGAGTACAGGGAGAATATGGATAAAGTACAGGGACATGGCAGGGAGAGTACAGAGAGAGTACAGAGAGAGTACAGAGAGAATACAGAGAGAATACAGAGAGAGTACAGAGAGAGTACAGAGAGAGTACAGAGAGAGTACAGAGAGAGTATAGAAAGAGTATGGAGAAAGTACAGGGACAGGGTAGGGAGAGTACAAGGAGAGTACCGGGGGAGCACAGGGAGAGTGCAGAGAGAGCACAAGGAGAGTACAGGAACAGTACAGAGAGAGTGTACAGAGAGAGTACAGAGAGTACAGAGAGAGTACAGATAGTGTACCCAGGGGAGTACAGAGAGAGTACAGATAGTGTACCCAGGGGAGTACAGGGAGAGAACAGGGAGAATACTAAGAGAGTACAAGGAGAGTATAGAGAGAGTACAGAGAGAGAGAACAGGGAGAGTGCAAGGTGAGTACAGGAAGAGTCCTGATGGACAAACATGTGATGAGGTTAGAAATGTGGACATTTTAAAATGTTCTGTGTCCAAGCAAATTTTGGGGTTTAAATTATCTACAAAAAGAAGATGAGTCACTGGTTGTTTGGCTTATCCAGACTGATCTCTCTCTGTATGTTTTAAACAGATTGATATCAGTTTGGTCCCTTCGATCTAAATTGCGTCTCAAGCCCGGCCACATGTGATCCTCCAATCAGATCTTTTTTTTTTTTTTTTTTTTTTTTGACCCAAGTGAAACGGAAGAGCTCATTGGTCACTTATGATTTACACATAAAATGACATTTCTCTCACCTCAGATTAACAGAGTTTAGTGCTTTGCTCATTGATTGTGCAGAAATCCACCATGTTTTTCAGCCCCTGTGAGATTATTCTCCCTTACATCACACACTGCAGTCGGTTTTCCACCAAATTTAAAGCTAAGGCTGAGTCTGATTGTCCACACTATTCCCTGGTTCGGGCACTATTTAGGGGTCACACATTTTTAGTGGTGTCTGAATGACAAAGGAGTGAGAAAGTAGTGCACTCAAAATTTTGGACAATGCACCTTAAAAAGTAGTGGTGCTCTCTGGACTGGTCAATATAGACCACAGTGCATAGCAAGAGTCTGGAAAACGGCAGATAGCAAAAGGAATTTAACTAGACACAACACGACTGAATAAAAGGAGATAGAAATAAACCACTGCTGTATGCTAGTTGCTACGTTGCTAATATTAGTCGTTTACCTTAGTTTGAGGTTTTAAAAGAACAATAAGCAGCTAGTACTAGTATTAGTAATATTTTTCATGCTTTTACTTTTAGTTAATGGTGTACTATATACATTTTGTGGTGTAGGATCCAATACCTTCTTGTCTCCACTGCATCGAGTGTCACTGCTTTGCCTGAAATGTTCCACTGTATGACTTATTTTACATTCATTTTACATATTTTTACTGTTCAGAAAATGCATTTTTACCATGGAACTTTCTGGGCAAAACAATAACATCTCCATGGTGACAGACCAGTGGCAGGCCTCCACTAGGAAAGTTACATAGTGCATCTTTAAGTGCCATTTTTGTAGCAACACTTGTAACTGAGTACATCATAAGCCATGTAACTGTACTTTTACTTGAGTACAGTTTTGGCAGCAGTATTGTGACTCAGTGCACTATTAGCCATGTAACTGTACTTGTACTTGAGTATACATTTGGAAGCAGTACTTGTATTTGAGTAGTTTTGGCAGCAATACCGGATTGGAGGAGCATTTTCCCACCTGACCAATCCTGTGGCCGACCTGCAGCCGCCTTCCCCGTTTGAGGAGATTCAGTCGGCCATTTTGTCTGTCTGTGGTTTGTCATGTCACTTATGTAGCAGTGACTCTGTTTTGAGACACTTGTATTTAATTTATGTAAAATGTGTCTCTTATTTTCTGAAACTACTGTGACTCTGTGTTTCTGAGACACTTGACCATGTCAGTACTGAATGTTTCTTAGTTAAACTTAACCTTTGTCACTCTTTTGTTTAACCCTTGCACCTAACCTTCTGTTTAAATATTTTAGAACTCTTTTATATAAAGTTTACCTTTTATATTCCTGTTCATTAAATTACTTCTTTATTTTACCATTTTTCTATTTAGTTTTTTGTTATTTCCCTGACCCTTAGACAAGCCGGGTCGTGACAACCTGTACTCGCAACTGAGTACATCATTAGCCATGTAACTGTACTTACTTGCAACTTTTAATTGAGTACAGTTTTGGCAGCCGTACTTCTACTTGTGACTGAGTACATTATTAGCCATGTATGTGTACTTTTACTTGAGTACCGTTTTGGCAGCAGTACTTCTATAATGGAGTATACTATTAGCCATGTAAGTATACTTTTACTTGAGTACACTTTTGGTAGGAGTACCTATACTTGTATTTGAGTAGTTTTGGCAGCAATACCTGTATTTGCAATTGAGTGCATTATTAGCCATGTAACTGTACTTTTCCTTGTGTACAGTTTTGGCAGCCATACTTCTACTTGTAACTGAGTACATTATTAGCATGTGATTGTACTTTTACTCGAGTACACGTATTCTCCCTCACACTGTCTGCTCTCCCCTTATCTCCACGGCTGATCATAACAGCACATGTTTAGACAGTGCTCTGCCTGTTCTGGTCTCCGGTCTCTGGAGAGGCCACTGTTGTGGTGTGGAGCTCATTTGGCTCTGGCACAGAAGCAGCAGCATCGCCGCGGGCTCCGTGACGACCCTCACAACCGCCCCCACCACCGCCGTCACAACCGCCCCCACCACAGCAGCGTCAGGGCAGTATCAGAGCCAGTCTAAGTGTGTCTAATTGGCCTAAAGAGGGGGGTCTGAGCAGAGAGGAGCGGGATAATGGACGGGCTGAGTAATGTAAGGGAGGAGGAGGAGGGGGGGACTTCCTGTCAGAGAGAGGGGGGAGAGAGAGCGAGACACAGACAGAGGGAAGAGACAGCGAGAGAGAGCAGAGGGAGGGAGAAAAGGAAGAAGGGAGAGAAAGAAAAAGGAGAGAGGAGAGGGGGCTTCCTGTCAGAGAGAGAGAGAGAAGAGAGGAAGGGGATGGAGAGAGGGAGGGAAAGAGAGAGGGGAGGGGGACGGGGGACTTTCTGTCAGAAACAGAGAGAGAGAGAGAGGAGGGAGGGAAGAGAGAAGATGGGAGAGAGAGACAGTGGAGGGGGGAGAGGGGACTTACTGTCAGAGAGAGAAAGAGGGGAAAGGGAGAGAGATAGACAGAGAGAAGGGGGTAGAAAAGGGAGGGAGGGAGGGAGATAAAGGAGGGGCAGCGGGACTTCCTGTCAGAGCAGAGAGAAAGCGAGGGAGAGAGAGGAAAGAAGGAAGGAGGAGAGAGAAAGAAGGGAGAGAGATGAGAGACAGAAGAAGAACAGAGAGGGCAGAGAGGGAGAGATGGGACTTCCTGAGAGAGAGAGAGAGAGAGAGAGAGAGAGAGAGGGAGGGAAGAAGAGAGGGAGAAGAGAGAGAGAGAGAAAAGGGAGAGAGGGAGAGGGGGCTTCCTGTCAGAGAGAGAGAGAAGAGAGGAAGGGGAGGAGAGGGGGGAGGGTCAGAGAGAGAGAGGAGGGGGACGGGGGACTTTCTGTCAGGGAGGGAAAAAGAGAGAGAGAAGGGAGGGAAGAGAGAAGAGAGAGAGACAGAGGGAGGGGAGGGGGGAGATGGGAGAGACTTAGTGGAGGGAGAGTGAAAGAGGGGAAAGGGAGAGAGATAGACAGAGAGAAGGGGGTAGAAAAGGGAGGGAGGGATAAAGGAGTGGCAGTGGGACTTCCTGTCA
This sequence comes from Periophthalmus modestus, assembly GCA_019594935.1. NCBI lineage: Eukaryota > Metazoa > Chordata > Actinopteri > Gobiiformes > Gobiidae > Periophthalmus > Periophthalmus modestus. The sequence goes on along the minus strand of JAIEZT010000013.1, from coordinate 35,134,196 downwards.
GAGCAGAGAGAAAGAGAGAGAAAGAGGGAAGGAGAGAGAAAGAAGGGAGAGAGATGAGAGAAGAAGAACAGAGAGGGCAGAGAGGGAGGGAGAGATGGGACTTCCTGTCAGAGAGAGAGAGAGAGAGAGAGAAGGGGAGGGAGGTAGGAGAGAGAGAGAGAGAGCAGAGGGTCCCTAAGCAATAAAGTGTGTCTGAAAACACTATTGTAACCATGTGGCTCCATGAATATTGAAAGCATTAGTGTTTGGAGTCCTCCTCAGATACCAGATGCCACGTAACTACTGCGTTTGAACGAGGAAAAAACACATTTACGCACATTTATTCTAGCGACACGTCCGCTCCAGTGTAAATTCATACAACCACTTCATGTCTGTATGGAAATAAATAATCCGTTCTTAAAGGCGCTGTACCAGATGTTCACTTAAAAACACGAGAAACAGAACTAGTTCATTTTAGTTATTCCTCATGTACCTTACGCATTCTGAGCATCCTAATTATTCACCAGGATGAGTTTATAAGCACTTTTTTTTTTTTACAACTTTCAGAGACCAGCGCAGACTGCAGAGTTTACCATCGCAATAACTAGCATGCTAACAGCACACTTCCTGATTCCCGGACTATAAAACACATTATAATTAGATGCAGACGGTACTCAGCTGACATATTTTGACCTCTGCGTACACAAAATGGCTGGTTCTGGTGCAAGACGCATTTTGGTTTGGCAATCTGGTTCCTGTCGCGCATGTTTTGGGGTAACTCACACATACACAGGGAGAACAAGCAAACAGGGAGCCTTTAGCTGCGAGGCGAGAGCTCTTCCAGACTGCCCAGTTCACCACACTGCTCCCTACGCTCAGATATATCATATTCTTACAGATACATAGAGGGGACGGAGACTGGGTTTATGCTGTGGGCTACATCTTTCTCAGCGTTCTGTACAAACAAAGTCCATGTTGCACCATAAAGTTTAGATTTAGTACAAAAAGATCGGCTGCATCACGCAATACTTTCGGCTGCACTTTCTACTGCGACTTAAACAAACTTTACTAATCCATAAAAGAGAGATGAGGCACACACGATATATTAACAATGAGCTATACACGTAAATTAGCATGATTAAAGGCACTGGACCTGAACTTTACCATCTAAAAAAAAAAAAAAAAAAAAAAAAATTGCAGTTGTCCAAAGTTATTCCTCACTTACCTTATGCATTCCGAACATCCTTATTATTCACAGTGATGAGTTTATAAGCACTTGAACAACTTTCTGAGACCAGATACAGTTCAACTAGCATGCTAACTAGGCATGGAACAACATTGAATTTCGGTGTCACGATTATCAAGGCTAAAATAATTACGATTAAAGATTACATCACGATAATGATTAAAGTTGCTAACAGTTTAAAAATGTTCCATATTTAAACTGTTATAATATTGTACTTTGTTACAAGTGAAAACAACATGATGTAGAAAAGATCATCAGGAAGAAGTCATTTTTATCATGATAAACGATATTGTTGTGTATTGTCTCACTCCTAATGTTAAAGCACATGTCCTGATTCTCGGACAATAAAACGCTTTTTAATTAGAAACAGGCAGCACGTAGCGGACTTATTTTGACCTCAAGAGCTGCTTACACAATATGTATGTGTCAGGGTGAGACACATTATGCTCAAACTGAAACTCAACAGATTACTATTGTTGGCGTGCGTGTTCTATCGAAAGACGACCATGATTCAAAAGATTAAAATTAACCAAGTTTATTCCCCTAACAGTGGAATCTAATGCTGCGTTCACACCGCGGCGTCAGATGCGTCAAGCTCCCATTCAAAGTCTATGGTGGACGCGCGTCTTGGTGACGCAGAGTTTTTGCGGCGCGTCTTCAAGCGTCAAGGCGGCGCGAATGTGGCGTTAGCGCGGCGCGTCATGAGCTTCCACGCGTCTACGCGTTCAGACGCACAAGCGTACAAGCGTCGAACGCCTTGAAAGTTCAACTTGGTTGAACTTTTGAGGCGGTCGACGCGCGTGTCAACCAATCAGAGACCACGCTCCAGTGACACAGCGACGTCATTCGGAAGCGCTGGAGTCACAAACACAAACAGTGACTGGGACAGGGGACAGGGACATTATCCGTTCGATGACCTGCTGCGGGACAGCAGGTCATCGAACTGGGCCTGGGTCACACGGAAATACCGCTGGAAGCGCTGATCATCCAGACGGAGCTCCTGGAGCAAGTAATGAAACTCGCCAAAACTCCGAACACCTCTGAATTATGTCGTGAACCCAGACACGCCGCCGCCGAGCGGATCCCCTCCGTTGATGACTTTTGTTTAGTAAATACACCAAAGCTGTTCTCTCAACATGGTCTGTCATTGTGCACAAAAGGAGCAGGAAAACACTCAACGCTCTAGACGCGCTCTCAGGACGCGCGTCAAAGACGCGCTTCCAGAGCGTCTGCCCTCAAATGCACACGCGTCAAAATAGAGGCGGCCAGCGCGTTTTTGACGCAGCGGTGTGAACGCAGCATAATGCAGAGCTGTGGGTCAGATCGTTGTCCCTAACAGCCTCCGTCTGCAGGACTTATGCCAGGCGCTCTGACTGCAGCCTGTCCCTTGACCCAGAGTTAAAAAACGACATTCATGATATATGTAATTACTATGTTGAGCAGGTGCCTCATGTGCAACATCTTTCTCATTTCTCCAACATCTCCAACTGCACCGGTCTGTTGTTCGGCCTTGAATCATCTCCGGCTCCTTATCTCTGTTTCCTTTAAAGACGCTATTATAATGATTTCAGTGTTTAAGCATTGAAACAGTGTTCAAACCAATGTGTGACTTCATCAAAGAGTATTCAAATAATATGTGAATTCAGTATAAAATAAGTGTTCAATCAATACAACCAATATGTGACTATGTGACAAATGATATAAAAAATAACTTCAGTGTTGAAAGCTTTATTAATTTGTCTTATCCTTAACTATTGAAAATAACTAATACTATTCACTCTCCTTTCCTCCCTCATTCCCTCCCTCCCTCTCTTTTTCCCTCCTGTCTGTCTATGGGAGCCTTATATCCATCCCATAATCGTATTAGTCCAGCAGACAACATCCTCTTTCCCTGTGGCGGTGTAACCCTGTTAGGTCAGCCTCTCTCCCAAACCCCACACTTTTACCACAAATGTGTACATCACATTTACCCACAGAGCCAGAGGAGCAGAGGGCAGCGGAGGACCAAGCACCTCGCCTAACCTCAGGACCGGACCAGCATATAACGGACTACGCAACGGCTCAGGGCCCCGAGGCCATCGGAGGGCTCCCAAGATTTATATAATGGGTAAATGGTAAACGGTCACATTTTTATACAGCTCTTTTCCACCTTCAAGACACTCAAAGCGCTTTACATCAAGGAACCACTCACCCATTCACACACACATTCACACACCAGTGTACGCAGACACTGGGGGGGAGGTGGGTTAAGTGTCTTGCCCAAGGACACAACAACAGGATTCATCTGTAGGAGCTGGAATCAGACTTTTAGGAACACTCTACCACTATCACCCCTGAACTACAGCCCAATTTTTGGAAAGTTTAGCTCATATTAGCATACCCAGCTGAGCCCTATTTTTCCTTTATTTTGGGGGTTGGATTAGAAACATATTTAAAGAGGGGATTTTAAACTTTTTTTTTTTTTTTTACATTGTTCACTCATCAAAAACATATATATCAAGAGGTTTTAGATGTCTTCCACGCACTTTCAGTACTTTAGACGTATCTCTCTATTCGAATCCTCTTTTGTGCAACGCTCCGCCCACAAGCCTACATCACCCACGCTCCCACACGACGACTCTCCATAAATATACAAAAACACGGTGCAAAACTTTACACTACAACTTCACAAACCTGATACGATGTGCAGTAGTTTCATTAAGAGATGCGCGCTGATTGTGTCGTGATCGCGCTCTGAAGGGGGAGTGACTTGTGTAGAGAGCAAAGGGAGAATGTCAAAAGCGAGACTTATAAAACATGTTAATACATTGTTTTTGGCACATGTAGCATTTTCAAAACTATAAAACTAAACGCAGTGATCTAAATATGTGATGTGCCAGCCGTTAATACTCCATAAAAGTCAAAATCATTCGGCGATCAGAACATTGTCAGATCTGAAGAAGCTACTTGAACGAGTGACGAAACGTATTCACTTTTTAGTCCAGTTGATAAAATCCAATCCTCTTTCGCCACAGTCGCTGTACTGTTAGTGCGTTAGGTCTACAGTATCTCGCAGATGTTGGCGATATGAACGCCGCAGATATAAGCCCGAGGAGCTGAGCAGTGGACAGAGTGTTTACAGAGGGCCCTGTCACAGATGCGTATCACACGTCAATAAGACTCAGAGTCCAACTAGGAGAACGCCACAGAGCAGAGGATTGTGGGACAGAGCCGGAGAGAGGCCGTTTACAAGCCGACTGGGATATGATGAGTTAATAGTACGAAGATAAACCAATAAACATAGATTCCATTGACAAAAAAAGGAAACTAAAGGCTGGGATAGGTGTCTTGCCTGAAGACACAACGACAGCATTCATCTGTGGGAGCTGAAATCTCACCGATCTGACCAGTGTGTGACCAAAGAAGTTTACGTCGAGAGCGGGATTTGAACTAGCAACCTTTGGATCACTGGACAAACACTCTGCCAATTCAGCTGCTATCGCCCCCAACCTGATAACGATCTATTACCTATTTCGCTGAATGGAAAACACACATTCATAATAATCTAGTAATAAATGAATAAATAAATAGAAATAAACAAATGCCCAGTGGTGGAGTGTAACAAAGTAAAAGTATTAAAGTACAAATTGTAGGTTGTAGGTTTCGGTTCAGTATCTGTTCTTTCTACTCCACTATGTTTTTGAACAGGACTGAAAAGTAAAAGTTTTTTTTAGTTAGTTTTTTTTTATTTATTTTTTTTTTATTATTATTATTGTTTGAAACCTACTGTAGAGAGTTTAATTTTTTAACATGTCCACAGTTTGAGCAAACAAAAATATGCAAATGAAACCAGCTTAAAAAAAAAAAAAAAAAAGATCGATCCATTTGTTTCTGTTGAACAAAATTCTGCACAAATCTTTATCAAAATCACCACATTTGAAGCTCAAAATGAGTGTGGAATACTTTTACTTTTTACTCTTTAAGTACATTTTTAAAGAGGTACTTGTGATACTTTTACTTTTACTTTGCTCTAGTATCTGAACTTTTACTTTAGTAACAAAATTGAGTATTTCATCCACCACTGCAAATACCTAAATCTAATCTGTGAACTATATTTAAATAATTGCAAAATAATAAAAAATAAATAAAATAAATAAAAATGTCAAAAAATATCAAAATGTATGTTCTGAATTCATGTGATTTTTAACTAAAATTAAAAAAAAAGAACAAAGAATAAGACCTCATGGAGACACAAGGAGAGCATCTGGCATTTAGGAACAATTCAGAACATGTTTGTACAGATCTAAGATACAGGGTGAGCCATTTTAATGCAGAATAAGACATCATGGAGACACAGGTAGGGCATCTGACACACACAGGGGGGCATCTGACACACACAGGGGGACATCTGACACACACAGGGGGGCATCTGACACACACAGGGGACATCTGACACACAGGGACATTTCAGAAAATCTTTGTACAGATTTAAACTACAGGATTAGCAGTTTTTATGCAGAATAAGACCCCACGGAGACACGGGGAGGACATCTGACACACGCGTTTGTACAGATCTGATTTCGATTCGATCCAGATTAATCTCGCAGCCCTCCTGATGACCCCGCACCACGTCTGAACTCAAGACGCTAAACCAGGAAATGCTAATCCAGTGACAATACCATATTTACATAATGTGGTTTGGAGTCCGGACTAGACCAAGACTAAGCACCGTTTATCCGCCCCGGGTCCCTGTGTCCCAGAGGTGGAGTCCATTTTGTCCCCAGTCCCCGCGAGCCTCCTTCATAATTCATGAGTGTACGGGGTTAATGCTTTACTCAGTTCTGCATGCGGTTTATGGAGATGCTTATTGATCTGATTTCACTGACCCTGTGTCAAAAGCCTGCAGAAACGAGAGAAAAAAACAAAAAAACACAACCAGTCTCACTCAAATCGAGATGTGGAGCGTTTGAGAGGGATGTTTACAGACAGATTTGATACTGACAATGTATCAAATGTGTTGATTCTCATACTAAAAATCTTGATTACTCATGTTTCGCTGTTTCAATCAAGTTTCAAGCCAATTTTGAAATATGTTCTAGTTTTATTTTAGATTTATCGGCACATGGTTCATTGTTTTATTGCTTTAGACTCCGCTTTAGACTCCGCTTTAGACTCCGCTTTAGACTCCGCTTTAGACTCCGCTTTAGACTCCGCTTTAGACTCCGCTTTAGACTCCGCTTTAGACTCCGCTTTAGGGACTCGGGTCAAGTTTAAGGGTGTTTATTAACAGAACAAGACACAAGACTGATGGGAGAACATACGAGGAGCTGGGTGCAGGGGTGCAGGTCAGGGTCCAGAGGTGCAGGGAACAAACGGGACAGGAACACAGCCGGTACCGGGAGACAGGGTCAGAGACGGGGGTCCAGAGCAGTGCAGGGAGGCAGGGTGCTGAACAGGAACGTAAACAGGAAGACTCCACGGGCAGGACACCGAGGAGGACACCGAGGAGGACACGGACAGGTAGCACAGCAGAGACACTTTGAGGCGAACAGCACGCAGACGACCTGGCCAAGAGAACTGGGTCCTGGCTCCTTTTTGATGCCCTGATGGGCTGCAGGTGCGTGCGGGAGGAGCCAGGGCTCCGCCCAGCTCTTCAGGCAGGTGAGGGAGGGGGGGGAGAGGAGACACAGGAGGCAAAACAGGAGCAGGGAAGCGTGGATCATGTACGACAATAAAGATGTACAGAATGAAAGCATGAGTTTTTGTTTTATTACTTTACTCTTAAACCTTGTGTTTTACACATTGAGGTGAACTTGTTTCTCAGTTAGAATGCAGGACATGCTTATTTTAAGATGTCTACACTGGAACCTGCTACTTCAGTTACATGATACGGCTCTTCATTCTCAGGTTGACAAGAGGCCTTGTAATACATGTTTTCAATGACTGCAAACAACTTTTAGTGACATATTCTACCTTCCTGTAAACGGCTATCAGTATATACACTGCCTGGCAAAAAAAAAAGTCGACACCAAAAAACAAAGGCCGCATATTCTAATATTTCGTTGGACCGCCTTTAGCTTTGATTGTGGCACACATTTGCTGTGGAATTGTTTCCATTTCGCTTCTGCAATGTCACAAGATTTATTTCCATCCAGTGTTGCATTAAGTTTTTCACCAAGATCTTACATTGATGATGGTCGAGTCTGACGCTACACAAAGCTTCTCCAGCACATCCCAAAGATTCTTTTTCTTATTTTTTTTTGGCCAGGCAGTGTATTTCCACATTGGGAATAACTGAATGCAGATTTGACCTAGGGCTTGTTTTTTTAGACAATTAAAGATCCATTGTGGAACTTCTCTGGTGAAGGGTCTGTTAGTATATCACCATGATGTTGTTACTTTGCTTGAAATGTTCCACGGTTTGGGATTAAATCTGAAACTTCCACATGAAGAAAGCAGGTGACACTCCAGGCCAAGTTACAGGTCAGATCAGTGGAGAGGTGACATCGTTCACATGTTTTTCAAGGTATTTTTGAGCAATAAAAACATCTGTAATTGGATACTTCATATTATGGAATTCTAGAAAAAACTCAATTAAGACAAACTCGTACTTAAACATGTAAATATAATAAGAAAAAAAGGACAATTTTAAATATATAAAAAAGTAAAATTTCTTACTGCAAATGTAAAATATTGCTTAAATGTATGTGTCTATGGACTTGTTTCATGAGATACTGCAGCCATGTTGTGTTTACCACGTCTACACTTTGATTGGCAGCGTGTCCCGTCAGCTCTCGCTGTTAGCATGCGGGATCAGCTGACTCCACATCACTTGACACTAATGCATCTGTGTTAGCACGTGTTAGCGCTCATTATGTAACACACTAGCTTCAGATCGCGAACACGCTAGCATGCTAACATCACAGACACGCGCACATCACTCACCTGTGTAATCGATGCTGAGTAGACAGGCCAGTCAGCAGAACTCTGAAAGGAGCGCATTTCATCTGAACATCTGAGAAGCATAGCATTTAGAACGGAGATGGAGGGAAGCTAAGAATGCTATGGTAGAATATAAGTTTGTAAGCTATTACTATTAATAACTATTAGCTTTGTTATGTTGTTTTATAATCATGAAAACAGAAAAAGCCTGGGGCCTCATACGCTTGTCAATTGTCAAAAAATGTCTCAAAAATGTGGAAAATGATTACTCTTCACTTTCTAGCATCGTAATTATCCACTGCGATGAGTTTTTTAACAGTAGTGCAAGCAACAATTAGCGTGCAACATCTGTGTTACTTTCAGGTTCACGGGAAAAAAAATAAAAGATATAGTTATATATATTAGATGCAGACAAATGTATTATAATCACAACTGAGCCTGTGTTGCCAGAGCCTTAACCTGCAGGTAGAGACACATACAAGTTTGTGTCATTCTCAGTGTATGGACAGACCTCAGAACCTCCAGAATTCAGTCACTGAGCTGCAGAGGCTGCACTAGCACTGATTCAGAGAGAGGCATTTTAGGTTTAAACCAACTAGATTTCAGCATTAAAACTGGCAACACAAAAGAGAGTCTCATGTGAGGCTCATTCTGCTCTCTGATTGGATAAACGTCTTGAACCAAAACACCAAATTATACCATAAACAACTTGGCTACTATGTTCAATGTTTTTGTAATTAAAGATTGGATATTATGCAGATTTGACTTTTTGGAGCTTTCTACCATGTCATAATAATTCCCTCATCAAAAACATGCCTGAAGAGGGTTTTGTATGTCATCCTTGCATGCTCGCGATCTTTCCCAGCACTATTCAAAACCGTTTTATGGTTAGTAGTACGATCCTGCCCACGACTCAGCCCACAAGCCTATGTGACCCAGTTTTTCATAAATATACAAAGGCATGATACAAAACAATACACTACAACTTCACAAACCTGATGTGCAGTAGTTTCATTAGTGGGATGCACACCAGTTGTGTTGTGATAGCGCTCTGAAGGGAGAGTGACTTATTAAATTAGTGAAACTTATTAAACATGCTGCTAAACGTGTTGTTTTCGGCAAATACAGCATTTTCAAAACAATAAAAGATAAATGGGGATCTAACTATGTTCTGTGTTAGCAGTTAGACGTGTAATACCTCCCCTTTAAGATTAAATCAGCATTACAAGTGTTATCAGTAAAACCTGTAACTGATCTGAAAATGTTACCTGTATCTGGGGACAAACTTCAGTCATGTTTATGCAATTTTAAATCTAAATCCTTTAAACATCTTTGTGCGTTTCAAAAGTAAATCAAAATTCCACTCCTCCCTCTTACATCTTAATCCCTTCATCAGTGCTTGAGCGATCCCCATTGCAGCATTCATCATTTCTGCATTTCACATTGACATCTGAATTATTAAAAATTATCTCTGCTGCTCCTCTTGTGGGGGTGCATTGTTTGGAAACTTTGGCGTGAATGGGGCTCGGGTGAATGGAAGCGAATTGGACGCAAAGAGAAGATCGGCTTCGCTAATCCAATAAAAAGATTGTCGTTTGGCTGTAATCTGATTAAAGAAATGATTAAGAGAAATCACTGGAGCATGGTTGCAATTCAAATTTACATAACCAACCGCAGCACTACTGCAGATAAGGGTGCGCTTAGATTAGGGCCTGCATACAAAAGATAATTTTGAAGATCGCAAGAGGCAAGTGTCTATAGAGACTTTGCAATTAAACCACAATGATGTAAGAAGTTGGTAAGGGAGTCTCAACTCTCTCAGTGAGGAGGTTGTGGGTTAGACTCCTGATGCCGCTGAGTGGAGTGTGCATGTGTTCCTCTGGCAGAGTGGTTAGCCTGTCTTTTAGCCTGTACCTTAGCTGGAGGAGTGTATCTATTGTTCATGTTTTGTGTTGATGGGGGAAACCGCAGTACCTGCCAGAAATCTACCCAGACACAGGGAGAACCTGTAAAGTCCACACAGGTGACCCAGTGTTATGGAAACTTTATAGTGTTTTACCCAATTGTACTTTGTCATTGTCAGTTTCTGTTTTGTTGCATGAAAAACAGACAGAGAGGCACAGACATCATTCTGTATTTCATTCTATAGACACATTCAGCGATACAGCTGGCTTAAAGGCAGCGTCCAGCCAAAATTCAAAGCAGAGTCTAAGTGAGATTACACTAGAGCTTTTATGGTCCTCTCTTAGTGGGAGTCATGCACTCCTGTATGAAAGGAGGCTACAGAGATGTGGCCTTGACCAAAATGACCGAAATGCAGCTGATATATCTCAGTTTCCTGTGGTTATGATAAATGGCAAATGCTGCATCTTTGTTTCATAAGAAACTGAATGTTTTGTACCTTTGTAAGAGAGAAAGCAAAGTATTATGTATATTATTCACGTCATATAGGCTGTTGTAAGAGACGGGTCTTGACCTTGACCTCTTGGTCCCAGGTTCTTAGCTCTTAAGACTCAGTATCATAATGGTTCAACTATATATCTTAACCATGTTATCTCATGATCCAGGACGACTTTTATCCTAAGTGTTTTCTGGCCTTGAGCTACTTTAACTGGTTTAAACTGGTTTTCTAGTTCATGTAATTCTTATCTGTGTGGTATAAATATGCTGTATGTACTGACACTGACACAGCTGAGCGTGAGACGTTCTGTCAGGGACAGGCTTTTATTTACAGTCGTGGCACAATATTTTCAATACATCAGACTCAAGCTTAAATAAATCAGATTCAACACAACTTCTCAGCTCATTGTATTCTTTAGTTGTTTGCTTGTATAAATTCCATAACAACTTCACGACTATGCGACTGATCCAGCGACCGGCCCCCCTCAGGGGATCCCGTCCGGCCTCTTCTCTCTTGAGGATGGGGGCTGCATTGCTCTTGCTGGAAAACACCGGTGCTAAGGCACCAAACCTGATCTACTACGAGTTGTGGTGAGTTGCCTTGTTTTCAAGTGTTTGGGACTAAACCTAAATTAAACTAACACTTTGACATTGTAACCAACAGTGCTACTGCCTGCTGTGATGTTACCTCTGCTCTGGAGGCTGCTGTTCTGAGGATGCTGGTTGGGTTTGTAAAAGCCACGTGGGCTTAAGAGTGAGTTTACCAAATATTCAATTGAACTCTAAACCTGTCATGCTCAAGAGTTTGGAAGACACACTTGTAAGTTTGTCAGATATGTGCAGTTGTAGAAGACTCTTTAGAGTTCACTGTGTTTGAATTGTGTACTAATACTGATAGTAAAGTGGGACTGATTATCTAACCGAAGAAGCTTTGACTTTATTTCTCTGTGTAAGGCAGTTGAGTGGTAGATATTTTGGCCAATGAGAAAATTTGAGCTGATTATGTCCTTAGCTTGATCATCAATCAAAACGGTTGCAGGCGACCCTGGTTTGTGTGCTCTGCATCTATCACAACACGATCAGCGTGCATCCCACTAATGAAACTGCTGCACATTGTATCAAATTCATGAAGTTGTAGTGTATTGTTTTGTATCCTGCTTTTGTATATTTATAGAAAATAGCCGTGTGGGAGCATCTCTGACGTAGGCTTCTGGGTGGAGCATTGGGCAGAATCTTACTGCTCGGATAGTGTTCAGATCTGTAACGTACTCAGACATGTATGGACGACATATACAACCTCTTCAGGCACGTTTTTGATGAGGGTATGACATTAGAACACATACCCTCTCTTTAATGCCAGCTGTTTTTACCCTCATTAATTCCCTGTCTCTCCCGTCCCCACATCTCTAACCTCAGCCCCAAACTGCAGCCGACGTTTTGAACTTGTCAAACTAACTTTTCCCCCAGCTTCTGCTCCTCTCCAGAGTTGTTTTCAGTTTTCAGTTTATTTCTTGGTTTCTCTGCGCTAATCATGTAGCTTTCATCTGCGCAGACAGACATGGCCGCTCCCCGCTCTCCCTGCTCTCCTCGCTCTCCACACTCTCCTCGCGGCTTCGGTGAGTCAGACAGACAATGGCACAATCATCCAGGAAAGAAGAAAAGAACAGAAGAAAAGAAAAGAGAGAGAGAGAGGAGGGAAGGCAAATCAAACGCGCCCACAATCACTATGTTTTTTCTTTTTTTCTTTTTTTTCGAAGACTAATCGGGTGGTGTGCGTTTGAGGTTGGAATCATTTGGATAGGGACTGCTCGTAATTACAACATACAGAAAGAAACCGTCCAAGGCTGCGTGGTGTACTTATGAGTATTGTTCTCTGTGGACTTAAAGGAACTCAGGGTAAACTTTTGTTTCAATGATTAGACAAAACAGTAAGAGAAATGACGAAAGAATGTATATGGTGTTTTAAGCATAGTCTACTGTTCCTAGTCATTCTTGGGAAATTTTAGTACAAACTAGATATATTTGAAGCTTTCTCATGATCAAAAAGGTCAAAAACTGAGTGTGTTCTGCCTCCAGTGGCTTCTGCAGTTTCAAGTACTATGTGACATCACACAGGATTACAGACACCTGACTGCAGGGGCGGAGTTTGAAGTGTGGATACCTGTTAGACCAATCGCACTGTTCCTTATATGTCCAGACCCCGCCCCAACTACCCCCTCACTCCCCTCTTCAGTCCTCCATGCACTGCCCAGTTTAAAATGTGGTTGTGGGCGGAGTTTAGGCTCGTTTTGAATTGTTCAAATCACAGCTCCTAGATCCCAGCCCCTAACTCTTTTACCTGTGGAGGTACGTCACGGGGGCCAACTATAAGAGTCCTAGACAGATAGGAGAAGGAGTTTCAGCTGCGTTTGGAGAATCCGACCATCCTAACCAGCGGCGGGAACAACTGAGCAGTCACATGACACTACAGCTGTAACTACAACAGCCACAAAACAGACTGAGATTAGCGCTCCTTATTCTCCTCTGCTGCACTGATTTTAATGAGGATTTCAAAATGGCAGTGTACTTAACTGACCCCAGTGTTTGCATATGAGACGTCAGAATCACGAAATCTTTAGTCAGAATCTTTAGTCACAATCTTTAGTGGTGATAATACTCTTTTTTGTAATCATTATCCTTGTATTTAACTGACAAAAGACTGGAGCAAAGTGAATTATGTACAATATTACAGCTACATTTGGGTTTAATTGTGAATGTATGTTTTTCACTGTTGTGACTGGTTGATTAGGCAGTCCCTTAACTTATTTAAATGGGTCATACCTGAGGAAGGTCAGAGGGACCGAAATGTACTAATAAAAGTGAACTAAGAGTGAGACAGTGTGCAGGAGTCTTCTTAAAACCTTTCAGCCAAGTGCCTCTCCTCCAACGCACCTGTCGCTCAGTCAGGTGTGCAGAGTCCACACATTAATAAAAGCCCAAAATTGTAGATCTGCCCCAACAAACACTCCAGCAAATCCAGTCCTTTAGTCTGTCTGCAGCAGAGAGCAGTGCACGGGCTCCATCAGCAAAGTTAAAGCAAATGAGCCATGTGACTTGTGTAAACAGTGTGCACAGATCTTCCCTTATGTCATTATGTATCTACAGATAACACGCATGAAGCTGTGATTACTCTAAAAGCTTTTATTTTCATGCTCATATAAAGTTGGGTTAATCCCATACATTAGTGTTAAAAAGGGAGTGTGACGTCACCCACAACGTTCAGCTCCAGTGAAATGAAGCTCATTGAGGCCAGCGGTAATAGGGAATAGCGAATTTGGAGCCGAGTTCCATATTTGGAACTGGAATCATACCAGCCAAAGAGCCGATCTGGAACGAGGCTGTTGAAGGTAACGCCCCTTCCCGCCCCCACTGCCAGATAATCAGGGAGCGGGCACTTAGCAACACTGTGTTGTAACGGGTGTGATGGCGGACCAAAATGCAACGACTCGGGGCAGTTTAACAGTGTTTATTTACAGTGTGTGTGAGTGTGAAAATAACGATAGTTCAAAGCAAGCTCAATAAAGAGTCCAAACAAAGTAGTTGTCCAAGCAGAGCTGGGAGCCGGACAGAGCCAGAGTCCAGGGAGCGGGGAGACAGAGACAAAAGGTGAGAGGAACAATACCAGGCGGGGTTGCGGGGGTCCAGGACGGAGGCAGAGGCGACGGAGCTGGAGCAGACAGGGTGCAGGGTCTAGGAGGAGCAAAAATCCGGTGAGCAAAGTTGTAAGTAACAACAAGCACAAAAACAAGGTAAGGCAAGGTAATCACATGTGACATGCAGACGAACTGGCACCGCACATCTGAAGAGCTGGTCCTTATATACGGCAGGTGCAGGTGATCAGGTTGATGAGAAGCAGGTGAGTGCAGGTGGGACCGGGAAGCTCCGCCCAGCCCACACAGTGAGGGAGGGGGAGTCACAGGAACAGGCAGCAGGACAGGACAGGACACAGGAACAGACAGGATCACAACACACTGTCAATCAAACCCGTTAGCTAGTGGGAGCGACCTCGGGGAAAGAAGGCCCCTGATTTGTCTATTATTAATGTTCATATCTTGAGTTACGGACACAATAGTGAAATAAAAATGCAGTAGTTATAAAGAAAGAGATGACAATTTTTCAATGTAAAGTGAATTGGAGCCAAAGTCGATGGAGCCGGAAGCGTGCCCACGAGCATTTCCTATTTGGAACAACTCGCTCATTAGCCATGTCCATATATATATACAGCCTATGGTTTATCAAGGTATTGTATAAAGTCTGAGACAATGAAACTTTTACTGCATTACAAACTTTTGGTGCAGAAATTGGTTTCAAAACCTTCAGGGAAAAAGTGCACTACATTGCGGGATGCCTCATAGCTCCTTAGCGGTGGTTAGGAAGCTCGTGAGGTTCCTACGCTAAAGGAGCTATGAAAGGAACCATACAGACTCCTTTTTCTAACTCCTTCCTAACTCGGCACACTGTTTGGACAGTTCTTATCATGGCAGACGGTGACGCTCATCCGCTTTTGGCTTAAGGAGCTCGGAGCTTCGTGGCCAATTTGACGAATTCGGAACGAGCCCCACTTTAAATAAGGATCTACATATGTTATACTTTAATACTAAATAGCTCAAAATAAGCCTAATACATCTCCTTTAAACTCTCGTGAACAGCAGCGTCTCTTTTGCAGACAGAGTTCCAAATGAAAGCGTATATTTTCACAGCCAAAGTAATCACAGCGGGCACATTTAGTCACTTCCATTCCGCTCTCCATCCATCTTTAAGCAGCTCTGCTCACCTGGGCGTCCCTGCACTCCCGCTCGCCTCTTTAGCCCAGCCAAACTTTATTAGAACTGGGACCGCCTTCTGCAAAGAGAGACCTGCGCCCAGTCCAAAGCCGGGATCACAACCAGAGCGTGGGATGACAGGGCGACTCCGGAGGGCAGGGCTGTCCGGTATAAGAGAGGAGGAACGCTAATGAGGGATAGAGTGGGATAGTGCAGACAGGAGAGGTGAATCAGGTCTAAAAGTAGAGTCAAATGGAGAAGATACAATAGTTTTGACAGAGACTGTGTTTTAAGAAGACATATGCTATTGTTTGCCATAGAGTTAATCGAATCTATTTGGACATCTTAAATTGCAGTATTGATCTGAAGCAACTTAAACGTCCTATATTACACAAAATTGACTCTTGTGAGCTTTAAGCCATGTTATAATGTTGTCACCTCCTCTAAAACCTACCTGGAGTCGTGTTTTGTTTCATTCACATGTTTGAGTAATCCTTTATTATTAGTCTGTCTATATATCTAAAGCTGAAAAATGCTCTCTTCCACCTTGTGATGTCATTCAGTGGTAGTTTTCAAGTTAACAGCTCCTCTTACCTTTAGTTCAATTGGGATTTGTGATTCCGGGGCTGAAATGATCCAAATGATATTGATAGACAATGTTGGGAAGAATACTTTGAAAATGTATGTAGTTACAGAATAGTGAATACCCAAATTAAAATGTATTTTGTAACATATTTCAGAACCCAATCACACAGCTACAAAATTACTTCAAAATAACTTAGATCTAGGCCATTTTCTGATCTTGATTTTGTGACTTGAGCCGTTTTAACCTTATAGCGTCAAAAGCTATTGCCACCGATAGACCCGGTTGTGATCTTTCTATTACCGTAACTCCGCAACCAATTCTGCTTCATGTAAATTCAAACGCCATCTCAAAGCAGAGGCGTGGGGCTCTTTAAATATGTTACTGTCATTACGGTAATGTGCTTACGCTGTCCCTCAAAGACGACCAATCAGAGCGCAGGTGCTGCCAGGAAAAATATAAATGTAAAATAGAGGTAGTTGTGTGAAAAGAGGCAAAAGCACATGCAGATACTTCCTTTAACATGATTTTTATGGCTTAAAAAAAGAAAAGTCTAGGTGAGCTATAATGGTCTATAATGTGCTCAGTCTTTAAAGGGTTAAACGGGACTTAAACCAGATTTTCTATGGCACATGTGACACAAAACGACTTTAGAACGGTGTCGATATAGAAGCAAATGTGGGTATTTCAATTAAATAAAAAAAAAAGACAATAGGAGGACGTCCATATGCATACACTCTTTGAAATCTTCCCAGTTGTATTTTAAACTTCTTCAACTTGAGCGCTCCTCTGACTTGCTCTCGCTCCTCTCTGGGGTCCACAGCCACCCATGGGAACCTCTCCCCAGACTCGGCTCTACCTCAGTGGGAATCAAACCCTCAACGCTCCGCTAAACCGTGTCAGGCCAAAGCGCACGGGGCTGTCAGAAATCTCCCATCATACTCTCTGCTCCACGGACCACCGCTCCCAGGAGGACGCCATGTTTGTACAGGGAAGCAGGGCCCGAAACGCAAGGGTTCATCTCACCGTGTACGCAACAATAAGGAACCATAAGGAAATGTATCAAAATTTTACCAACCGTATTGCGCAAACATAATTATCGTTAGCTAAGCGGCTACATTGACGTGACAGCCGCATGTTCTAGGTTACGCTTACTGTATAACTACGTGGACTGAGATAGCGACATACAGATCTTAGCCAAAGAAAAGGTTTAGGACGGGAGTTAAAGAAGCAATTTTTTTCATTCTCTTCAGCAGAAAAGTTACACAGTGCACCTTTAAATCTAATTAAATTCATAATGCGATAAGACGACACACGAGAAGGTTTGTGTGTGAATAATACATAATAAGTAGCCCTAATATTCTAAATTCTGCTGCACACGACAAGTTATAAATTAAAGAAAGTATAAATATTCATAAGTCTGAGGTGTTTTAAGCAGATTCAACTTGTTCAAATGATTCAGTTCTTAACAGCGTTCTTAGCATTGGACCCTCCTCTTTGCTGGAGGCGCACTTAGGCCTATTAATGTTCAAGATATGTCCTCAAATTACTGCAGTAACTATATGTATTTTTGGATCTGTTCTAGTGTGAATAGTGTCAATACAGATTGTGATACCGCGATGATAATAAAGATCTTTATTTAGACAATATAATGGTATTTTCAACATTAAATTCAATTACTTTCTTTTCCCATGTGGCCTTATTCACTGCCTGGCCAAAAAAAAAAAAAGTCACCACCTGGATTTAACTAAGCAAATAAGTACGAGCTTCCTCCAGTTGGTCAGGTCTAGGTTCAGTAACAGTCTGTGCTCAAAGAATGAGGTCAGCTGACACCTGAATATACTGAACGACCAGGTTATTTCATCAATGGATTTTTTCTCCCCTGATGGCACAGGGATATTCCAAGATGACAATGCCAGGATTCATTGGGCTTAAATTGTGAAAAAGTGGTTCAGGAGCATGAGACGTCATTTCACACATGGAGCCACCACAGAGTCCAGACCTTAACCCCACTGAGAATCTTTGGGATGTGCTGGAGAAGCTTTGTGCAGCGTCAGACTCGACCATCATCAAGGCAAGATCTTGGTGAAAAACTTAATCCAATGAAATATTACAATGTGTGACCTTTTTTTGGTGGTCATTTTTATTTTGGCCATGCAGTGTGTAATCCCTCAGTTGTCCCGGTAGGTTCCATAGTGGTCCATGGGTGTGTACTAGTCTATGTGTCTTATACTTGTTCTGATACAGCTCAAGACCATTCTAAAGCTGTTCAGGAAAGGTTTATTTCTGCCCTGTGAGTGGGACATTTTTAATATTGATACTTGCTCAAATGAGTATCTAGTTTCAATACTAGTTGTAATAATGATTAGTATCTCATTGTTGATACTAGGCAACCATAATCCACTCTTTAAGTTGTTTTATTATTATTATTTTTTTTTTTATTGTTTACTTCTCGTTACACATTTCCACCAAACTGCCGAGGGTTAGTAACATTCCTAGTTTGTTATTCTGAATTCCTATAAATGAGCTATACTTTATAGGAACTTTACTGTACTGTATACCTTGTCTGTTCTTTATATGTACTTTATATGTACTTTATGAATAGTTTATGTGTCCTTTATATGTACTTTATATGTACTTTATGTGTACTTTATGTATACTTTATGTGTACTTTATGTGCACTTTATGTATACTCTGTGTACTTTATTTGTACTTTATATGTACTTTATAAGTATTTTATGTATACTTTATGTGTACTTTATGTATACTTTATATGTACTTCATGTGTACTTTACACTGTATATTGTACTTTATATGTTTTTACTGTCTTTAAAACGTGACAACCAAAAAAAAAAAAAAAAAAAAACCCCAAAAAAAACAGTTTAAACAGTTTGCAGTAGACCAGTTACTTTTCACATACCTTATGCATTCTGAGCATCCTAATTACTAGCCATGATGAGTTGATAAGCGCTTTTTACAACTCCAATAGAGACCATAGTGGAATGTTTCTGTTGAAGTACAAATAACAACTAGCATGCTAACGCACACTTCCTGATTCTTGGACAATATTCTGCCCTCAAGGGCTGCTTACACAATGTATCTATACTAAGACTCATTTTGCTCAAGTACATGAAAAAAATCAGGCACCGGGCCTTTAAGAGGGACCAAAACCAATCAGCATTTAAGCATGCAGCGAGTACTCTGAGATAACCATTTAACATAAAAGACACAGTTATCTTTATCGTATAAAACACTATATGGTACATTTTATATGCCATCTGAACTAAAGCCTTTGATGTTATCAGGCAAAACGATTCAGCAAAAGAAAACATACTCTATCATTATTTTTTAGGCATATAAAACTCATCGTTACCTACAGACTGATATCAATTTGAATTGGATCAACTCATTTCAAAAGTATTGATACTTTGGTATTGACTAGCACATACCAGTAACTCAACGCCAAAGAATGTAGGATTACTCAAACTGATGTGAATTAAACAAAACACAACGTCAAGTATGATTTTGATTAATTTTAACATTATAAAAAAAAAACTTTAAAGGATGGTTTACTAATAGAATCAGGTCCATTGACGTCCTGTTCAAAACCGGATATGAATTTTGAATAATAAAGTGAAGTACAGAAAAGTGGCCAGAAATAAGGGGTAGGTTAAAACTGGGATGGGCGTGATTGACAGGTGGATTAGCCAACCAGGGACATGCATGGTCAGTCTGTGTCAGGAAAAAAATAAAGGAAAAAATCTGACAGGGGATTGAAAAACATGGAGGATTTCTGCAGAATCTATGAGCGAAGCACTAAACTCTGTTCATCTGAGGTGAGAGAAATTTGATCTTACTTGTAAATCATAGGTGACCAATGAGCTGCTTCGTTTCACATGTTCAAAAAAAAAAAAAAAAAAAAAATCTGATTGTATGATCATTTCTGGCCAATGGGGTTAAGACGCAAACACAGACTGTATAAAGAAGTGGACTACGGGAGTGTGACGTCACCCATAGAGCATTTGGCTCCAGTCAAATGAAGCTCATCGAGGCTAGAGCAGGCACAGGTACACTGTCGGTCATGCCTGTTGCTAAGAGGACAGGAGCCACCTCAGGGAAAGAAAGCGCCTGATTTGTCTGTTATTATTAATGTTTATACTTTGATTTACGGACACAATATTGGAATAAAAATGCCAGGATCATGTAGAGTGGGTCAATATGAACATTTTAAGACCAAAATGACGAGGCTCAATGCAGCAGTTACAGAGAGAGGGGCGAAAGTTTTTTAATGTAAAGTGATTTGGAGCCAGAGTCGAGGGAGCTGGGAGTGTGCTGATGATCACTTCCTGTTTGGAACAAAGCAGCTAGTACGTTAGCTATGTTCATTTATATAAACAGGCTATTGACACAATGCAGCGTCGAGACCAGACTGATATGAATCCGTATAAAAATGCAGATATATTCTGGATTTGCCAGGCAAGGTTTATCAATTAATCATTAATCTTTCTAAATCCTAATATATAATTAATACAGAATTACTCAAACATGCATGAATCTATCAAAATACAACTTTGAGTAAGATAATGATGAGAGAACATCATCATAACATGGTTAAAAGTTTATAAAAGTAGATTCTTAATAATTATAATATAATAATAATGATCATCTCCTTTATAATGTTTTATATATTGCACATTGTGTTTGACATTGCACCAAAATGAACACATCTCTTCTCTTTTTCTCTGCTAAGAACAAACTTTCGCCTCTTCCTGATAAAGTTGTGAGGCTCTTGAATTCTCTGTGCTGTATTGGCTTCGGCTGGACGGACTTCTCGGGTGTAATTTGCCAGTTTGGTGGTGATCCGAGGCAGGAACATTCCGGATAACACGGCATTCCCGGGAAAAACAAAGTGTGTCTAATGGAAACCAATGCAGCATGACGGAGACTGGAGAGCTGCCCCTGTAATCGGACTGAAGGAGGAGGGGGGAGGCCACTGGAGCAGGTTTGAAAGATGAGAAGAAATAAATACTGTTAATTTATTTATTGATTTATTTATTGATTTATTTGTACGAACACTTTGAACATCGGTGTTGCTAATAGCCTCTGAGCACAATAGTAACTAAGCCTTGCTCAATTCAAGATTAAAATTCTGAACATAATATTTGTACTGGGATGTTAATAATTCATTTATATTCACAAATGTAGACATTAGCGATTTCCAGTGCATGTTTAAAATCTGAATCTTAGTTAAGCCATTTTATCATTAAACCAGTACCAAACCGAGTTTGAACCATTTCTAACCCAGGTCTAATGCATCATATTTCCCAGAGCTTGCCAGCATCTTGACGGCCAGATGCATGGCCATAGAACGGATTGTTCAGGACCCTGCTTTTTACTGCCGCCTGATCCAAATTATATCTGTCCCTTATGATTCCATCTGCGCTCCCACGGGGGGGGCGATCACACATCATACTTTTGGGCTGAGCTCGGCTCGGCTCACAGATGAGCCCAAACCCCAGCCCTGACTGCAGGCGATGTCACGGTTCTTGTTATTGTACTCTTCAGAGGAGATCTGTGAACTAACCTTTGTCTGACGCATCACCTAGGACCTGTTTGCCAGAGAAGACCCCACATAGCTCCTAGGATCATGTGGGTATGCAAACTTCACTGCCATAGCAAGGTGAGATTTCAAGGGGGAGTGGTTTGAACCTGGGCCCTCAGTGACACAGGAGGAGCTCAGAGTAGAGTCACTGCTCCTCTGTGCTGCTCTGAAGCACACAGTTACACACAGTAGCACACGGTAACTGGCAGCAGCACACAGCAGCACAGCAGCTCTCACATGAATCCTCGCTGACAGGGATTGTGCTGCTTTTATGTGTTTGGCAGAGTCAGACAAGAGTGATCCATCACTGCTTTATCTACACCAGCCCAATGCTAGAGTCACGCTGCATGTTAGCTACAGTTAGCTCCTGTTAGCTTGTGTTAGCAAGTCACCTCCCAGTGGTCACACATTAGAGAAATCATTCACGGTCATTGGTTGTGGATGACACAAAGATGAAATGTACTGTAGAGTGAGCTGTCAGTGCTACTGCATCACTGCTAAAAGGAATTAGACACACTGGAACAGGGTCTCAAACATGTGCTCAGGGTCTACAAAGCTTACATCCAGCCACCAGGGGGCAGACCAGTTCTGTGGGAAAAAGTTGATCCAATTTGTCTGTAGTTTTAATAGTGCAAATGCGTGATGCATTTTTTCCTGTTGAATTCTTACAGGTGATGGATGAGTCCACCTCTTGATTCCCCAGTCTCTGTGGGCTGGAGAAGGTCCTCAGAGTATTCCTGTCCGACAACCTCCTCAGCTGAGGTCAGAGCTCTTCACTCGCACTGTAAAGTTTACACTGTAAAGTTTACACTGTAAACAGTACTTTCCTCTCCTGAGGCATCAGACAGCTTTGTAGAATTTCTTTGAGGCCGACCGATAGTCCTCCTCCATGGCCTCCCACAACTCCGCCCTGAGTTTTTGCCTCTGCAACCACATGAGCTGTGGCACACTTGGTCTGCCAATACCTTTCAGCTGCCTCAGGAGGCGTCCATCAAGGGGTTCAGGGATTTCCATAACCTGACTGCCATGGGGAGACCTACTGACGTCATAATGCCCCTGTCAAGTCCTAGACTCTGGCTCCTTGAATCATTCATGATTTAAAAGGTTTAAATATTTATTTATTTATTTATTTAACACTGTTGACACTTTATTCTTATTGCACGAAATTTTATTCTTATTTAAATGACATTTTATTCTTATTCTTAAATTTCTATCCTGTGGTTGTGGCATCTGTTAACTAAGAGAATTTCCCTTCGGGGATCAACAAAAGTGATTCTGATTCTGATTCTGAAATACATTTTAATGGTCAGCAGGTGTCAGACCACATAGGACACAAGCACAGTATGCCTTCTTTCATTTGGACAATTGAGAGATGAGTTTGATTTTTCTTCTTATGTAAAATAAATTTAACTTTGTTTGCATAAAAATCCATGGTTCCCTAGTTCATGACTTGTTCTATAACACTCAAAGTACTACTATAATTGGACAAAGGACAGTTAGGGTCACCATGAGAACCATTATAGTCAATAATATTGACTGTCATAGAGTTGGTGGAGCAACAGTTCACAGTAGTGAGCAGTGGATGTGTTTAAATGGCTACACTGCTAAAGCCTACCCCTATCACAGTTAAGTACAGAGCAGTAGGTGTGTTTGGGGGATAGGAGAAAACTGGAATTTTTGGAGCAATGGAGCAACTTTGAGAGGGAAAATGAGAAGGGAAAACAAAACATACTTAAAAGCTTTTAAAAGTTGATTTTGCATAACTTGAACTTTGGGTAGTTTTGAAAGATAGGTTTGGATTACAGGACTTGTTGAAATACAATGCTATATTTTCACACAGTATGTCGTCCATGTATTTTAAAATATGCATTTATTATCCATCCATTTTCTTCCGCCTATCCGGTGCCAGGTCACAGGGGCAGCAGTCTAAGCAGGAACTCCCAGACTTCCCTCACTCCAGACACGTCCTTCAGCTCCTCCGGTGGGACACCAAGGCGTTCCCAGGCCAGCCGAGAGACATAGTCCCTCCATAGTGTCCTGGGTCTTCCCTGGGGTCTCCTCCCGGTGGGACATGCCCGGAATACCTCCCTAGGGAGGCGTCCTGGAGGCCACCTCAGCTGGCTCCTCTAGACGTGAAGGAGCAGCGGCTCTACTCTGAGCCCCTCCCGTGTGACTTAGCTCCTCACCCTGTCTTTAAGGGTGCGCCCAGCCACCCTGCAGAGGAAGCCCATTTCGGCCGATTGTATCCGCGATCTTGTCCTTTCGGACATTTCATGTCCCCAGAGCTAGTCTCCATGTCCAGGGATCCGGTCATCGAGGCCCCCGCCTTCGACTGCTGCTACTCTTTGCACTGGCCTTCCATGGTTACTCCCGCAGGTGGTGGGTCCACGGGAGGACGGCCCCACGTCGCTCCTTCAGGCTGAACCAGGCCGGGCCCCGTGGGGAAAGGTCCAGCTATCAGGTGCTCGCTGGAGAGCACCTACCCCAGGTGGCCAGTCCGGGAGATGTAACGGGCCTTGATCTTCTACTGTCCATGGAAGGCTTCTGAACTGCTCTTAGTCTGACCCATCCCCCTGGACCTGTTTGCAATGGGTGACTTTTTTTTTCTTTTCTTCTTCTTCTTCTTCTTCTTCTTCTTCTTCGTTTTCTTCTTCTCTTCTTCTTCTTCTTCTTCTTCTTCTTCTTCTTCTTCTTTCTTATTATTATTATTATTATTATTATTTATTGCTATCATTATTGTTGTTATTATTATTATATATATATATATATATATATATATATATATATATATATATATATATATATATATATATATATATATATATATATATATAATATATATAATTTTTTTTTTTTTAACTTTATTTATTTATTTATTATTAGGAACAATTTTTTTCCTCACTGGCAGATAATGTTGCTTGTAATAAGAAACTAAGTGCTATTTTGATCCTGTAAAATTGACTTGAAAGTATAATAATAAAAAAATTAGGGCCAATTTAGCCAAACCACTTAAAGCACTTTCCCTTTTCAGTATAGTACCAAGTTATAAATGAAGAAATCTATAAATATTCATGAGCCGGAGGTGTTTTAAGTGCAAAATCTCTGTGTTGGCCTCATGGTGTAGTGATAATTCAGTTCTTAACAGCTTTCTTAGCATCAGACCCTCCCCTGTGCTACGGGCGCACATGGCCATATAAATATTCAGGATATGTCCCCAAATAACTATTATCATAATAATCAAAGTCATAATTCACTAAGGAGCAGGGATTACAGTCAGACTGCTCCTCCCTCAGAAGCAGCCCTCTCATTTGTGTCTTCTCTCAAAAATATAAGCCTATGATTTTGAAATAGTTAATAACAGGGTAGCGAATGTGAAATTAAAGGAGACGTATTAAGCTTGATTCTGGATTTTATGACACTCTTGGACACTGCTGCTCTGAGGCTTCAGGTTTTGTAAATTAAAATGACGTATCCCAGTTTATGTTATTAAAAAGCACTGAAAGAGTGAGAATGATGGGTGATGGTGCAGGGACATGTGGGCACAGCACTTTGTATCACAATGTGTTATTAAAAAATAGCGATTTGGTGTGACTGACGCACATGTGATTCCCTCATCGTAGTCTTACTCAGAGTTTTATTCAAAGTTATTCATGCATGTTTGATTGTCCCTGGATTGTCCTGCATTTGACCCTTGAGAGCTGAACATTTCTGTTTGCACCTACCCCCGACTGTTCTGTACTTACTTGTTAACTTAAGCCATTTATAATACAGTTTACAACAAAACAAAATACTTTCTTACTTGAGTAACATATAGTACTTTTACAATTTACTCAAGTAAGAGTACTGTTACACTGTAAAAGTTCTCTTACATTTGTGTTTATTGCAGCTCCTTTAGACATGATTTAGTTTTCAAATTTCCGTGACTATCTTTCATATTTGAAAACACGTGCTTTTGTAGCTACTATGCCATGGTTTCAGAGGGAGTCATCTGGACAGTGTTTCTCAAGACCAGCCACAGAAGCTGGCTCACCTTCACCTCAGTTAAATACCTTCAAACCATTTTTTTTTCTTCTCTCTGCTTAGAATCTGGACCTCAATATCTTCACACAAGCGATTTGTGATTTTGAGATGAATGTGGACAGCAGACTGTAGACCAGAGTTTGCGTGTCTTTTGTGTTCTTACAGAATACACTTCTCTATTTTTGTGATGGCGTTGAAGGTAGCACCCCTTCCAGGTGTTTCGTAAATGCTGCCACTCAAACCTGTTGCTAATGTTAGTGGGACTGACTTCAGGGAAAGAAGGAACCTGATTTATCTGTACGTAGAGAGGGTAAATCCAAACATTTTAAGACTGAAATGATGAGGCTGACAGCAGCAGTTATGAAGAGAGGGGCGACAGTTTTTCAAAGTAAAGTGAATTGAAGCCAGAGGCGATGCTCACTTTCTATTTAGAACGCGGCGGCTAGCGGGTTAGCTATGTCCATTTATATTTACAGTCTATGATTTGACCAGAAAATGTATAAGGAAATTTGAAATAACCCGTTTTAATGATTACTTGGGCTGCCAATCTCCAACCTTTAAAATGACAACGAACCAAAGAGGTGTCAGACTAACTTCTTTGAATAGAACTGAAAAAGTCCAGATCTCCCTGTGTACGTGTGAGTGGTGGGCGCTGATATGGTGAGTAATTATAGACTGAAGCGGGATAATGAGTCATCACGTCCAAAAGCAGGTACAGAGAACAGAGCTCCGTAGGCTCTATTTAAATCTATAGGACGTGTGATGGCCAAGTCACACTGCACATGTAGGGACACTGCTGCCTATCCATGGATTTCAGAAGGATGAAAAACGAGGTGTTGCCATAGCGCCCGGCAATTTAAAGGGCCCGTGCCGGATTTTAATTTCTTCATGTCAAAATGAACACGCTTTACATCAGACACTGTATAGTAAAAGCAGCTACATAATAACTATATTGGCTTTTTTGGCTAATTTAATCTGCATTTTAAGTGTATCAGCTCATGCAGAAGCTACTGACAGGGTTATCTCTTTTTGTCCAATCAGAAGCACTGTTACTAAGAATTATGAGGGGGAAAAAAAACACCCAACTCTATTCCAGACACTTGATTCTCTGTCATGGTTCATTTTCAAGAGACAAGATAGAAATAGTAGCAGACACTGGATAATTATAAGGAAATGACAGCATGGCATTATCTCAGACAGTTGTTCTGTGTCATGGTCATAGGTTGTATATATAAATGGACATAGCTAACCTGTTTGCCGTGTTCCAAATAGGTGAAGTGAGCGTGGGCGCATTTTCGGCTCCATTGGCTCCAATTCACTTTACATTAGAAAACTGTGGCCCCACCTTTCGTAACTAGCTGCAGTGAGCTTCATCATTTTGGGGCTTAAAATGTTTGTATTAACTCGCTCTACATGACCTGGGTATTTTTTTATTTCGCTATTGCATCTGTAACTCAAGATATGAACATTAATAACAAGACAAATTACTTTCTTTCCTCGAGGTCATTCCAGTTAGCGTTAGCAACAGGTTTGATTGACAGCGTTGCTAAGCGCTCGCTTCCTGCTAAACCTTCAACTAAACCTTGAGTTACCTTCAACAGCCTCGCTCCAGCATGATGGATTGCAGTACATGCAGCCTAAATATGCAGAGTTTTGTGTGTTAAACATGTGTGAATGGTGTCCAGGTCTGTTTGTGATGAGGAAACTACATTATAACATCGAAAATAGAGTAAAATGGGACCTTTAACTGTAGTTTGTGATTTTTTTTTCTAAACAGGCAAAAAATGTTACGTACAAGAAACACATTTCAGTTTACTTATGGTAGGACGAGTGACTAAAACTCAAAATATGATCATACAAAAGTAAGTAAGGTTAAGTAAAAAGTATTCCTGATCAAGCACATGACTTAGATCTGCAGTAACTATAATGAAAGAAATAAACTCCAGGTATATGTCCCGTGTTCAACCAATCAGAGAAGAGCATGCGCGCCTCTTCCGTCCTATCAGAGCGCAGCGGGCGGGCTTTCCGTCACTCTGACAAACACATGCTCCAATTACACAAGCCATTCATTTTCATTTAGTGCTGCCACCGCGCGCTGTTCATTTAGCGCTCGGCTGCGTCTGGCTCCTGCCTCCTACACAGTTCCTCCTTCCTCTGTCCTTCCTCACTTGTCTCCTTGTCCCCTTCGCTCACACATGTTGGATTTGAATGTCTTACTATAACCCGCTGAGCTAAAACACATCCACGTGCCCTGCCGAAGAATTTAATAGTTGTGATTTTAATATATTTATAATTATTTCAACAAACAAATCAATTGAGCTATTTTTAATATGAACTGTTTTTGTCACTCATTTTGTGGTAGTGCAATCTATTTTTGACAGAAATATTCACTACTTCACTAGCACCTTACCTTTAGGGACAGTGAGTTATGAAAGAGTGGCTGTTTCTGCAAAGCCCAGTTGCTGGTATCTTTCTATGAAGACAGTATTACCTTACCAAAATCAAATATACAACACAGAAGTAGGGCTGTAACCGGAGGTTGCCATGCGCCCGTCTCTGTGGAGGTAAGATATGTTTCATGATATTCCTTGGAGCATGCCAGTCAAAGCAGTCACATCTCCATGGAAGCAAGCATATGGCAGATCCTCCACCTGAAAAGTTACACTGTGACAATAAACTTTCAAGTCAACATCTATGCCATTATAATAATATTTGGATCCAGTTTTGCTATGTTTTACTTCCTGATCAACAGTGCATTTCTGTATCCAGGTCTGAACAAGTTGAGGACGGCATACTATCAGTCAATCAATCAGTCAATCAATCAGTTAATCAATCATCATCACTTTATTTTCCCCTGAGGAGCAGTCTAAGCACACGGAGCAATAATAATAAAAGAAAAGTCTCAGTGCAGCTCAACTGGTCATCAGATCCTGTGACAGGACAGTTTGAGGTGAGTAACCGTCCTCAAGAAAAAGGGTCCCACTTTTGTGTCCTTTGTGTCCTTCAGCATCACAGCAGTGTCCATAGGAGCCAGGTGAACTCTGGACAAACAAAGAAAAACCCTCTCCTGAGCCTCACTTTATGCTGTTGTTTGGGGCAGTGATGAGACAGGTCCCCTCTGGAACGTCTTCTGTCAGATAAAACCTGTTGCATTGTTGTATTGTAGCTGATGTTAACTGGTTAGCATAGTTAGCTCCACGAAGGCTTGCCATGGATACAGGAAAAATAAACAAATCACACAATCCAATAGTCCTTAACATTCACCCAATAAACTGCACAAGCTGCATTTCATAGTTGGTCAAAATCCCAAAATGTTAAGTTAAATCCAGTCCTAGAGGAAGCAAGCCGAAGGGAAATGACAACAGGCATCGCTAGAAAACAATTCAAACTTGTAGCTTTGAATCTTCAGCAAATTGTCATTTTAAACATTTAAACAAACTTGGACACATAACTGCTTGTATCCAACTTTAAACTTTGTACTGTTTCTTTAGTACTTTTCCTTCCAAGTCACATTCCCTCCTCGCTGCTGAAAAAGCGCTGAGCGCACGCTTCTCATTTGGCCCTTGTTCGCCTCGCATGTTCACTCGCAGACACAGAGACAGACAGGCCAACTTTCCCGTGGCTCTGGTTTTCGACATTTTACTTTATTTATTTTTTTCTTTCAGGATTTTCGGTCCAGCTCCATCTCTGCTTGGGTGATTAGCTCCTCGCGCACTTGTTCCTTTGACTTAAGTGTATAGACCCAAAGGTGGGAGAAGGCAGATTTCCCCCGAGAAATGTGCTTGGCAAAGATAAGGAACGGGAGCGGGGACAGGGGTTGGTCTCCAGGGGCGACGAGGTGAGACAGGGAGACGAGGAAGAGGAAGGAAGAAGAAGAGAAACAAAATGGAGGACGGAGAAAGAGGGCTGTGACGCGGAACAGCGGTAAAACTTTACTCAAAAGTTCTCTCACAGTTGTTAACTTTTAACTTTCAGAAAAAAACAAAAACAGAACTGACTTAAATTACATATATTTTTGTCAACTAAAGTAAATGTACCCCACAAAAATAAATACATAAATAAATCAAATAAAACTAAATAAATGAAAAACATAAAAAAAAAGAAAAAAAAGAAAATGTTATGGGAACAAAAGGTTAAATCTTAAAGCTACCTTAAAGCTACCATCTGTAATTAGATTGGCCAACCTTGGCCACCAAATTGTATCTTCACATATTACCACTAGATGCTATGTCTCTAACTTTGACCTGAAGGAAGAAGGCCAAGTGAAAAAGTGCTCAGTGCTTCAGGTGAGCCAGCACACATGGCAGGTGAGGGGAGGGGGGCAAATGGTTTTACATCTGCCATCTACTGGTAAAACGATTATAATAATAATACAAAAAAAACAAAGAATCTAGTGATGTACAGATGCTTTAAATGACCATTTCCCTGGGGCTCAGACTGCAGGCTGTGCAGTGTGGTGGGAAAAAGAATATTCTATTCTGAATGGTTCCTGTTAGCTGGGTTCTACCCCAATATTCACTGTTCCTCCTCTGTAGCACGTATTCACTCTCCTTTCTGTCTGCTCCTCTGGCTCTGCTCCTCTGTCTCTGCTCCTCTGTCTCTTCTCTCTGCTCCTCTGTCTTGCTCCTCTGTCTCTGCTCCTCTGCTCCTCTGTCTCTGCTCCTCTGTCTCTGCTCCTCTGTCTCTGCTCCTGTCTTCTCCTCTGACATGCAGAAAAAGCTACATTTTACTAAAAAGTAGAATGTGATTTTCTCCGAGCTGACAGTGAGAGTGAATGGAGAGAGTTCATTTAAGTGTCCGCTGTGATTACTGCAGAACAAAGGCTGCAATATTCAGGCTGACCTTTGACCTCCTATCAGGAAGAAGTAATTACAGTGACTTTATTGAACAAGGAGGAGAGATAAGACTGGAACAAGATGGAGGACAGAACCATAAAGGGACTGTAGCAACATAGAGATATTCCAAGATCCAAAAAACTCAAACTATTGTCATAAATAGACTGTCATATAGTCACATAGGCCCCGCCCTTCATCTGAAATTATGACATCATCAAATTAGGAGCCCATGATCAATACAAGTGTCCATGGTTGTTTTTTAGGTGTTTCTCAACAAAAGTGACAAAACTGAACTGATAATGACGCAAGGGAATTGATCCATCAGTCTAATAATTCAAAGTCAGACATCTTACCCATTAGGCCACGTTTTAGCATGAAGCCCTTTTATTGTTTTATTTTAGAATGAAAGTGTCAATTGCGTGCTTGAATGCAATGTACCTACACCCGTTTTTTGCTCTGTTCTTAAAGCAGTTGTTGGTGGCGCTGTGGCTTTGCGGGTCTAAGCATCTGTCTTGTAGATCTCCTGGGTTCTAATCCCATCAGAGCCTTTTTAAGTTCTATCTTTAGTATAGACTGTATATAGAAATGGACATAGCTAATGTGCTAGTCGCCGCGTTCCAAATAGGAAGTGATAATGGGCGCGCTCCCAGCTCCAATTCACTTTACATCCCTCTCTCCGTAACTACTGCAGCGAGGCTCGTCATTTTGATCCTGAGGTGGAAATAGTAAAACAAAAAAACAAGTTCTCTAATAACCACAGAGGGATTCAAACTCTCAATCTTCTGATCCAATGTCAGATACCTTTTTATTAACTGGATAACAAAAAAAAAACCCAAAAAACAAATAAATAGTTCACTGATATTATTTGAAATGCATAAATCAGCGCAACCTGTTCCAATTAAGTCTGTTCTTTAGAAGATGATGCTAAACTAAAGCTCAGATTTAAGTCTAACTACAGTAACAGAGCTTCAGACGGAGCAGTGCCCCCTGTTAGCCACTGTGCAACCTCTCCGGGATCCAGAATACACACCTCTCCGATACTTTACAAACATGTAAGTCTGGCTACCGGTGAATCTTTCCAAGTTCAGATGGGTTTGATTGACAGGTGGATTAGCCAATCAGGAGCATTCATGGTCTGTGCAGATCAAAAAAAATATATATATATGGCTTAAGTAGAAATAAGAAGGGAAAAAAATATCACAAAGGACTGAAAACTAGAAGAACCATATCCACAATAACCATGCTGCTAATTGTCTTTTCAAACTGCTTCACTTCCAGCTCTTGCCAGCAGGGGGCGCCAAACACATCATCCGAGTGTTCAATAGGACAGTGCTATTCATGTATTTTCGATAACTGTCCAGAAGTATTGACCAAAAACAGCTTGATAAGTAACTTTGCTCTGCTGACTGAGGAGATCATTGGGAGAGTGAGACAGTCCAAATCAGTCTGTGAACAATGGGTGTAATCTGCAGCGGCCCCTGACCCGAGCACTGCTGGGTAATTACAGCCTGAGGAACAGAGCAAGAGAGACAAAGTTTAAAGAGGACTAAGGCCAAACCAGGACAGGAAATTTGGGTTAGCCGCAGAGACAGAAATCAGGGATCAACCAGATAACGTTTAAAAGTTAAAGGCCAATACAAACGTTTTGTTGTGTGGTGTAGTT
Organism: Periophthalmus modestus; assembly: GCA_019594935.1. NCBI lineage: Eukaryota > Metazoa > Chordata > Actinopteri > Gobiiformes > Gobiidae > Periophthalmus > Periophthalmus modestus. Next base: position 35,102,145 of record JAIEZT010000013.1, on the reverse strand, counting down.
TGTTAAATTGTTTTTTTGTTTTTTTTTTCCGCAGGGATCAAGATGTGTTACTCATGAGTAATCCCCAAAGATCCCTTGTATTTTTAATAACATACAGCATGTGGATCATTATTTTACATTTCATTGTAAACTGCAATACTGATCTTAACAACTCACAGAAGGAGCTGAAGGGAGTGTCTGGGGTGAGGGAGGTCTGGGAGTCCCTGCTTGGACTGCTGCCCCGGGCCCAGATAAGCGGAAGAAAATGGATGGATGGAACAAATATTACAAAAACAGGTCCACTGACTTCGTGTTCAAAAGTGCAGGACTGATTCTCTGTACATGGCCCCGCCTCTGCATAGCGGTATTTTGCCATAACAAGCAGCAGCATCATATATGGAGAGTTTAATTTATTTTTATTATCATTATTAGGCTGTAAGTACTTCTATTTTTCATGTTTGTGAGAGTGAGAGCAGATGAGGGGCGGGATCTGGGGTGTAAGGAACAGTGTGATTGGTCAAACCGCTATCCACACTTCAAACTCCGCCCCTGCAGCCAGACGTTTGTAATCAGAAACACCTCGATTTAATCAAGGCTACAGTGTGATGTCACATAGTACTTGAAACTGCAGCAGCCACTCGAGACAATGCATACTGTTTTTGACCAAAAAGTTGCAAAAGGAAGTTGGTTTAGTGTTTTTTTCCACTACACCTGGGCTAAATCTTGACTAAATAAGGACTAAACTGGGTTCAAACCGGGATGAGTATGAACACGCACAATATGTCACCAAAACACTGGGTCGGATAAAACACTGTTACCTCATCCACATAAGGCTGAGCGCTGTCCACAGTACCCGGGCGACGCTCTCCCGGGTTGGGCTTCATAACTGGAGTGACAGGGGTTATGTTAACTCCGCTCTGGAGGTCCGTCAGATAAAGACTCCACTGTCACCATGGCGCCCAGACAATAACCGTCAACGGAGAAAGGGGGGAGGGGGGGGGGGGTACATACGGCAGCGCGTCCAGACCTGATGACACTGCCAGGAAATTAAATGTCAAGTCTCCGACGCTGATTCTGTCTAAATGGAGCGCTAATTACACACAAGCTAACACGTGGACAAGCTAACTCCCGATGTGGTGATGAGAGGGGAGCAGAGGGGAAGGAGTGGATGACATGTGAAGTGTATAAAGTACAAAGTGTGATTCTGTGTTTGGTTAATGTACCTAAGTGCTCCGAGACTTTTCATTCTGCTTTATTGTCGCTATGTAGGCCTAATCTTTCAGATGAAGTGTCAACTGCTTGTCTCCTTGAAGATGTTTTTCGGGGTTTTTTTTGACAATCTGGCTGACGGGACTCCCCATCCCTGTGGACCCCCCTGTGGACCCCTCCTGTGCCCCCCACTGTGGACCAAGTGTGAGTGAATGCAACGCACCGTCCTGCAGTAACCATAAAGTCGTTATAGTTACTGTCAGTGTAACGGGGCTCCTTGTTTTACCGAGTCTCAGCGGTGTGACATACCAGACTCAGCTCTCTCGTTTTTGCCTTTGTTTTGGGAAGTAAACAAGACCGAGACGAGGGATTAGAGACAGTAATTGGCTAAAACAGAGATCGACTTTAAAGGTGACAGTCAGAAGAGGCGCTAGGCAGCCATAAAGACTTTCCTGGGTTTCATTGGTTTAGCCCTGGCATACGCTCGAATACTTGCCGTTTTAAAGCACACGTGAGAAAATATGCGATTCTCGTGGAGTTTATGGATACACATCATTATTTGGCGACTCTTTGTGATGGAAGCACAAACAGACGATTACAGCCGGAGTGACGCGTGCAGGTGGAGTTTGCAGATCGCTAAAAAGACGTGCAGCAAGGTGGTCACAGGCAATGTTCCCTCTAAATTTTCATGTATCTGAGCAAACGCACAAACTCCCTGAGCGCTCTCTTGTCCACCGTGAGCACCATCAGACGTGCACACTGTGAACACGCCAGCATTACATCCAAACAACTTACAAGATCTATTAAAAGAATCAAATTACAACAGTAGTTTCTGTCAAATTACTTTTAATAAGGGATTTTGTATGATTAAAATGAAATAGACAACGATCTTGTCCAATAAATAGTATTACTACTAGTACTAGTACACGATTTGAAGCATATTTAGTTTAACTGTGACAAAATATGAACTGCCAACCGAACCAAGCCAACAATAAACTCAACTGAAACTATTTTGAAAACATGCTTAGACTTTTTTTATATGAAGATCCTGCTATGCACTGGGTAAGAGAGTCCGGCTATAGTCTGGGAGAATCCTACTGTTCTTCTAGGAGAGTCCTACTGTTCTTCTGGGAGAATCCTACTGTTCTTCTGGGAGGATCCTCCTGTTTTTCTGGGAGAATCCTACTTTTCTTCTGGGAGAATCTTACTATTTTTCTGGGAGAATCCTACTGTTCTTCTGGGAGAATCCTACTGTTTTTTCTGAGAGAATCCTGCTGTTCTTCTGGGAGAATCCTACTGTTTTCTAAATGAGAGAAATCCTGCTGCTGTGGTCTGAAAGAGTCCTGCTCCTGTAACTCTGTCTGTAAAATATACCATTTGACAGTTTTTATTAGCATTTGTACTGCTCAAACAAGAAACAATACTGAATTGCTCTGGAGGAATTGAGACATGCACATCTTTAAGAGACAGTTATGTTCATATTATATAATCTTCACATTCTGCACAAAAGCATGTCTGCTGTAGCACAGGTGATACAATGAAAATTACATCAACTTTGTCTGTAAAATAATTGATTTATTAATTCATGAATTGGCATTTCTACTACACAAAGTAAAAGCATTTAATGGTTATTATCCTTAATAAATTAAAATTAATAATGGATTAACACTAGAATAATCACAAACTGAGAATTTAAATGTCACCTTATGTTTCCCTTCTGTCCTTCTCACTTCTGTAGTAGTAGTTACGCCTTATCCAAGTTGATGAACCGCATTTCTTTTTTATTTTGGCTTGGTCAGTGCCACTGCCCGTTCTCTTCGACATTATTCTAAAGGGTCAGCAAGCAGCGCCTTGCCTCATTCGTGCTGTGTGTCCTTTAGCGTCGGGTCCTATCGTCGCTGATAGACTCGCGGTTGTGGACATTCCATTATCGTAACTATCGTAACATTATCGATATTTTACTGTCATAACGATAATCTGCCTCTGTCCCTCGAAGACGATGATTAAGATCGAAGGAGCCGCGGAGATTTTCCCAGTCGCTTATTCAATGCGTCAAAGAAAAAACACGGATGGATTTGTAAAATAGAGGTAGTTATGGGAAAATATGCAGTATATTCTGATACTTTAACATGATTTTTATGGGTAAAACATAATAAAAGTCTAGGTGAGTTGTACTGGTCTGTAGTGAGCTCAGTCCTTTGTCGTTTTGCAACATAAACACAGGTGGCCAACAGTATCAATGACGTTAGTGAGCTACGTGAACACTTGAACACGTACGTGAATCATATTATTGTCTGACACCAGTAACACGTCACTCTCTGTCAATGTGGAAAATGGTACAAAATAAATGATGTGTTTATTTTTATTAAGGATTGATTTTATTTTTTGTGCGCAGTGCAGATTTTCTGTGTGCGGAGATAGTGTCACAGGTACTTTAGTTTCCCACCGTTGTGTGTCCGTGAATGCAACACTGTGTTTTGAGCACCCTGTGTATCTGATTAGAAACTAGAAAAAGGCCTCATGCCTCAGTGTGGTTGTCAGGCTTTGTGCGGGTAGCTGAAAGAAGCAGGTGTAACTAGCTGAAGTTCTGTTCTCTGGCAGTACTGCTCTGATTGCGTCCGAGCCCTAAGTGGAGCCTGATTCAGAATTCTCGGTAAAGTTAAAGGCCTGTTTCATGTATTTTCGTGTATGTCATTCACATAATTTCTTATGTACCAGATTGCTGCTATTGCTCGTAATTTTTGCCTTTTATTCAGTCTTTGCTCTGTGAGTTTACAGTGAGGCAAATAAGTATTTTAACACCCTGTTATTTTGCAAGTTCTCCCACTTAGAAATCATGGAGGGTCTGAAATGTTCATCTTAGGTGCATGTCACTGTGAGAGACATAATCTAAACAAAAATCTGGAAATCACATTGTACGATTTTTTAAATAATGCATTTGTATGTTACTGCTGCAGATAAGTCTTTGAGCATCTGAGAAAAATCAATGTTAATATTTGGTACAGTAGCCTTTACAAGAGGTCAAACATTTCCTGTAGTTTTTCACCAGATTTGCTCACACTGCAGGAGGGATTCTGGCCCACTCCTCCTCACAGATCTCCTCTAAATAAGTCAGGTTTCACTGAGAAACATGGAGTTTGAGCTTCCTCTAAAGATTTTCTATTGGGTTTAGGTCTGGAGACTAGGCCACTCCAGAACCTTGATATGCTTCTTACGGAGCCACTCCTTGGTTCTCCTGGCTGTGCTTCGGGTCATTGTCATGTTGGAAGACGCAGCCACGACCCATCTTCAGGGCTCTAACTGAGGGAAGGAGGTTGTTCCCCAAAATCTTGCAATACATGGCCCCAGTCATCCTCTCCTTAACACAGTGCAGTGGTCCTGTCCCATGTGCAGAAAAACACCCCAAAGCATGATGCTACCACCCCCATGCTTCACTTTCTTAGGATCACTGAGACCCCACGAGGTGAGATCTTGCATGGAGCAACAGTCCGAGGGAGATTGACCGTCATGTTTAGCTTCTTCCATTTTCTAATAATTGCTCCACCACTGGATCTTTTTTCACCGAGCTGCTTGGCAATTGCCCCATAGACCTTTCTAGCCTTGTGGAGGTCTACAGTTTTGTCTCTTGTGCATTTTGACAGTTGTTTGGTCTTGGCCATGTTAGTAGTTGGAGTCTTAATAGAATAGAATAAGTGGAGTGGAGGTGGACTTTTTAAAGGTGGACTAACAGGTCTTTGAGGGTCAGAATTCTAGCTGATAGACAGGTGTTCAAATACTTATTTGCAGCACTAACATACAAATAAATTATTAAAAAAATCGTACAATGTGATTCCAGATTTTTTTTTAGATTATGTCTCTCACAGTGGACATGCACCTAAGATGAACATTTCAGACCCCTCCATGATTTCTAAGTGGGAGAACTTGCAAAATCACAGGGTGTTCAAATACTTATTTGCCTCACTGTATGTGTTTTCATTGAATTCATATTTTTGTGTATTAGCGTCTTACTGGGACGTGTGTGGGGTTGGGTATGACATACAGTTGGGTTTAGCACAAGTACTTTAGCCCAAACCGGCCTCTTAGCACTAGGCACTTTAAACATCTAGCACTCCAGCACTATAACCTAGTCCCAAGCAGTACACAAAGCACTTTAGCACGAGCACTTTAACCACTAATATTCGCTCATCTTTTATGTTTAGCACAGGACTAGCACTTTAGCATAAGCACTTTAGCTTATTATAAATGTAGGAGTTCAGTTGTTGTTTTGCTTTTCATTAACATTTAGTTTGACATTACTAACTTTGATTTGTGGTGTTTAGTTTAAATTTGGTTAAATTCTACATTAGTTGATGGTTTCACCTTGGAAAAAAAGGAAATAACTTTTGATGATCATAACATAAAATGAAGCTGTGTAATGTTTGTACCACTTTACATTTGTCCTGGTTCATGTCAGTCCCACTTGTTGTTTTTTATTATTATTATAAAAAGGGGGACCCCAACCTACCTCCCGACTACTCGTGTATCAGCGCTGACATGTGCCGTTTGTTTTAGTGATTTTGAGTTCTGTGGATGAAAATAGCTCATAACACTGGCTCTGGATGTGTTTGGTGATTTGTAGAATAAATAAGGCTGAATATAACTTACTTTTTTGGTAATTAAATTGTTGCTTTATCTGGTAATTAGTCACTTACATCACACAGTCACACAGTCACTTTAGGGCAGAAGTAACAGAATCATGAATGAGATAACGTAACGCAGGCGGCATTACTTTGAATCGTTTTGAGAAGCGCAGAGAGCACGTGCCAGTGTGGACCAGTCAAACGTCAGAACGCACTCACCGTCCTCACCGTGTCCAATCACAGGACTGTTTGCTACTGATCCTGGGTCAGTTTTCACTTTACCAGAGAAACAAAGCGCACAGAGTACACAGAGGGTCAGTCTGACTCCAGATCAGATTAACAGCCAATCGCAGCAGAAAGGAAATAAATCATTTAACAAAACTTTCTGTGGCTCTGAAATAATGATTTATGTTTTTTGACTGTAAATGCTGTACCAGTGTATGCATTGGGGGCGAGGTGGGTTAAGTGTCTTGCCCAAGGACACAACGACGGCATTCATCTGTGAGGGCTGATGTATGTTGAGTGCGGGATTTGAACCACCAACCTTCGGATCAGCGGACAAGCCACTATCACCTCCCTGTACTGTGTCATCTTCTTAATTTCTTGATTTACCGACAGGCCTACTTCTGAGACCACTTTGGCTCTTAGACGATTAATTTGTGCGAACGCCATTCTCAGTACAACGCAATTCCAGCGTCAACCCCACACACTCCAGGTATCACACGTTACATGAAGTGTTTCTGATCCTATCCCCTCCGTAGCTGACCTCAAAGATCTGTATGACTCACATGACACTATGCGCAAATATAGCCTCCTTCATTTTGTTCACTTCCCCATTTTCTTCTGTCCCTGAGTGATTTGGCCCTAAATAGAACAGTGATTGTCACAGCCTCTCTGATTTTACCCTCGGAATGAGTCAACAGGGCTGTAAATAGACCCCTTTAAAAAAACATCACAATACACTCCGAGCTGACTCACTCTACGCTGGTCCCCTACAGCCAAAACACTGCCTCCGTCTCCTTTTTTCCTCATTTCTTCCTCTCTATAATGTGACGTGAATATGCGAAACAACCTCATTATTATTGTAGCCGTGCGTTTTAAAGGTGCAGTATCTATTTCCCTGGGTTATAATAGAGCAGCGCGATCCACAGGTTGGCGGTGCGCGATTCCAGCCTCCCACAGATGAATGCTGCCGTTGTGTCCTTGGGCAAGACACTTAACACATCTGCATTCACTGGTGTAAGAACGTTCTGTGATCTCCCAGGTAGCAACAAGGAACAGGGCCAAATTTGAAAAGCAGTATGGCAGCAACAGCCTGTTCACGTAACACCTTCTCCGAGCACACTGAGGTCGACTTCTTTCACACAGCGCCTCCGTTAATTGGCTACCTCCACACTCCAGCACAGGTAAGTACCAACAGCTATAACTATATTTTTTTGAAGTTAGCTTTGGCAAAAACAGCGTTAGCCTTTATTCAATCAATTCTGTTACAAAATGAGAGCTCTATATTCATTTAGCTGTGTTCAATGTAGAACGGACTGGAACCTTCTTAAGCTGCTTTGGTCAGATGTCCTAAGACGCAGGTAAGTATAAATTCACTTTCAAGCAGTTATCCAATACTCATTTCTTTGACAGGCCACTTTAACTGCAAAATGCCATTTCAATTAATAAACATTTTAAACTTCTTATAAGTTTATCATTTTTCCTGTTAGCTTTAAGTTTAGGTGTGTGTAATGGACTAGCGAATTGCAGGTTTCTTGATGTAAAGTGTCTAATGTCTAATCATAACCACTGTGCTAGAGTAGATCCTTGTTAACATTATGGTTGCTAGGTTACACAGATGTGGAGTTACCTGTTTCACACCATCTCATGTCCAACCAGGAAGTACAATTATAACTTGAGTGGTGGTTTTTAGTCATATGCACTTTAAACATGTCTGTCGTCATGGAGAGGAGCAGGTGACATCACGAGGCTAAACTATTGGTCAGATCTGTAAGAAGTTGTGTTTTCTTAAGACCCATATTATGCTATTTTTTTAATCTGTTAAGTTGTTTCCTCGTCACAAACATATCTGGAGATGTGTTTTGTCTCATTCACACATGTTTAACGCACAAATCTTGCACAAATTTAGGTTGAGTTCTTCTCTCAAATAGAAAACACTCTGTTCCACCTTGTGATGTCATCATGTGGTGATACAGGAAGTGCTCCGCTGTGTTTTTAAACTCCATTCACCTTCACTTGAATCATTTGGATGATTTCAGTCCTGGAATTGCCAAACTCTACTGAACAAAAGGTAAAAGGAGCTGTTAACTTGATATCTACTTCTTCATGACGTCACAAGGTGGAACGGAGCATTTTGAACTTTGGAGATGTGACAGACTAATAATAAAAAGGTTACTCAAACATGTGTGAATAAAATAAAACACGATTCCACGTATGTTTTTGCAAATGTAACATTACAACATGGGTAAAAGCTCAGAACAGTCAGTTTTGAGTAGGACCTTTACGCTCTATAAACATTTATAACTGATTACAATGCAAAGCAAATGTTTAATACCATACTGTGGAACATTCTAGGCAAAACAATACCGTCTCCATGGGGACAAGCAAGTGGTGTACCCTAAACCTGAAAAGTTATATCATGTGTCTTTTCCTGAATATGATGGAGAACATTTCAGAAAAAAAAAAAAAAAAAATGTACAAATGCTGAGATTAAACCTCTAACTTTTGTTCTCAGGGGCAAACATCTCTGCCATATATTTATCTATTTTTTTTATTTATTTTATTTTTTTTTTTCTATTGAAATTGATTGTAACGGCACAATCACCACTGAACGAGGCCACAGTGGATACAGAGGCTTTGTTTTACATGTAACCATGGAGCCATATTGTTTACACCTTTAAATAAATCACATTATTGATTAGTTGTCAGTTGACGCGGTGAGAGGTCCTGAAGGCCAGCTCAGCGATATCTTTCCTTTAGGGCCATCCAAATAACCAATAATCAATACGGCTGAGTTACACCGGCCAAGTACTCGAGATGTTTTTGAACGCTTGAAAACAATGACGGAAATCGACACAAGAATAAAAGATAAGCTTATGATAGGACATGGGCTGTACAGCATACACATGTACATACAAACATATATACACACATGCATGCACACACACACAAACACATACACACGTAAACACATACACACATAAACACATGCATACACACACACACGTACACATACAACCACACATACATCCTACCGAGCACTGTTTGTTTTTGAACCCTTGAAAACAATGAAGGAAATTGACACAAAAATTAAAGGTAAGCTTAGCATAACACATGGGCTGTACAACATACACACGTATATACATACACACATACATACATACATACATACATACATACATACATACATACATACACATATAAATACATACACACACACATACATACATACATACATACATACATACATACATACATAAATACATACATACACACATACATGCACATACATACATAAATAAATACATACATATATACATACATACACACATAGATACATACATACATACATACATACATACATACATACATACATACACACATACATACATACATACATATACATAATATTAAGTAGAGGGCCACAGTACTCCCTGATGATGAGGTCCTGTCCAAACCCGCAGACAAACACACTGGTTATTGTTCTTTAGTCTTTAGTAAAACCTCTTCTTAGCTCAGCTCACTACTAAACATCCAAAACTCCATCAGCTACATTAACCTGGTCGTTCCTAAAGCCCGCGCAGCTTTTGACCGCTCTTCATTTCAGTTCTCTGCAGCAAGAGACTGAAACCACCCACAGTTTAACAGACAGACTTCAAACTTAGTTCATTTTTATCGCTGTTGACTTTTAAAAACTTAATCCAAAGTATTTAACAGGCTCAGCGCACATGCTTTAAACACTTTCATATCTGTAATCTGCTCATGTTTCCCTGTCTCATGTTCTGCTTCAGTGTTTCACATAATGACTGACGTGTGAGAGAGTTTGTGAAGGTATTCTGTGCTGTATTCTGTGTTCTCAGTTGACGTAGCTTTAAAAGTACTAATCTTATTGGAGACGTTCGGAAGGCTACAATACAAATTTTCATTCACGGAGATAGTGGAACCATTCCCGAAGCATATGTCCAAGTGTTTTCCGGAAGAAGAAGCTGCCAAAATAACAAAAATTAGGTGTAGTGTGTTTTAAAGGCATGTTCTTAAAAGCAAAAGATCAGATAATAAAAGTGTGCAGCTCTTTGCCTGCCTCCTCCTCACATTATAGAGCCAGTTTAATAGAAAGCACTGGACTCATTTTATTGTCCCACAGACACAAGGAGAGAAGAACAGTTTGATTTACACCTTTAAGTCAGATTCAACATAAACAGTCATGTCTCCTCCTTTACCCTCTCTCCCTCCCTCTCCTCTTCTCTCTTCTCTCTTCCTCTCTCTCATTCCCCTGGGTCCTCCTTGCTCCTTCTCCCCTCACTTTTTCCTTTCTGATTTCTGCCTTTTTCTCTCCTCTTCTCCCTCTTTCTCCTGCCACTCAGTTTCTCTCTTTCTCTCTCTCTTTTTGTCCTTCCTCTTCTCCCCCTCCACCCACCTTGTCCTCAACTCTTCATTTATTGGAATTGCTTTATCATTCTTTCCCTCCCCTTTTTCTCCTCCTCCCCTTTTCCTCTCCTCTCTTAATAATTTGCTTCCTCTCTCTCTCTCCTGCCTCGCTGTATCTCCACTCCTTCTTCTCTTTCCTATCCTGTCTCTGTTCTCTCTCCAGTCTCACCCTTTCCTCCCTTTTCCTCCTTTTGACTCTCTCTCTCCTACCTCTATCTCCCACTACCTCTTCTCCTCCCTCCTCCACGTCATCTCTCCTCTCTCCTTCTCTCTCTCATCCCTCTTCTCTTCCCTCCTCCACGTCATCTCTCCTCTCTCCTTCTCTCTCTCATCCCTCTTCTCTTCCCTCCTCATCTCTCTCCTCTCTCTCATCCCTCTTTCTCCCACTACCTCTTCTCTTCCCTTCTCCCCCTCAACTCTCTCTCCTTTTCTCTCCTCCCTCTTCTCTTCCTTCCTTACCTCTCTCCTCTTTTTCATCTCCCTCTATCTTCCATTGCCTCTTCTCCTCCCCGCTCACCTCTCTCTTCTTCTCTCATCCCTCTATCTCCCACTACCTATTCTCCTCCCTCCTCCCCCATATCTCTTTCTCCTTCTCTCTTTCTTTCCTCCCTCCTCACCCATCATCTCTCTCTCCTTCTCTCTCTCTCACTTCCCTCTGTCTCCCACTACCTATTCTCCTCCCTCCTCATCTCTCTCTCCTTCTCTCCCTTCCCTCTTCTCTTCCTTCCTCACCTCTCTCCTCTTTCTCACCTCCCTCTATCTCCCATTGCCTCTTCTCCTCCCCGCTCATCTCTCTCTTCTTCTCTTATCCCTCTATCTCCCACTACCTCTTCTCCATCTCTCTCTCTCCTTCTCTCTTTCTTTCCTCCCTCCTCACCCCTCACCTCTCTCTTCTTCTCTCATTCCTCTATTTCCCCCTACTTCTCCTCCTCCCTCTCTCTCTCTCTCCTCTCCGCTGACACTTGATTAAGTCTCACATCATCGACTCCCTTCCTTCGCCCCGTCACCAGGAGACGCGCAGTTCTGTCCCCCCACACGGCTTATAACTCCGAACGTGACAATAACCCTCCTCTCCAAAGTGCTCTCCCCAGAAATCTACAGAAAAATACTTGCCTGATATTAGCGCCATAATTCATTGCGCTCCTCGCATTAAAACGCCAATAAAACGCCGAGTAACATTCGGTCGGACACGATGGAACGGTCAATAAAAACGCAAGAGACGGAGGCATTCATTTTCCGAGTTGAGATTTTAATGTACTGCGGAGGGCTGTAATCAAAGGCAATTGCACAAACACGAGCTAACGGCTATGGCTAATGGCTAATAAAAGCGGCTAATATGAACGTGCTAATAGCATCCAAGCTACTCGCTGCGCAGTCAGTGAGTGCGTCCCGCGAAGTGAAGCTGTGTGCGAGTAAACACATAAAGCGGAATGGAGACGAGTTGAGATTTACGAAGCTAAACTATGTTAATGTGCGTATGGCAGGTTAAAGGTGCTATGTTAGCTACGCAAAATTCACACTTGTGAGCGGTAAGCCATGTTATAATATCGGTTGGTTCTCAAAAACAGACCTGGAGTTGTGTTTTGTTCCATTCACACATTTGATTAATCCTTTATTAATTGTCCAGCTACATTTCCAAAGCTCAAAATGCTCGGTTCCACCTTGTGATGTCATTAATTGGTAGTTTAAAGTTAAATATCTGCTGTAGCTTCAAAGTTTGGCAAGTTTTCCAGGCAATTATTGTGATGATTCTAGTGTTTTTTAAAACCACAGTGGCGCACTTTCTGTATTTGCACTTACTGACATCACAAGGTGGAACTGGATTTGTGAAGAAAACAAAACATAACTCCAAGTATATGTTTCAGTGACGGTACAACATTATTACACAGATCAGAAATCTCCGTAATATAGGCTCTTTAAAGACTACAGGCTGGTGTAACAGTAGATCGCAGGTTCAAACCCCAGAGGAGATGCATGATACACCGGGTATGAGCTAGTAGTACTACAACTAGGTTAGAAAATAAATACATGCTTTGATTACTGTAACACGTGTACGGACTCTGTTAAAGAACCTGCAGAATTAGAGGAATTGATTGACTGATTTGCTGCAGGTCCTCGGGTTTAAGTAGTGCCGTGTGTGTTTTTTGTAATTAAGAATAAATCAGCGTTATAATTCCTATGAGCACAAGTTGTATTTCATTTGAAGATGTTTACCTTGTATCCGGGGACACACTGAAAATTACAGGAATTTGAGCTGAGTTTGAAAAAGGAATCTTTTTTGTGAAATTTCCTGTAACCCGGAAAGAAATGACCTTCCTCCATAAATGAAAGCCTTTCAACAGTGTGGTCATTTATTTGGTAATCATTTTATTGGCTGAGAGTAGCAGTGTTATACAACAGAACTCATGATGAGAAAATAATATAAGAGGAGACACGTTTGTTCCTACATATGTCCAGAAATGAGGACGTGTCCCAGAGCCTGCAGTCTGAGGGCTCACTCCCCCTCAGCTCTGATCAGACTCAGGTGTGTGTGCTCTTCACAAATTGCCACTTGACTCATGTAATCTGATTCATATTTAAGAAAGTTGCTATTCCATCCATAGACTGTATATATAAATGGACATAGCTAACTCTCTAGCCGCAGCGTTCCAAATATGAAGTGAGCGTGGGCGCGTTTTCCGCTCCATCGACTCTGGCTCTAATTCACTTTACATTAGAAAACCGTCGCCCCTCTCTTTATAACTGCCGCTGTCAGGCTCGTCACTTTTGTCTTAAAATGTTCGTACTAACCCGCTTCACATGATCCTGGTATTTTTATTTCACTATTGTGTACATTAATAACAGACTAATCCGGCGTCTTCTTTCCCCGAGGTAGCTCCTGTTAGAGGTTAGAAACAGCGGGCTTGGGTCCGGACAGCGCTCCAGATTGGCTCTTCTGTTGCTGTGACACTTGCACTTGGACACTTGGATTTCCTAATATGGAACTCGGCTCCAAATTGACTATAACTGCTAGCCTCGATTAGCTTAATTTCACTGGAGCCGAATGCTATGGGTGAAGTCACACTCACTTAGTCCACTTGCCCAGTCAGGTGTGTAGAGTCTACACGGAAACAAGTCTATGCTATTAGCTAATTTCGTCGATTGCAATTTTGATTCAATTATGATTAATCTTGCAGCTCTACTATATACATTTTATTTATTTTTTTTATGTTTTCATGACTGGTCTTCTAATGTGCTCTTTACTTGGAATAATACACTATTTACTTGAAAAGTTTGGTCCATGCTTTTTCCATGATTGGAACAACCATCAATCCCAATTCAAACTGTGATTAATTACATCGCCGGAGTAGAACACTGTATTCGCCAATTCCCCTTTAATTCACTCGGACACTTCCCTGACTCCACTCAATGTTCTCAGCACTAAAACTCCATCAGATTATTTAAGGCATTAGCTTCTCCTCTGTTATCCCTCCGTCCAACTACAAATCCCTCAGAGCCCTTTCCTCTGACGGAGCGGTCCATCTCGAATCAATAGTGAATCAAAGCGGAAAAACACACAGCTCTAAAGCCAGCCGAGCGCTCTCACCTCCCGTTAGCCAATCAGAGCGGGGTACGGCGTCTCAAAATGAGGTGCAGCCGACAGCTGTGGGTATGCGAGCAGGATGTGGCAGTTACCTGTAGGCATTTTCTATAATCGTGATAATTGCCAACAAAGATAATCGGCATTACATCACCAGAATGTGCAGGAAAAAAAGGGCCCCAAGGTATTCATTAGGGCCCCCAGAATCGGACCCCTGGACCCTCCTATTAATTTGAATTACAGGGGGGCCCATATGAGGCTCATTGCCCCGGGCCCCCAAATTTCAGTCGACGGCCCTGCTCACCTATAATATTTTCCGCTAAATCGTAGTTGTTTTCACTGATGACAAAGTACAAACCAATAAAAGTTGTTTAAACATGGAACTTATTCATAATATTCAAATTCTAATGATTCATATCCCTAACATTTTTAAATTGTCCGATTTAATATGGTGTTATAATCATTAATCGCAATTATTTTGGCCATGATAATCGTTAGACTCTTGCAACTACTACCACAAAAAAAATGAAAAATGATCTTCCTCCAAACTGAAACCAGCCTGGACAGCTACCTTTTGCTCTCCATGCTAAATCACTCCCCCTTCAGAGCATCACCACATACACAATCAGAGTGCCTCAGGTTTGAAAAGGTAAAGTGTATTGTTTTGTATCTTGTATATTTATGGAAAAGTGTCGTGTAGGAGCATGGAAGGTGCAGGCTTAATGGGCGGAGCTATGATACCAGCTTTAATACTGTAAGGAGGTTTCAAGTAGGACCAAGGAGAGATCACAAAATTACTCAAACATGCATAGATGACGTATAAAACCACTTGTTTTTTTTTTGATGAGGAACGAAAATCGATTTTACATAATACGCCCTCTTTAAGTGATGTTTACGGCTCCATTAAGTTTTAGACCTCGTCCTGGTTTAGACCTGGTTTAGTCCTCCCTGTTAAACCCTTTTTACCATCACCTTAAGTGCATTAAATAGTTACAGGATCTCCCTAATAGCACTTTGTACAAACAGGATTTCAAACGCTCCCTGTGTGTGATGGAGAGTAGATTTCCATGGAGGTCTTTGTCGTCAATAAAACCACTCGTCCCGCCTCCTGACCATCGACCGTCTCATTGGCGGCGTGTTAGGGGCTCTCGACCAATCAGAGCTCGGCGTTAAGGGAATCCTGTTTTAGACCTGACATCATTTACAAAGTAGTCCATCTCCCTTAAAGTGGGACTAAACACTCGTACACAATTTAAATTTTGATACTAAGGAATAGACCAGAATGATAATAAAATAATGAAACAATATTTAGACAATAGAATGCCATTTTCAACATTAAATTGTAGTACCTGATACCAGTTCAAATGAGTATCTGGTTTTGATACTAGTTTTAGTGTCCTTTAGTATCTGATTTTCAATACTCCTAGTGTCCTCTATCTGCAGGTTAAGCGCTGACAACTCAGGTTCAGCTGTGACTGTTATAGACTACCGTTTTTCAAAACTGTGTAGAATAATAGGACGCTGGATTAGCCTACACCTCCTTTTTAGCACATTCGTCAAACACAATTCCAAAAACTGCCTGCGAGAGTGGATTTCCTTTGAGCTCTTATAGTTTTTTATTTATTTTTCGCCCTATCTTTGTCTCCGGTATCGACCGCTTTAAAACAGTCAACAGCCCATTGACAGTGTGTCGGGGGCTGTCGGCCAATCACGTCGCGGCGTGTGATCCATCTTATCAGCGTGGCGGCGGGCTCTATCTGGCACTCCGAGGCAGGAAGTGCAGGTTAAAAGCCAGGGCTCATATTTCCTGTTCTGTCGCCCAATCGATACCAATCTTGTCTCGACTTTAAACGGCTTCATAGACACAGCCCGCGGAGAGAGAGGGAGGGAGAGAGAGAGAGAGAGAGAGAGGGAGAGAGAGGGAGGGAGAGAAGTGTTTTTGTACTTGGGAACATCATTTATCTGGTATCTACTATCTGCAGTGAAATCTAGTCTTAGTAAGTCCACTTGTCACACTGTGGAGTTGAAATCAGTGCTTTTAAACAGGCGGGTTGGGGGCATGTCGTATTTTTTGAATGTTTTTGTTGGGTGGAGCTTGATATAAATATAATCCGTTTGCAAAGACCATGTCATAGTTAGATGATGATGTCTTTGGTAAACTGTGAGGAAAGAACAGTGCCAAATGCACAATGCTGAATGCTGCTCCCAAACCTATACTAAGTGACATAATGAAATTAAAAGAACTGTATGTAGCCTGCTTTTTGTACTGATTTAGAAAAGGCATTACGCTCACATTTGAACCTGTGTTACCAGAGCCTTAACCTCCAGATAAAGGACACATGCAGGTTTTTCTCATTCTCAGAATATGGACAGGCCTCATGTGAAAGCTCAGAACCTCCGGAATTCACTCACTGAGCTGCAGAGGCTGCACTAGCACTGATTTATGATTGGCAGCAGGTGCTGGGGTTTAGGTAGTGACAATTCAGATCAGAGAGAGGCATTTTAGGTTTAAACCAATTTCATTTTAGTACTGAAACTGGCAACACAAATGAGAGACTCATGTGAGGCTCATTCTGTGATTGGATATGGTCATAAGTAAATGGGCCTTCATGCCCAGTACTTTTGTAATTAAGAATAAATCAACAATTCAGTTGTTATCTATACAGTTCTTTTAACCAGTATCCAAATATTAAGTAAAAATATATATGTATAAAAAAAATGTTCTTTGTGCCCAAAAATCACCCCTGAACCATAACCTGAAACTTCACACTAAAATCTGAAAAATCAAATGACTGTTATTTTTAATTGTAACAACTTATGTCTAAAATCATTCACCGTACAATCGTTATTTCGTATCATTTATCATATTTATACTTTTGAAAGCCACAGTATGTAACTTTTTAGCCCAAACTTTTTGATTGTGTTAATTACAGAGAACAACTTGCGTCCTTACCATGAGCAGCTTGCAACTCTACAAACCTGACTTTTATTTGGCCTGAGGGAGGGCCTCCTCCCACTCGTTTCCAAATGTTGTTCCTTTGACTAATATTCCACAGTATGGCATAACATGTTTCTCCATGGAGAATGATTTCAGCTTTCTATTTCCCTGAAACGCCACGTACTTTCTCCACCTCCAGAAAGTACTGTACCTTTAAAGAGGCACTACACAGCGTTTCTGGTGGAGAGTCCGCCCTGCTTGTGTCTATCTAAATGTTTCTTTTCTTGAAATGTTCTAAAGCACTTACCCACAGTATCCCCAAACTTTTTTTTTTTTTTTTTCATTTGGAGTAAATGAAAGTTGAATAAGTTTTATGTCGTACAGTGGAACACTTCTGGCAATTGCTGGGCCCAGACCAGAAAAGTTACACAGTGGATCTGTAAGTACTGTAAGTACTGTATGTACTGCTGCAACTCCATCTACAAATGGCTCTCTACTTTATTTGTAACTAGGATTTATCTAGAAGCGTATCTGACCCAATGTCTTAGTCAGTTTGTACTTGAGCCATTACCAGCAAACTTTCCAGAGCATCTTGTCCAAACATAGAGATTAAACATGACCTAATTGTTAACATATTCTAACAAATGTTGATTTCAATACCTCTGGGTACAAAACAGTAATGCTACCATCACATTAGGGTCTCTAATTCATGACCAGTGCATCTTCTAGCACGGCTCCACCCCCAACGGACACAACATAATCCCCAAAATGTCCTCTCAATCTGACTGGTGGTTTGACCCGTAATGACACCAAACCCATTTATCAGGAATACATCAGCTCCTGTTTTATTTTGGAGTAGATTTGATCACACGAGAGATGCTAAATCGGGCCCAGGAGGGGACTGAAGTCACAGCAAAAAGACGCGAGGAGACAGGCGCACCCCAATGCGCCGTTAAATATGAAAACCGCCGCGGGAAAGCAGCCAGACGCACGCCAAGACCAAGAGAAGCAAGTTATTGATTTAATGTAATGTGATGTAATGGCGCATGTTCAAAGCAGTTTAGAGTAAAGATGCGAACTCTATATGAAGGCTGGGGGACTAAGATGTAGCCAAACCAAGGAGAACACTTTTTGGAAGAGTATGAAAATGTTAGGGAAAACTCTTATTATCTTATACATGGAACAATTTGAACAAGAGGCATTGGCCTCATTTCCAGGCACTACACCCACACATTGGTATCGATACGTGGATGACAACTGGACTAAAATCAAAATCTGGAGCCCTTTACTGCACATATTAATGAGGTGGATCCAAACATTAAGTTCACACAGGAAGAAGCCAATGAGAACAAACTGGCCTTCTTAGATTGTGCAGTAACAATAGTAGAGGACCGACGACTCCAGGTAGAAGTCTTCAGGAAACTCACACACACTATTTTCCACCAATAGCTGCTGTTTGATTCACACCATCCACTGCAGCACAAACTCTGAGTTATCTGTACACTGCAACACGGAGCTCAAGTTGTGCCCACAAACACAGAGGGAAAAGTGAAGGAGCAACACGTAGAGAAAGCCCTCTCTGCTTGGGGATATCTAAAGTGGGCCTTCGATAAAGGTAAGAGAGTTAAAAACAGGACAACATGGAATCTGAGCCCAGAAGGAAGGGTGTTACCATTCCTTACACAGCAGGTGTGTCTGAAAAACTTCAGAGAATTTTTAGACAGTAGGAGATTCCTGTCTTTGTCAAACCTACAACCACTTTAAGACAAAAACTGGTTCACCCTAAGGACAAAACCCCACAAACAAAGCAATATAGTCTACTCCATTCAGTGTAGTGAAGAGTGCACTGAGCGGTACATTGGGGAAACTAAACAGCTACTCCATAAGAGGATGTACCAACACCGGCGTGAGAGCTCCTTTGGACCCCAGTCCGTTGTACATCTACATCTCAAAGCCACTAACCACTCCTTTGAAGACAGTGAAGTTCAGATCTTAGCCAGAGAAAAGAAATGGTTTGGTTTGAGAGGGGAGTTAAAGAAGCTATTTTTGTTAGGAAAGAAAATCCTTCCTTAAACACGAATGGGGGCCTGAGACATAATCTCTCCCCCATCTATATCCTCCATCCTCAGACCCAGAAGAATGAGAACAATAGCAGGGTCGTTAAAGGTTGAATAAGGTAGTTCCAGCTGAAACTGGAGACAATAGATGTTTACAGTTTCAGTGTGGTTAGCTCCTCCTTTCAGACAGATATGAGGCAGTGTTCACCAGCAATCTGACCAGAACTGAAGAAGTGGCTTGGATGAGCAGCGAAACATCTTCACTCCAACAACAATTTGTCCATTTGACAGACTTAAACTTCGTCTTTTGCTATGGATCAAACCTGGACGACTGAGGGTTTACACCGCTAACTTTTACAATCTACACTTGATAAGTCATTGTCAATGTCGATTCACAAGCAAGGGATTCCACAGGGGACCGTCTTCTGTCCTTCCCACTTCATCCTTTACACTGGAGACTGTAGGCACTCGAGTCTTGCCACGAGCAGAAATATTTAAATGCCTCTGCAGTGGTGTGATGCAATGCTCGGGGTGGTGAGTGGGAGTACAGGGCAGTAGTGGAACTAGGCCTGTCACGACGACAACAATATCGACTTTTATCGTTCAATACATGACAGACAGAGCAATTATTTTTTGGGGGTCAGTATTTATTGTGGGTACTTTTTCTTTGTACTTTTCTGAAGATTTGAGCTGTGCAGGGTTGAATAAATAACTTCTATGACTCCTTAAGTGTTCCATTGAAATACTACAGCTCATGTTCATTAAAAATACTGCACATATGGAATAGCTGTTTTGGGGGAATCCAGCTTCATGGAGATAGTGTCAGTGGTATTATGGCATTGAATACTATCATTTATTGTCTATATTTTTTTAGCAATATACTTCAAAATTTGTTATTGGGACATGCCTAAATGGAGCACGGAAATATGATAGTTATAAATGGCAATATACTAGTATATACTGTAAATGACAGAAACACTGGTACATGACTTAGGGGGTATGCAAGAGTCTGAGACAGTGCTTGGGGGGGTACTTAAAAAAGGTAAAAAAAAAGGTTATGAACCAACCATCATGACAAAACTGCATAGAAGAGTTGTAAAAAAGTGCTTTTAACATCATCACGGTGAATAATTAGGATGTTCAGAATGCATAAGGTAAGTGACGAATAACTTGGGACCAGTGCAACTGTTTAAAATGAGCAAGTTCTGTTTTTTCACATTTTCTTTTTACATTTAAGACCATTACAATCAAGTACAGGTTTAGTCACAGTTTAGTCCCTGTTTCAGTGAGTATTTGTAAATGAGCTAACCCGCTAGCCGCCATGTTCCAAATAGAAAGTGAGCGTGGGTGCACTTCCAGCTCCATCTCGTTTTCGATTAAGACACTGTCGCCTCTCTCTTCGTAACTGTTGCTGTCATGCTCATCATTTTGCTGTTAAATGTTTATATTAACCCTCTCGACATGATCCTGGTGTTTTTATTCCACTATTGTGTCCATAAATCAACATATAAACATTAAAAACAGACAAATCAGGCGCTTTCTTTCACCGAGGTTGCTCCCGTGAGCGTTAGCAACAGGTTTGAATGACAACATTGCCAAGCACCCGCTCCCTGCTAAATCAGCCTCGCTCCAGATTGGTTCTTTGGTTGCTATGATACTCGTGATTGGAGATCCATATATGGGATTCAGCTCCAAATTTGCCCCTATAACCGCTAGTCTCTATGAGCTTCATTTGACTGAAGCCGAAAGCTACGGGTGATGTCTCACTTAGTCCACTTCTTTACACAGTCTATGGTGTGGAGAGCCTTTAACTTTCTATTTATACATCCACGTAAACCGCTATTGCTTTTAATACATCATGTGCGAGTGTATCTGAGAACATTATAACATGTTCTACAATGAAGAGACCTGTCATACTCGTAATGTTCTGGCTGACCTTTCACTAATGCATCAACCTCCACTGTCTATCCTCACATCACCGCCGCACCATACACCGGGATCAGTGTGTGCGCGGGTTATGTGATTTCCTACCCACACGGTTGCACTGGAACGCCCCTCCTGCCTCGGTAAAGTCATATTTCCCCTCTGCTTTTTGTACACATTTAATAGCAGAGCCGCGAAGTTCAGTAATGACACGCTTTCTCTTCCTCTACTCCACCTACAAGCGTTCCGTACCGCGCCGCTTATGTCCCATTTGTGCCTGGCCCCGTTCGCCAATTAGCAATAATGCAACAACCCCGGTGACCTCAGGAACCGACGCTCGGATATATGCTACCGTCCCACAATCACAATGTATTTCCGTTCTTGTGAAAAAAAAAAAAAGAAAAGAAAATACCAAAATGTTGTTATGTCTGCTGACATTAGCTAAAGTTTGAGTTCTATAGCTAATTAAAGGAAACAGACATCAGAGCGAAAAGGACAGTACAAATAAGAGCACATGAAGTCTGACTCGTTATTGGCGGCAGGCGGTTAGCTGGTGTTAAAAATAGGAGGTGTTCAATTATTGGCAGAAAATGGCTGTAGACCAGACTGGTGTTAGTTTGAGTGAAAAAAAAAAAAAAAAAATACACTTTTAGCTAGCTCTGAAAAACAACACACTACTATTTATTCACTGCGTTACATTATTTCTGTAGCCACGGCTGCCCTGGGGTAGACCAATCGTTCAATGCAGTTACAAGCTCACCAAAATCTGACTAATATCTCATTTCTAAACCTTTAAAATGACTTAAAGAACATGCAAACTGCACGGTTTGATGTGAGTAATCAGAAGGACCATGATCAGCAAGTAATTGAATGATTTTGCTGTTTACATTTAATTTGAATGTACTTTTAACTCAAAAAATCTGATAATAATCTGACTTTGTGTGCATGTAACCGCAGCTACTCACTTGTAGGCCTGTCACGATTAAGACTATATCGACTTATCATTCAATACTCAACAAATGGAACAATTATTTTTTTTTTGGGGAACTTTTTCTTTGTGCTAGTGAAAAACTTTGACTATTTTTCTGTACTGTAAGATTTGAGTTGTAGAAGGTTGAATTATGAACTTCATTGACTCATTATAGATGCAAGCTAAGTACTTAAGTGTTCCATTATGTTATTTATTCTTTTGTATTGTACTTTTAGAATACTTTTTTGGATCATATTTATGGTTTGGTTTCAATATTATCGTTCATCATTTATATTTACTTCAGCAGTATAATACTTCAGAACTTGTTATCATGAAAGGGCGGGACATAAGCCAAGTGAGTTGAAGTATCTTGACCAAGGGGGTGAGACCTTAGCAACACTGTCAATCAAACCTGTTGCCGACACTAGCAAAGCGACCGGGGAAAGAAGGCGACTGATTTGTCTCTTACTAATGTTCATATCTTGAGTTACGAATTAAATCAGAATCATGTAGAGTGGGTCAATCCGAACATTTTAAGAACATAATGATGAGCCTGACAGCAGCAGTTACAGAGAGGTGATAGTTTTCTAATGTAAAGGGAATTGGAGCCAAAGTCGACGGAGCCGGAAGTGCGTCCATGATCACTCCTTATTCGGAACACGGCGGCTAGCAGGTTAGCTATGTCTATTTATATATACAGTCTGTAGTTCACTTTCCATGGGGTGGGGTGAGAACAGATGCCACTGCCCAACCTTGACAGAACTTGGAAGCTAAGCAAAGCCGAGCCTGGTTAGTACTTGGATGGGAGACCGCTGGGAATATCAGGTGTCAGAGGGGCAGCAGTGGCCCTAGTACATGCTGCGGTTGTGCCCTTAGCCAAGACTCTTGACCCACATTGCCTAGTATGAATGCGGTGTGTGTGAGTGAATGATTTGTGGCTCTTCTCCTTGGCAATAGCAGTAGCTTACCCACACTGATTGTGCAGTAAATAACTAATGCATAAGTGAATTTGAGCGTCTGGAAGAGTGCTATAAACAACTAATGCATTATTATTACAGCTATATATCACACTGTGTCTTCTCAGGGCTCCTCAATGAATGCAAAAGACTAAGCTAAATTCTGTAGTAACTCCTCCTTTAGGTGTTTCTTTAGGGTGACCAGATTCTCAAAATTGAAAACCGAGGCCCACCCAGGTTGGGATGTTTGGTACAGGCTAAATAAAATTGAAAAGGACATAAAAGAACATGGTCCATTCGCAACTCACTTGTGGGTCACGAATGGACAATTGTCACTGCAAACGCCAAAATATTCGGATCAAATTGGTCAGAAATAGGGCCACCTGGGACATTTCTTGAATAAAACTGGGACAAATCAGTGGTTTTGGATAAATCCGCTGGTACAAGGGACACAGGGCTCCAAACTGGGATTGTCTCGGGTAAATCGGGATGTGTGGTCACCCTGTTTCTTAAGCATATGCACTTGCTTTAGGTGTTCAAATTGAGAAGTCAGAAGGGGTTCATTTACGCAGTTCATAGCAACATATACCCAGCGGTTAGTTAGCAGTGGGTCGAGTTTTGTCATGGGTTGGTAGACGACAGACAGAGGTGAGTAGTACTCGGTTACATTTAGTCAGTTACATTTACCAGGGTCACTTTTTTGTTGTATTTTCAGAGTATGTTTCTAGCAGCGTACTTACTCCTGTTTGAGTAATATTTTTATCAAAGTAACAGCACTCTTACTTGAGTAAAAGTTGCAGTTCCTCTTCCCACTGTGAGTACGTCTAAAGAGACTTGAGCTTCACGTTGACAGTATGAAATGATTTGAACATCTGTGTGTCTTGCCCAACTTCTTCAGATACGATTTAGTTTTCCTCATATTTGTGTCAATACCAGATTTTGTGGATACAATTACATTAACTTCAAATTATGAATCAGATGTTATGTCTCAACAGTTGATCTTTAAGTTACTCTTACTCGCAGTAGTTTTCCCAAATACTTTTTTACTCCTACTTGAGTAACTTCATGGACCTGCTACTTTGTATTTCTACTTTGTTGCTCAGAAACGTCACTGAGGATGAAGAATTCAATGGAGTTAGTGATTTGGAGTGAAATCGAGTGTGCTGTACTGCTATTCAGCCTGTTGTTCTCTATTTTATTACTATTACTATAACTTGCCTTTAAAGATAAAATGCCTGTTCTTGGTCCCGGTTTTTGTAAAATAAATTTCCTCAAAAAATGCAACTTATAGTCCAGTGTGACTTAAATATGTTTTTTTCTTTTTTTTTTCTTTATTACGCATTTTTTTGTTGGTACTCCGGAGTGACGTTAAGTCCAGAAAATACGCTAATATTATTTTGATGTAATGTTACTTTTACTTGAGTACAATTTTTGGCTACTTCACCACCTCTATTGGCAGAAAACAACAATGCGCTGGATTACAAAAAAATAGTGCTCTGACTGCCTCCTATTCTCATCAAAAATCAGGAAATACCAAAACAAAACCTGCAAATGCAATATAAGACCTCAAATACGAACATCCATGCTTCATGATTGGAATGACCACAAAGTGAGATTTTATTATTATTTCATCACAACCTCAAGAGACACCTCACTCCTCCTCACCGTCCCATAACTGTTCCGGATGATAGAGAGGTGACACTGGCATTTTTTGCACGCCGCATTGATTCTATTCGGTTTGTTTATGCATAATATCCCCTTCGGACAGCCCCAGACTAAATGTGCCTGTCAAATTTCCGATACAACCACACTCCAGCGCTTTCGAGGCTTCGAGGATCCCAGGAAACACCAGATTTGGCGTGGATCGATTTAGGAAAATGTCCAATTTAGTTTAAAATAATGAATGAGGTGAAGCATAAGACAGCTACACGGTGACCTAGCTTCCAGGGCAGCTTTGACGCGGCTACGCTAAAGATCTTGAACCCTCTTTGCGCCCAATTAGCTTCCGAACAAAAGCGTACATTCGTTATTTGTCCGGCTCCTTAGACAATGCTGTCCATTAGCGTAGCAGCTAATCAATAGTGGGCAGATTTATGGACGTTTTTAATAGAAGGCAATTATTTCACGTGTGTGCTCAGGCCCTAATGCCTCGGAAAGCTCATTTTTGCTCACAAATCAAAGTGTCCGTTTATGACAGTAATTGTAGCAGCTTTTTTGCACAGAGGGGTTATTCCCAAGAGGCAGACTGGAACAGGAGCAGTCAATATGTTTCCATTTATGAAGGATCTGCAGCTTAAATACAGTGACAGCGGGCAGGCGGCGCTAACAATGGACAAAGCTTTTAGCTACACTTCACTCCTTATTGATTCACTGCAAAATGTATCAAAAATCAGGATCTAGTTTTGATTAGTGATGTACAGTGATGGCAAAAATGTAAATTTGAACATTGAGTGAAACAGATTGAACTATTAGCCCCGCCCACTGTTGAACAACAACTGTGTGGGATTGTCACAACATTGGTTTCATCTAACACTGATTGGTCTGACCCTGAGAGTGGCTTCCCTATGGTTCTCATCCAAATATAATGTTTTCTAAAATGTTTATTATTCCCTCACTCTATTGTTGTTAACAAATAATAATAATGCAATAATTCATAGTATTTATATAGCATCTTTCAAGACACTCAAAACACTTTATAGAGCATTATCCATTCACTCTGCACTTGGGAGGAATAATCTACTGTTGTAGCCACAGCTGCCCTGGAGTAGACTCACAGAAGCAAGGCGGCCATTGTGAGGGTGAAAGTCCCTCACGAAAAAAGGTTAACGGTCGTGTTCAGGTTGAAGTCCTGTATACAGGCTGAAGTTATGTGACCCACCGTGGACTGGTGTAGTGGCCAGACGTGTCCCTGCATAGCTGGGTGCGTACAGCGCTTCCCTGGGGAGTTTTGGGTCCCCCAAAAATAATAAAGGCACGGGGTTGTGGAGTGCCCCCTGTGAGTGTGAAAGTCCCTCACGAAAAAAGGTTAACGGTCGTGTTCAGGTAAAAAGTCCTGATAGTAAAACAGGCTGAAGTCCTGTGACCCACCGTGGACTGGTGTAGTGAGCAGACGTGTCCCTACGTGTGCACCATCAGCCCCTCTGACCACCACCAATACTCATATGCCGCATTCATACTAGGCAAGGTGAGGGACAGTTGTAACTATGTTCATGGAGACCCCCCAAGGCAAGTTGCACATCAGATCTGTGGAGAGGCCAGCTCATTAACAGTTAGAATGCCTACGTGTTGATGTATTTTTGAACAATTTATGTAAACATGCTTACGTTAACATAAACCCAAGATACATGAGAAATGGGCAAAACCTTAACGTTTCCATGAAGCTAAACATGTAGAGGACCCACCATAACAGTGACAGTGCAGCTGTGTTACCTTCATATTCCCTCAAATCCACATTTGAGAGTTCATCTTTCTTTTGGCAGCCTCATGGTGTGATTGTTATTACGGAAGATGTACATGGGGATTCTTGTTTAGCATATTGTCAAAACAAATATTTTAGATTCAGGTAATGCGCCTTATATTTCTGACAAATTTTCTTATTTCAAGCTAAATTACCTGTCATCAGTAAGTATCATATATTACACAGGTATCATTTTGCTTTGGGAATCCGCCTCCACATTGCAGTCAAATGCTATCAAACAAAATGGGCTATTTTTGCTGCATAAAATAATCCAATGTACAGAGAGTTTTTAAAACATGAATGTCCAAAGTGCTGTACTGTGACTGTGCTGGTGTCGTGGTTGAAAGGTGCCAGTCACATTTCCCTCAGTCTGTCCCTGGGCAGCTGTTGCAAAGAAAAATAGGTTATACCAATTTAAAGATTAGAAATTAGTACCGTTGGCATAGAGACTAACAATTTAAACCAAAACATGTATCTTCTGAATGTGAAAGGTCCACAAAATGTATAAAACAAAAAGCTGAAACCCATGAAAAGGTGCCATAGTGGATGTAGTGCGTGCTATTTTTGCTTCGTTAGACACTTCACACACTTTTTCGCGGCTCATGTTTATTAATTAACATATACTATACCCAAAAAATATAATGAACATTGGTACGAAACATTGGCTGCAAAAGGATAAGTAAAAATAACAAAATAAAAGAGCTATATAATCTTCACTGCTGCAATCAGTGTTATTTCTGCTGTTATGTGTGATACATGAACCTCAAGTAAGATATTTACAGGCACATTTCTGATGGAACGCCATAATTTCATCTGAATATTGGCATAGGTATGATAAGAAATAGTTGCCAGAAAACACAGTTCTCCAGTAATTTACTAAGATGTGAGTCTGGTCACCGGTGAATCATCCGTACTGGAAAAAAAATAAAGGAACAAAAATATCACAGGGAGCTGAAAAACATCACAGATTTCTGCAGAATCAATGAACGAAGCAGTAAACTCTGTAAGTCTGAGGTATGAGAAATTGTATTTTATTTGGAAATCATAAGTGACCAGTGAGCTCCTTTATTTAACATGTCACTGAAAATAGCAAAAGACGAAGTTTAAATCTGTAAACTGGACATATCGTTGTAGGAGTGAAGATGTTTCGCTGCTCGTCCAAGTGGCTTCTTCAGTTCTGGTCAGATTGCTGGTGGACACTGCCTTATATCTATCTGCAGGGAGGGGCTAACTGCACTGAAACTGTAAACAGCTGTTGTCTCCAGTTTCAGCTGAAGCTACCCTATTCAACCCTTAGCGACCCTGCTATTCCCATTGTTCTGGGTCTGAGGATGGAGTTATAGATGGGGGAGAGATAAGGAAGGATTGTCTTTCCTAACAAAAATAGCTTCTTTAACTCCCCTCTCAAACCATTTATTTTCTCTGGCTAAGACCTGAACTTCACTATCTTCAAAGGAGTGGTCAGTGGCTTTGAGATGTAGATGCACGGCGGACTGGGGTCCTGAGGAGCTCTCACACCGGTGTTGGTACATCTTCTTATGGAGTAGCTGTTTAGTTTCTCCAATGTACCGCTCAGTGCACTCTTCAAACTTCGTCTTTTGCTAAGGATCAGACCTGGACGACTGAGCGTTTATACAGACATGTAATTGAAAAAAATAAAAAAAAAATCACATTTGACCGGGCTTGAGCTGCAACAGAAGTCGTGGGACCAGACTGATATGAGAGAGAGATATTCTGGATTTGACAGGCAAAAGAAATCCACATTTTTCTTGTCGCAAACATCCACCCTCCACATTGACTGGAAATTTGGCAAACTTGAAAAGAGCTTGTTTATAATGCTGCCACTTGAACACTGCACTATTATTACAAAGCCATATATATATATACCACGACAACTAATTTTACCATCAGTTTATTTAAGGTTTGAATTTAGTCACTGTGTGGAAAGTAAATAAATACATTTTTCACAATATGGGACGCAGTGTTCAGATGTTTAATGTAGCAAGGGACATTCTTAAAAGCATCCGCAAACCTCCTCGCAAATTGGTAAGTTATCATTTTTAGCAGCAACCGTTACGCATGGGGAGTTGTTTTTGAGACAAACAAAAATGAAAAAAAAAAAAAACACTTTATTTAGCCACGACGACTGGAAATACGACTGCAAGAACTCTCACAAAAACACTAAAAACCTGGGAAGCCAACAGTGTAGCTTGAGAAGATTAAAGCCGCGGAACTTAAGACGCCAAAGCACATCGCTCATTAAAAACACAGGTACGAGTGGAACTGTCACCAAACGCAGGGGTACTCTTCACTGTAAGAACCCAGACTCCAAGCTAATTATCAGCTTGGAGGTGGAGGACGAGGAGGAGGAGGTGGAGGAGGAGGGCCGGTGTGGTCTGCGGAGATGGCAGGACGGAGGCAGAATGCAACTAAGAGGATTTCAATATTAAGGGTTATACAGTAAGTTAGTCATTATCTTACATTTCATTAATTGCAAAGCACGATATTGATCTAAAACAGGGTAAAAATAGAAACCTTTCCACTGACTTCCTGCGCAAAACTATAGAACTGAAGAAGCCTCCTCATAGTGTCATTTTACCATAGCTGATTTTTATTTGAGTTTTTCATTTTTAATCCTTCAAGTATGACTTTAGCTGTGTCCAAATGTCCGCCCTATTCCCTACTTATGGCACTATTTCAGGGTCACGCCCCGTTTAGTGGTGTCCAAATGACCAAGGAGTGAAAAAGCAGCGCACTCAAAATTCCCACAATGCACCTTGGAAAGCTTGAGCTCTTAGGAATACAGTTACACGGAACACCAAATATCACATTGTCATTACCGCTGTATGAGGAAAATATACTTTTTCGCACATTTACAGAGAAAAATAAAGGTAGTAGTTGAATTTTCCAGAAGTATTCGGGGTATTATACTTTCTATATAACATTGAAAGTTGAATAGATTGTATCCTACCTTTATCGATCTGTAGGGAAATTTGAAAATAGCATTTAGAAATCAATCGGAACGGTAATAATAAAATACATCGTAGTATTTGTTGTATTCATCCTAATGCCCTGATGGGTGTAGCCCTGAGCACCATTTGAGTACTTCACCTTTGTAATAATATTGCTTGACGCTACATTTTGTCTGTGTGATTTCAGATACACTTTATTATTGCCGTAGGAAAGTTTCCCGTCTGCATTTGACCCATCATTCAATGCCACAGGGGCAAACTGTGCCTTTTGCATCTAGAGAGTAGTAGTGGTTATCCAAATAATACTGTTAGTAGTATTTGGGGCTTTGTACTTTTCATGTTGCACTGAAAGCCGGATAGCACACATCCTGCCATTAGCGCTGTATGGACTAATGTCTTTTCTAGCGTTAGCATTCGGACTCTTATCTGGCTTGTGCTCTGCGCTAGGCTGCTTATCTCCCAAATGAATGGCAGCAATAGGATTCGGCAGGAAGACGCCGCGTGATTAGCAAAAGCAATCAGCCTCTTTATTAGATTTATAGGAACAAAGACGCAATTCAAAAAACCTACAGCGCCCTGAGAAATGAGTGCCATGCATCCTGGTTTCACACAGAGAGAAAAGAGTGAATAATAATGACACAAATAGAAAAAAAATACAAAAAATGTGGATTATATGGGTAAATTGGGTGAGTAACAAGAACACAGGGAGGACACGGACACTCCGCTCCACAATCTTCTTACCGAAAAGCATTAGACAGGCTAACCACTCTGCTACAATAACACAGGGAGAACATGCACACTCCACTCAGAGATTGGGAGTCTAACCCACAACCTCCTGGTGAGAGGAAGGAGACATGATAACTCTCTGGTTTTAATTCATTTGGTTTCATCAGGAGTTAAAAGGGCATTATGTAGTGTTTTTTTTAAATAATCTAATAATTGTGATAAAACAGAACTTCAAACCTACGCTTGGACCTGGCAAAACCGTAAGCGAAGAATACCATCCTCTCGACTTTTTCAGCGTGGCTATCTTTAAAAGCCTGTATAAGGGCCGTAAACTCTATTCAAACTACGGTGTTTAGGTCCTAACATCGTCCTAACACGCTGTGCAGAATCCGTGTTCACGACTTATTGTCATGTTAACAAAGAAGCGGAATAAGCCAAATTTCGGTAACATCAGCTGCTTTGAAGATGGATCTCGCAGACAACACAACAAAGCGTCCTTCACGTCTAAAATAGCCACACAGACTCGTAAGCCAAAAAAAAAAAAAGAGTTTATTCAAGCGGCACTATAAAGGCTAAGCTGAAGTCTGACCGTTGTGGGCCTAAAACCTGAGTCGATGTCGGAGCAGCCTTTGATCAGTGGAGGGAGGTGAGAACTGCTTTGGACATCACCCAGTTCCCATGTATTTTAATAAAAAGGTAAGAAAATCCGAGTAAAGCTAAATATTTAGCCTGTTCACAAAATCTAATGTAGCCTGGTTAACCCGTCGAATCTAGGGCAGTCATTCATGTCATTCCCTTCCTTCGCATTAGGAAGAAGTTCCTGATCTCACATTATTGGTAAAGAGCCTATTTAGGTGGTTTTGGACAAGTGTCTCCTTTCCTTAAATGTTAAAATGGCTAAGAGTATTTTATCATACCAGATAAACATGGAAAGCACCTCCACCAGGACCACCGCACTGCACGGCTTGCATTGATGTTCCTTAATACTGGTCATGTGGTTCATAAGACTGAGCTAATCACTCTTGCACTGCGTATGTAGAATGTTCAATGCAAATGGACACTTTTCTGCAACTATCCAACAATAGCAAGTGCAAGTGTATTGATGATAGCACATGTTTGGAGTGTGGCGGGCTTCTTAAATTGTGATAACGTGTTTGCACATTTACAGTCAAGCAGAGGAAGTAATATGGACATGAAAAAAATGTGGAACAGCCAACCCCTCTTAAAATATAGCACTCAAAAAGGAGACTTCATGTTGGAGACAAACACCCTTTTGTCCAAGAATAACTATTAGAAGATAGCACTTCTATTCAAATGTATGAATATAAAAATGGTTGCATTCACCACCTTCTACACCATACAAATTACCCACTGTGTAGATGATTTTTTATTTTTTTTTATATTCTGGAAGGAGAAGAGAACCACCATTATCAATCAGTCTAGGACAAAAGACAGTGTTGTTGCACATCAAGGAGACAGTGACTGATGCACACGTCCAGATTGCTTCCAATGTGTGAGTACACATGATGCCTTAGTGTTTGAAGAAGAAATACCTGTACATATTTGAATACATATTTTTATTTTTTTTTTTTACCACCAGATTGTGAAAAGGGCAGATATAAAGCTACAGGTAAGGTGTTGTCCCTGGACATCTGACGTGCATGTTTCCAAGAATCTAACAAAGAGATTTCATCCAATGAGTTTAATAAAAAGTGCCTGTGGTTTAATCAAAAGTATGATGACCA
The DNA here is from genome assembly GCA_019594935.1 of Periophthalmus modestus. NCBI lineage: Eukaryota > Metazoa > Chordata > Actinopteri > Gobiiformes > Gobiidae > Periophthalmus > Periophthalmus modestus. Next base: position 35,070,364 of record JAIEZT010000013.1, on the reverse strand, counting down.
GATTATCAAAATTCAAAACTGGGACACACCTGGGTTGGGATGGTTGATATACGTAAAACGGTGAAAAGAACACGCAACATTCTCGATTCACTTGTGACATAATCGGAGGAACTTCTGCCAGTGCATTTTTTAGCCTTATGGCCATTTTCAAGCATGGTTTTCTGTATTTTAGCTAAACAAATGACTATACATTGCCCCTAAAATTGCAAGCAAGCATATTTCCCTACTTCTTGGCTGTCTTTCATTTATGTTAGATCTATGCTCGCTCACACTGTGGTTTGTTTCGCTTCTTTCATAGGGTGACTAGATGTTCTTATTTGCTCGTAACAGTCTCAGTTTTGAGCCCTGTGTCCTCAGTCCCAGTAAATTTATCCAAAACCGTTGATTTGTCCCAGTTTTACACAAGAAATGTCCCAGGTGTCCTAATTTTTGACCAATTTGATCTCCGCCAACTGTATTTAGACTAATTAAGGTGTAGTTATTATGAAGCATGGTGAAATGACTTACTTCATAATGAACAAATACTTTAAATACTCTCTCAGATGATATAGCAACTCAGAAGTGAGTCGAGAATAGGCTGGGTGCATAACAATTACGAGCGCGTTTCACAGTTTCATTAATACCAACCACGCCAATCCAGGTGTATTGCAGTTTTTAATTTTGAAAGCCTGGTCACCCTATACTTTTGACAAATATTCAGTTGGCTTAGCTACCTGAACCTTACTGTAAGGCTTAAACCGAGTTGAACACAGTTTTAACAGTAAAAGCCCCATAAAGTCTTTGAATCGATATCTAGTATAGAGCACGCTGCCAAACACCCACAGAATCTAGCCTAGCATACACTGCCCCCGGTACTTTCTTGTTATTGAACTACTTTGGATGTACATTTCTTAGAGTTGGGTTTAATTCTTTTCTCCCTTTATCTCTGCGCCGCATACTTTTGTCCTCGCTGCCAGTCGTCATGGTGAGTGGTGGCGTCCGCGGTAACCCGGAGTTTATCTCGACTCCGGCGCAACCGTTTCAGACGTGAATATTCATTAAAAGTTGCAGCGCAGCGTCCGAAAGCTGCCCCTTAAATCAGCCGCTGTCTGCTTTTACAAATTGCCGTCTCTCCTCGCCGAACGTAATTGGCTAGTTTCAATTAGCGCGTGTCAGGGCTAGCCGCCAAACCAAATCGTGCCGTTTTTTAATGATCAAAAAATATGTTAGCGCTCACTGTTTGCTAGCCACTGTCACCTCCTCCAAGAAAAGCAATTATAAAGGCCAGCTGCTCGGTAAATCCATTTGTAGAGATAGCAGCTACTACTGTCTGTCTCCCAATTAGACCCGGCACTATTAAAGCAAGGGGCTCATTCATTTGGACTGTGGAGAAGAATAGGGGCAGGCAGGGACAGCGTGATTTAAAATGTTCAAAATGGGATGTCCGACGGTAATTGTATTAAAAGAGAAGATTTACGACGGATGAGGGGCCAGAGTTGCATGTACTTGGGGAGAGTATTGAGTTATTGGATGCTCCGTTCAAAGGGCTCAGTACTAAATCAGGGGAGATTGGTTCGCAGGCGATGGATCAGCCATATCATTATAACCACCTGTCCAGACTCTAGTGCAGTGTACAACAAACTGGGCAATCAGAGGTGGTAGCACTTCATTAAAAAGTATTTAATGATGCAACATTGACTTTTAGGAGCTTTCTGCCATGTTGTAGAGTTGCTCCCTTAATAAAAACATGCCGGAAGTGTTATTTAGATGTCAGCCATGCATTTGAGTAATTTTGCAATCTCTTCTTGCACTATCCAAACCCTCCTTACAGTACAAGCTCACGCCTCTTGTACAAGGCTCAGGTGTAGCAAAGTTGGGTGGGTGATAGAAGCCAAAGATTTAGTTTTAAATTTAATTAAAAAGACTTGCATTGCATCAGTTGTATGAACATGGTTTGGCGTTGACAAGATGGACACTGAACAAGCAAGGGTCGTATGCGACAGCTGCGGAACTGCCATGAAAACCAACAGTAGCAGCACAGCAAACCTTTTCCAACACCTCCAACAAACGCAAGAGACAGAGTGGGAACAACCATTACACCTTTGACAGTGCAACACCAAACGACACAGGGATGGACTTGGTATTTCACTATAGCTAAGCCTGGTTTTCTTCACATACAACTACAAGAAATCAGGAGTTGCAGTGTATTTTTCAACCCCGATGGATCATTGGTACAGATCTCTTCAACCGTACATGAGATGAGACTTGGAGCCTCGACAGCCATTATATAAAAACGTCATACTTCGTGCTGTTCAGTCTCGCATCAGATGCTGACCAGAAAGCTCCTCACTCTGCTGTGATTTAGATTGTGATAAATCTGCATTCTGCCGTTGATGTTCTGAGATTGGCAAACTCAAACCATAGACTCTATATATAAATGGGCATAGTTAATCTGCTTGCGGTTGCGTTCCAAATAGGAAGTGATCATGGGCATGTTTCCAGCTCCATCGACTCTGGCTCCAATTCACTTTACATTGGAAAACTGTCACCCCTCTCTCTGCAACTGCTGCTGTCAGGCTCATCGTTGTTGTGTTAAAATGTTTGTATTGACCTGCTCTACATGATCCTGGTCATTTTTATTTCACCATTTTGTCCTTAACTCAACATATGGACATTAATAAGAGACAGATCAGCTACCTTCTTTCCCCAAAGTCTCTAGTGTTAGCAACAGGTTTGGTTGACAGCGTTGCTAAGCGGCCACTCTATGCTAAACTAGCAGTGGAGCTGGGAAGGGACATTACCTTCAACACCCTCTCCACGGATTGGCTCTAAAGTGAACCTAAAGTATAATTACAATTCATGTTAGTGACAAAACGTTTGTTGAGTTTGTCACACCAATTCTTCACTCTGTTCAGCAAGATCTTGCTCAAGTCAGAACAAGATATTGACAGCCACAGAAGAACATCCACACAACCTACATAAAGCCAGACAACATTAACTCAATATAATAATCAATACAGAACTTCTTCCCATGTATTACTCAGGCATTTCTGTTACTCCTGTAAAAGATGACACTCACAAGACCGAAGACCGAAATGTTCTTTTCTCCATTAAGTTTAGTACCTAGTGTAGTTTAGTACCATAGTACCTATGTTCCCACAGCTCTATCTTCCCCCAGCCCCCCAAAAAACAGGCCCTAATCTTAAATTTTACTTCTATGGTGTATTAACTGCTTACACATAACATATTTAGATCACCATGTTAGTTTTTATTGTTTGGAAAATGTTGAATTCTTTGAAAACAATATATTAACATGTTTTATAAGTTTCCCTTTAATTTTTTGCTTCCCACACTAAGTCTCTCCCCCTTTATGGTGAATTGTTGGGTGGGAACATGGATGACGCAGGCTTGATGAGGAAATGACATTATAACATGGCAACCTTACAACCCAACAAATGTGGGGCCACAGAGCTGACCCTGTTTTGCCTGGAATATTCTATAAAATGGCACACAACTTTGCCATTTCCATGAAAACAAGAAGGTGACACAAAACCAAATGCTTTTGTTTTTTTGTAGTTTTGTTTTTGACAATAAAATGCCCATTATTGAATAAATAAAAGATTGAAAGTTGATACCATAGTGTGGAACAATCCAGCAAAAGCAATAACAGTTTTATGAGACAAGCAGATGACGGATAATCTGGCTCACATCAGACTGATATGTGTAGCACTCTGAATGGAGTTCTACACATTTATCAATGTGGAACGGCACTCGCTGAAAGAGGTCGGGAAACGATGGAAAGTCATGATAAATATTTGAATGTGATTGGTCGAAGCGTCACAACAGTGAAAACTCAAACTTTTGTTAAATCCAGCTGAGAAAAGCACAGGCGTCTTAGCCCCCTCCTGCCCCATCCACCACAAATGCACAAAACACTTCCCTCTGCACGTTTTTCACAAACAAAATAGTCTGTATTTCTGTTAAAGTAGGCCATGTTTGTTGTGCTTTGTTTGGGCTGAAGCACTGGTGGCCAGTCCCAGTCGCAGCAGCAGGAGTTGCTCCAGATGGATTCTTGAGGTTGTGAATAGGGCTGGGCACTGTTTGAGTTTTTTCAATACCAGGACCTTAATGATACCTGCTAACTACTGGACCTGACAAAAGTTTGGAGATACTTTTTCATTTATGTTTCTTCTTTATTTCCATGGATAAAAGATCCATTGTAGATTTTCACTGAAGGCATCAAAACTATGAAAGGACAGATATGGAATGTAGCAAATGAAAAATAAACTCAAAATAGCAAAGGGGACAGTGGACGAGTGAAGCTTGGTCCTGATTTTTACATCTTACATCAGGCTTATTTACTGTGACATACTGTATACATTTGTACTACGACATAGGACTATGTTAAAACATGAGTGCCGTCTGCTCTATTCAGAGACATACACATGACATTTTTAGGGGCAGGTGCATAACCAAGACAAAAATGTTCCTCTTCCATTTAGCTTAAAATGAACATATCCACGTTTTTAAAAAAGGAACCAAATGAGATTTTGCTTCATTAGAGATGACTTTTAGGCATGCATCTCATGTGGTTTAGGAGCAAAGCTTTGTGTAGCCTTATATGACTGGAGAAACCGACAAGAATATAATAATTTAGGGTGTTTCATGTGTTCTGTTTTTATCAATCTGATACAGAACAATGGGATAGAGGCCGATTGTTGCTTCTCTCCATGATTCAAAACATGCAGCTGTTTATTATAACAGCTGATCTATGTTAATGGAATACGTGTCATTAACTCCCATTTTAGAAATACTGATCACATCTCCAGCTCCTGTGTCAGTGGTTCCCAAAGACCTCTGCTCCCTCCCTGGCTCCCCCTGCTCTCCACTGAGTACAGCCACTGTCTGTGAACTGCAGCCTCACACTGGACTGTGGAAAAATGCTCCAGGGAACAGTCTTAAACTTTTGTCCAGACTTATGTGTTGTGTTGCTTCTATGAAAGAATTCATCTGATCTTTTCAAAGAAATGCACTGTGCATCCCTGCGGTATACTCGCACTATTGAATCTATAGATGTATCATTTCATCAGCTGTTTTACTCATAACATCAAGAATATGAGGTGGATTGTCCAAAAATAACAACTGGGTATTGTAGTGAGTTTAAAAGAACTTTGTACACATATGCTGTCTTCATGAGGCAAATATAACCTAAAAAAACATGTTGACCGAAAGGGCACTTAAGGCAAAGGTGCAGGTGCTTGAGCACCACCTGGGGCCTATCTGTGCACATCTCTGGCTCTGTCTGTTTGTGAAGAGTACAGTTGTGACGCATGAGCACCTGGGCTGTTGTTCAGTCTGTGCAGTGCAATTCAAGCCAAGGAACCTAAAGTTGGCACAAAGCAAACGTTTTTGCGTGTCTGCACTTACCAGAGCCCTTGGTGCCGAGCTCTACTTGTGAAAATATCGCGACCGAGAATCCATCTTGGTTAAATTTTCAGGTTACCCTCCATAAGAAAACTTTAATAGTGCCCTTTAATTAAAACTCTACCGTACTCAAACCAGACTACAGCCACTCCTGCTCCTCGATGTGCTCCTCTGGACACTGGACTGGACCAAATATCCGTCAGACCTGTTCTAATCTGCTACTCTCCACTTTCCTCTCCTCTTTGTGCTCCTGTCCTCCTCTCAAAGCCCGCGCTCAAAGCTCCAGCGTGGCTTTACTTCCTGATAGTGTTTTTCTGCTCATCATTTGTTGGCGCTGACTTAAATTGTATCTCCGCTTCCCAGGTGCGTTTGATCCTTCTCATCTCTCCTCGGCTTATTTGTGTCGTGACGTTTTTCTTTCATTTTCTTTTCTCTTTTTGGCGTTTGCGTTGTTAAAAGTGTCCAAACTTGTGTCCTGCGCCAGTTTTCCAAGGGAATAAAAGCGGAGGTGACAGGCAGCTGTGTGTGGAGAGACGAGGAATCAAAGAACAGCCCCACACACTGATGTCTGTGAAACGTAACAGTAATTTATATTAAGAGCCGGAGCTAAGAGGGAGGGCCTTGCTGAGGGAAGTTTGGGTTGTGGTTTACAGAAATGAGACGAATGAGACACAGACATGGTGAACATATTATACATTCACTCTTAAATATACCTTGGGGACATTTCATTGTCTTCCAGTCTTTCTCTGGAGACCATAAACTGTATAAAGAAGTGGACTAAGTGAGTGTGACATCACCCATGGCGTTCAGCTTCAGTCAAATGAAGCTCATCAAGGCTAGCAGTTATATCGGCGAATTTAGAGCCAAGTTCCACATTTGTAATTCTGACCACGAGTATCATAGCAACCAAAGAGCCAATCTGGAGCGAGGCTGTTGAAGGTAACTTTCAATAGAGAGTACATTGGAGCCAGAGTTAATGGAACCAGAGGCACGTCTATGCTCACTCCCTATTTAGAACGCAACAGCTAGCAGGTTAGCAGGTTAGCTATGTCCATTTATATATGCAGTCTACAGCAGTACCTGGGAGACTAAAGGGGGGAGCGAGCGGGAAGGAGACGTCTGGCTTTTATCAGGCCCAGTCCTACGTGATGTCACATAGTACTTGAAATTTCAGCAGCCACGGGAGTTAAGGTACACTTTTATACATTTTTGACCAGAAAGCTGCAAATATACTTAGATTGCGGTAAAAAGAAAGTTGATTTAGTGTTTAGTTCCACTTTACAGCCTTATGCACAAGCTCCATCAGTGTGAGTACATTGTCCGATTTCTCTGACTGGCTGACTGTTCTCTACTGTGTATAGGTTTAAGATGGTTGGTGTAGTGTATTGGGGGTAATAATGGTTTGTTGTGTTGTCTATAAAACTAAAAACTTCAATAAACTGCATTGTAATACTACTCACTGTGAGCGAGCAGCCAGAGGGCAAGGGAGAGAGGAGCACGGAGACATTTATTACACACTTACTGTCACTTTAAACAACTCTAATTAACCTACTTGCACTGATTTGTTATCCCTCCCATACTCTATATTTACCTTATTTAAATGCATGCCCTTATTTTTTATTTTATCATAGTTTATATTATATATTATATTATATTTGCTTAATGATGCACTAGTTTGTGAATTTTACTTGTTCTGATTCTGATGAAATGGATACGCTTTCTACCCCAGAGTCAAGCATTCACGATGACAAAGCTCAGACCAAAGACAATGAAGATGAAGATCTCCAGGATACTGTGCGTGACGACACTTCAGCTAAAGAAGAGGTGAGGTAGGTGATTTTAACAAAAGAAATTATAGCCTATATTATAGTCCGTAAATTTTGAACTATAAGCCACTACTTTTTCCCACTCTTTGAAGCCTGCGGCCTATAGAACGATGCAGCTAATTTATAGATTTTTACTGGCTAATGGCTACCACAGGGCACACTCTACCAGTAAATGCAAAAGTGAGACAGACTTGGAAAAAGATTATACGCTAACGCACACACCCTCACCCTAATCTGCAAAACACACAAAGAAATGTATATGTGCTTTTAAGTTAAAGGCAATCAATCTGGCCATCAAAAAAGAAAATAGAGCCACTGCACGTAAGCTTGGCATCAATTAATCGATGGTGCGACGTTGGAGGTGGCAGCTGGAAAAAGTTTTCAGAGGAAATAAATGCAGATGGCCCGTGTTGGTGCAGTTTTATTTTCTAAACCTGCAGGTATGTTCATCCCATGTTGACGGCGTGTTGGTGCCATACTGCTGATTTTCAGGCCCAGTTTGAGAGAAAGCTTTTTGTACCGTCTTTCTGTCTAAAATCTCATGCTACAACCTGAAAACCTGCAGCTTATTTTCAAGTGCGGCTTATATATAGCAAAAGACAAAGTTTGAATCTGTCAACTGGACAAATTGTTGTAATTGTTATAATATATATATATATGGATATCAGGGTCAGTTAGTGGAGGACGAGAAGGGCAGACATGGGCACTCCTGTATTCCTCTGTATTAACTCAACTGATATTTTTAGAGATTATTTTGATGGCAGCATATTTCACATCCTGGTAAAGGGTCATGTTTTTATATAGCACTTTTCCACCTTCAAGGCACTCTAAGTGCTTTTACATTACGGAACCACACACACATTCACATACTAGTGTACACAGACTTTGGGAGTGAGTTGGGTTACTAGTCTTGCCCAAGGATACGACAACAGCATGCATTTGTGGGAGCTGGAATCATACAAACAAACTGTGGGTCAGTGCTCACCGCTCAACCAGTGTTTTTATGTCAACAGCAGGATTCAAACTGCCTTCAGATCAGTGGACAAACACTCTACTAACTGAGCTACTTTCGGCGAAAGCTTGAATCTTTCTCCTGCCACTAGTAAAGTGGAAAACAAAATATATGAAGTATTACAGTGACAAAAGCCAAATAAAAAACAAATAAGAAAAAAACACTGAATTAATTGCAATAAAAAGAACAAAAAACAAAAAAACTGTATTTATTGTCTTTTTTTTTCATGATGACATTTTATTTCAATCTATTTGAGCCACCATTGTAGCCCGTACAGTTAAGCCTGAACATGTCTGAGCTACATCTTTGCATGTGGCCTTGTAAATCTAAAGACAATCTATACGTTCATGCCTTCTCTCATCTCTGTAAATCGATCTTTTGGGGTTTGGACCTTTGCACTGCGTGGTCCTGCTCAAACACATTGAAGGAAATCCATAACATTTGGATTGAGAGTGAAAATATGATCTCATTCGGAAGGACTGTGTGGACATGGACTCCCCGATGTGGTAGTCAAACATCTGCCTCTCGCGTGTTTGTCTCTGGGCTCTGGGTACACAGAATTAGCTCCTGATTAGAAGAGTAAATATCAGAGCATAACAGACAGGGATTAGGACGTCTGGGCCCACCTCCTGTCTCGCTTTCCTCCAATCAGAGCGCTCGCAATCAGAGTTAATCATTTATTTGTGCTAGTTGTTAGGATTACTGAAACTTGGCATTCATTAGAATCATTAACAGTGATGACTTTGTTCAAGCTGTTCATATAATAATATTAATGAAATTAGTCTACTTTGTGAAACGCTTTTTAGCTTTCTACCATGTTATAATGTTCACTCATCAAAAACATGTCTGAAGAGGATTTAGATGTCATCCATGCATGTTTAAGTAATTTAGCGATCTCTCCTGAGCCCTATTCGAACCCTCCTTACGGTTAGCAGTGAGATTCTGTACAGTTTCTGGTGAATATAGCATTTTCAAAACAATAAAAGGTAACCTGGTGATCTAAATATGTCATGTGTTAGCAATTAATACCCCATATAATTAAGATACCCTCTCTTTCAGACTATGTTGACTATTCATACACAGATATACTATTATTGTTTACATAATAATACATTACTAATACTTAAAGGTACAGTATGTAACTTTCTGGAAGTGGCACCATTCTGGAGGTGCCCCCCCAGGTCAAATAAGAGTCAGGTTTGTGGAGATGCAAGCCCACTCACAGAAAGGAGCAACAGAAAGGAGCATGTTTTCAGTGCAATAAACATCCACTCCTGCACTGAACTCCTCCACGGTGGAAATGTTCAAGTATCTCGGGGTCTTGTTCACGAGTGAGGGAAGGATGGAACGCGAGATTGACAGGCGGATCGGTGCAGTGTCCGCAGTGATGCGGTCTCTGTATCGGTCCGTTGTGGTAAAGGAGCTGAGTCAAAAGGCAAAGCTCTCGATTTACCGGTCAATCTACATTTCTACCCTCACCTGTGGTCATGAGCTCTGGGTCATGACCGAAAGGACAAGATCGCGGATACAAGCGGCCGAAATGGGTTTCCTCCGCAGGGTGGCTGGGCGCACCCTTAGAGACAGGGTGAGGAGTTCAGTCACACGGGAGGAGCTCGGAGTAGAGCCACTGCTCCTTCACGTCGAGAGGAACCAGCTGAGGTGGCTCGGGCATCTGCTGCTCAGGATGCCTCCTGGATGCCTCCCTATGGAGGTGTTCTGGGCATGTCCCACCGGGAGGGAGGCCCCAGGGAAGCCCCAGGACACGCTGGAGGGACCATGTCTCTCTCTGGCCTGGGAAACGCTTGGGGGTCCCACCGGAGGAGCTGGAGGACGTGTCTGGGGTGAGGGAAGTCTGGGAGTCCCTGCTTAGACTGCTGCCCCCTGTGACCCGGCCCCGGATAAGCGGAAGAAAATGAATGGATGGATAAACATAAAAAAAAAAAAAAAAAAAATCACCCTGGTTGCATCTCTATGTGCAACTTCTACTGATTTCATCCTTTTCTCTCTATCCAACCAGTTTAATCAAATATGCATTCATATGTTTACCTCCATGGCAGGCATTGTTAGCTGTTTCTCGTCCGATATTGATGTCTTGCTGTGCGGCTGCTGCTAAACTAATGCTTATAATAAATAATAGCCCGTAATTAGCCAGGATATTAGCCAGTGTGAGTGATTAAAACAAACGGAGGGATGAGGCAGACCGCGGTGAAGACAATATAAAGCTGACATTTTCATTAGCAGCGGTCAGAAGGCAGCAGGTGGCTAAAATGCCCCAGTTAGGCTACAAAACAAATGAACAGAACAAAACAGAGAGAATCCTGAGGTTATGTTATGCCAGATGAGTTGATATATGTAATCAGAGGTGGGTACTTATAACCTCTATATATAGATGGACCTATCTAGCCCACTACCCTCTGAAATGCAAATAGGAGGTGATCAAGGGCACGCATTGACCCCTTTCTCTATATAATGTTGCAGTCGTCTCATTCTGATTGTTAAGTGTTCATATTAACCCGCTGTGCATGATCCCGGTGTTTTTACATTGTCATTTTGTACGTAAATCAAGATATGAGCGTTAATAACAGACCAATGTGACGCCGTCTTTTCCCGAGATACCTATGTAATCCCTCAGTCGTCCAGGTGTGATCCGTGGTTAAAGAAAACTGCAAACTGGACATAAAAAGCCTCTTTGCCTTGGAGTGAAGATGTTTCGCTTCTCATTCATCATTAATTAAGTGTTTGTTCATGCTTTATTAAACTGGACAAAAAGTTGTTGGGAGTGAAGAGGTTTCAATGCTTCAAGCGCTTCTTCAGGTCTGGTCAGATCACTGGTGGACACTGCCTTATACCTATTTGAAGGTAGTTAACTACACTGAAACTAGTCATATTTCGCATGCTCTCACACCTATTAACATACTGGCTAGGCCTATTGATTTTCTTGTTTAGGTTTAGGTCTTGAGATGGAGTTATAGGTTTTAAATTATGTCTAAGGCCCTCTGTGACCTTGAGGTTAGTGTTGAGTGCGGAAAAGGGGGAGTTTACCTTAAAAACGTAGTTGCTGTAGTCGCTGGAATCACTGTTCAGGTTGTATTATTTTGCATGGAGCTGCTGATCTCGACAGTAAATAAGTTCAATACGAGCTACAGAGCCGTTGTAAAGCCTACGGAGAATCAGTGAAGCGTTGACTTGTTGGTCACGTGAACCTAGAGCGTTTTGCACAAATCAACGCTACTTCATATCAGATTTTAGCGGACAAACTTTTTCCCAAATTCTCCACTGAAATGAATCGGATTCCCACTTCTACGAAAGTGCTACTACAAAGAAAGCGCGGTTTAGTAGCATGTATGTTTAGTTTGTTTGGCTCATGGTGCGGCGTTTGTGGTGTATGTGAACAAGACTGACCCAAAAGTAAAGTAAATAGGTCGTTTTCATACTTTACGACCACAGTGCGAACTAGATTTTGCTACAAACGAACAAATGACGAAAGCTTTATGTCGATAATATTACTTCTTGCACCACTTCTTGTTATATGACTCATTTTTGTGTCTGTTTTTTTGTACCTGATTTGGTAAATTGTCATTTTACTCATTAATGTTTGGGAAAAGACCAGAATCTAAACTGCTAAACAATCCCAAGATTCCCATGCATTTCAGAACATGTTTGCAGATGTTATCAGCTAATCTGCACAGAATATACCACATTTGCCCATTCACTTCATTATTTCGATTGTGGTTCATTCTACTGCAGTATTTTAGACATTTATTTCAAGACTACTTCCCGCAGTAGTAGTCATCATTAAAAACAAATATACACTATTAGTCTTCTCGGGCTATTTTCTGCCAAATGAGTTTCTATTATGTAGCAATTTGTTCGGTCAATACTGGATTTAAATACATTTACTAGTTCCACCGTGAGGATATACAGAAATCAATGCATGAGATAATAATGTAATGCATTTCTTATACATTCAATATCACATTAGGCATTCGCTTCACAGTCACGCAACACATTTATAAAGGTTTTCCGATGTCTGTGTAATCCCTTAGTCGTATCAGGTATGAGCCATAGTGCAAGAAAAAATCAAATCTGTCAACTGGACAATACGTTTTTTTTAGAGTTAAGACGTTTTGCTTCTCATCCAAAGGGCTTCTTCAGTTCTGGTCATCTGAAGGGAGGAGTTGACTACACTGAGACACACACCTATTTGTTTAAAGTTTGTGTTTGTTGGCTAGGTCTACTGAGCTGGACTAAGGGTGTCATATTTTGCATGATCATTCAGGCTCCTAATGTGTGCTGTCACTCCTATTAGCATACAGGTGAGCACTATTGTTCTCCTTCTGTCTGAGGAGGGATAGGAGATATTTTTTATATTTTATTTTATGGATCATACCTCTTGGCTCGCTTGGGAACGCCTTGGGGTCCCGCCGGAGGAGCTGGAGGACGTGTCTGGGGTGAGAGAAGTCTAGGAGTTCCTGCTTAGACTGCTGCCCCCGCGAACCCAGATAAGTGGAAGAAAATGGATGGATGGATCATACCTGCAGTACTGGGGGATTACACAGACAACTAAGAGATAGATGGTTTGTGATGTGTCTTGCCTAAGGACTCAATGGCAGTAGGAATAGATGTTGGACCATCAACATTTGGGGGTTTTTTTTTCTACCGATATAATGACAAATCAATGGAAAAGGTGGTTTAAAATAGTTAATACAAATATTTTTCTACATTCGATTCTTTTACATCCTATAAAAGAAAGGCCATTACATTATATACTGTATATAACAATAACTTTCTACTTACAGAGAGGTAGTACTGCAACTGTGTCCCTAAATAAGTTGTTAATTATACACAAGCTAACCTAGATCCAATCACACTGCCTATACTGTAAATACATGACACTTTGGAAGTCACCTGTTCTCCGCATGACCCCTGGGAGCCTTCTGCACAGCGGGATGCACTTAATAAAGACACGCTCCGTCGATAGTTTCCTCCGGCGGCCGGTCGATGCAGCAAATGCCAAACGAATCCATGGTTTTATTACGAAACATCGAGCTAATATTGCTAACCTCTCATTGAGCGCTAACCCGTCGATAGTGTCGGTTTTAAAGCAAAGCTAAAGGACACCGGTGACATGATGTAAACGCATTTCCAGATAAATCAATGGGCGATGGACGCGGATCAGAGGGTTCAGAGCTTTTACTGGATTTGTGACGAGGATGGGTGGAAATGAAACAGGTCTTCAGAGAGTACGGGGAAGAGAGCTATGGATTACATGATGTTCTTTGATTAGCTAAGATTATCAGAGTTAGTAGCTTATCCGGGGAGTGAACAAACATGTTTAAGTGCTGGCTCAGGTCTGATTTGATCCTGATGTAGTTGTGGTTTGGTATAGTACAGGTTTAGGGCTTGTTTGCTCCTGGTTTGCTCCGTGGTTGGTGTATGTTTAGAATTTTAAAGGCACTCATAATTAATTTTACCCGTGCAGCCTACTTGAGCAAAATATGCCCCAGTATACAGATAAAGTGTATAAGCAGCTCTTGAGGTCCGAATAGGTCTGCTGTGTGCCGTCTGTATCTAATTATAAAGTGTTTTATTCCTGAGAAAGAGCCTGTTAGCATGCTAGTTGTATTTAGTCATGGCAAAACTCAATGCCGCTGGGACACCTCATCAAGAGCAGTGGCTGGTCTTGGTCAAGACACAGAAAGACCCTGGCGACGCGGGAATAAAACCCAGAACCTTCTATCCTTGCTATCCTCTTAGCCACTGTGTCACCTCAAGTCAGATGCCACACAGTAGAACATTCTAGGAACAGCAATAAAATGGTGTAGTGTATCTTTAAGTAAATGTTGATGAAAAAAATGCACGTCCATCCATTTTCTTCCGCTTATATAGGGCCAGGTCACGTGGGCAGCAGTCTAAGCGGGGACTCCCAGACTGCAACCACCCCAGACACTTCCTCCAGCTCCTCCGGTGGGACCCCAAGGACGACTACAGTATTTTAACCTTTTTGACCATCTCTGTTTAGAAATAGACTTTGATATACAAATACAAAATATACAGTGTGGGAAAAGCAGAGCAAAAGCTACCAGCCCAAGTAGGTTCATTATAGTTATTTAAAGTGATAGTAACTGGTGTTATAAAGTGTCATTCATACTGTATATTTTTGTATTTGTGTATTAAAGCCTATTTGTCCCCTATGTTAATGCATTCCCTTATTTTTATTTGATCATAGTTTATATTATTATTCTTTGTTTCATACAATAACGCCGAAGCCAGTTCCTAGTTTGTCAAATTAGTTCACCGACTTCTACTTCTGATTAACATATGAATAATGAAGTTACATTTTATTTTATTGTATCTTTTGGAAAGACTCCTCTGCATTATTTAAAATGATTTTTGACAGGATGCGATGGACGGCTGAGTTTGAGAAAGTTATAAAAATGTGCAGAGCAGAGGAAAGCGCTGTGCAGTGCAGCTTACCTGGCATGTAACAGCCCAGGGCCCGGTCGGTGGAGCTGTCTGCCTCCTGTGATTGGTCCCCGGGGTCTGTCAATCAAACTGGGCCAACCCAGGTGTGACCGCCTCACTTACTATGTGATTGACAGCTACTTCACCCAATTAGAGTCCCCGAGCACATACACGCCAGGCTCAGGAAGTGCTCCAGGAAGGAAATGCCAAAGAATGGTTCAGATCCAATACAGGACAATGGTTAAGAGACAAGGGGAGGCAAGTTTATTTCTATAGCACAGTTCCTACAGAGTAATACAAAGTCCTTTACAGAATAAGAAAGGCATTAAAATCACAATACAAGCAATTCAAAACAGAAATAATCATCATAAAATCAACATTAAAAGAGAAGAGTGCAGAATAAAAACCTTTCACTCAGATGCACAGCTACATAAAACTGTTTTGAGTCTGGATTTAAATACTGTCAAAGTCGAGGTCTGTCTCACATCTTCAGGAAGACTGTTCCAGTTTTAACTGCATGTAACTGAAACGCTGATTTTCCAGGTTTAGTCCCTGAAGTCCTTAGAGTGTGAGATGGTTCATATGGCACTAACAGACACTGCAAAGATTTTTTTTTTTTTTTTTTCCTATGCAATAATTGAAAAAAAAAAAAAATTACAATATTTAATAAAAAGTGTTTCATATATAAATGCCAAATTTGTATGCATTCCCGCAAAAATTCTGTTTCAAAATGTGTATTTAAAATTGTGGACAGATTAGATGATCCAAAACGTAATGACTATTGATACTTCAGCTTTTCGAATTTGCTGATATTCACTGATCTCTAACAAAAAAAAAAATAAAAAAAAAAAAAAAAAAACACATCATGAACTGTTATAATAATGGTACCAAAATGAAAATGGTCCTTAGTAACGTTTCTCTTTTTTACTTTTATTATCGTTTTCAGCTGTAAGTAATATTTTCTTACATAGATTACTTACTTAAGGGCTATAATTCATGTTTAAATCTATGTTCTTCATGTCAGTTAGCTCTTATCTCAGTTACTGTTTAAGTAATACGGAGTCTGAGACGGTCAAATAGACGTCAAATCGCCATAGACACCTAATAAACACTGTTCAGGAGAAAATTATACACAGAGAAAGACGACATTCAAAACAAAAATGTAAATTAAAATGCAAAATGATTTGAAATGATGAGAAGCATAAAGGCCGATATCTAACCCTGGATTTGGTAAAGATCCAGCTGTAAATAGTGTTTTTTTTTTCTGTTTTCATAGTAACGGCTTTTCATGTTGGGTCCTTGTACTTATCAAATAGAGCAGTGTTGATGAAAAGAATAAATAATTACAAAAAATATATAAAAATGATTGAAAGAAAATGAAAAACTCTAAAACAAAAACCCTTACACTTTGCACATGGTCCAGGGCAGTCAGGTCATGCATATGTTACCATGGGTTACCGGGTGCCATGGCAACATCAAACAAAAACAGGAAGTGCAGCACATCCGCTCTTTAAGCTCCACTCCTGCTGGAAAAAAACCTCCAAACTTGATCTTATCAGCTGTAAATCCAACCTGTGAAGATGGTATAAAAATAAAAATCTCCCCATTACCAGAAAATTGGAAATATTTTTGCAATATTTTGTGAGTACCATTATGTTTGGTACAGACTATATGACGATGTGGATTAGGGGAGTGTGACCCATAGCATCTGGACACAATAGTGAAATAAAAATACCAGAATTATGTAAAATGTGTTAATACGAACATTTTAAGACCAAAATGACGAGGCTCACTTCAGCAGTTACAGAGAGAGAAGCGACGGTTTCTAAATGTAAGTGATTTGGAGCCAGAGTCGTTGGAGCCAGAAGCGTGCCCATGCTCACTTCCTATTTGGAATACGCCAGCTAGCACGTTAGCTATGTCCATTTATATATGCAGTCTATAGTTTAGTAATTACAGCCAGTATGATATTTTACACATCTTTATCTATAAATATACATTATGAAACTTTCTTTGCAAACTCTGTGTAAGTTAAACTCTCTTATCGAAAATATACCTGAAATGGTTTTATATGTCATCCGTGCATGTTTGAGTAATTTTAGCGCTCTCTCCTGGAAACTATTCAAACCCTCCTTACAGTTGGCAGTACGATTCTGTCCAATGCTCCGGACCCAAGCCTACATCACCCATGCTCCCACAAAACAGTTTCCCATAAATATGCAAAAGCAGGGTACAAAACAATACACTACAACTTCACAAACCTGTTATGATGTGAAGTAGTTTCATTAGCGGAACGCACGCCAATTGTAATGTGATAGCGTTGTGAAGGTGATTGACTTTTGACAGCGTTAAATGGCTGCCAAAGTAAGCCTACAACGCTACTCACAGATACTGTTAACTGTAAAAAAGTGAAAATGTAGTCAAGCTAACAATTAACATGATTGACGCAAACTTGGTAAAAGACTCAAATTGGGGAATGATAAGTGCTTCTGGATTACCACATACAGACATAACATGACATAAGTGGAACAGTATTTGGCACTCTGGACAAATAGGCCTAAATCTGCTGGATAGCTTAAACTACTACTACTTACGATACGAATATTATTGAAGCTAAATACTCTTTTGAGCAGGTATCAGTATCTAAAAAAGTACATTCACAGGGCAGAAATGAACTATTCTGAACAGCTTTAGAATGATCTTGAGCTGTATCAGAACAAGTATAAGACACATAGACACAGTATATATATAGTATATTCCAATTAAATAAAAACGTTTGCAACATGTATAGCACAGCATAATATAGGACCTTTAAACGCATTATCTCGCTCACAGTGCATCTCTGCTCATGTTTGACCCTGAACTCCTCTGAGGGATCATTTGAAAGCTGTTATTTGCCTTTGCAGATCAGCTCAAATCCTTAACATAAAAACAACACACGTCCACCCATTCTCCCTTTCACTCTCCTCTCTGCGCCGCGTGTCAAAAACACTTTATGCTAACACGTCTCCTGAACTAGCATTTACCTCACTACCCCACGTGCCTATTTCTTATTCAATCTCAAATCTCGCTTCTCAGGTTTTCGAGACGTGACATATTAATACAGAGGTTTGATGTATTAAATAGGCCAGATTTTGTAATGTAAATACCTGGAGAGAGTTTTATTATATTTCTGTGGCTGTACCTTTCTGGTGGAGGCTCTGGCAGCTGCTCATCTCCATGGAGACAGATAAGTTAATGGAATGGAACATTGCAGGAAAAACAGTTGTCAGACGCTCCACCAGTTAGTCACATGCCTAGTGTGTCCTTAAAGAGGGGGTCCTTTACTTCTGTGGAGTATTAACTGCTAACACATAACATATTTAGATCTTTTATTGTTCTGAACATAGTCGAAAGTAGTACTGCATCAGGTTTGTGAAGTAGTTGTGTACGGGTTTTGTGTCATGCTTTTGTAGATTTAATTGTTGCGTGGGGTGACATAGGCTTCTGGGTGGAGCATTGTACCAAATCTTACAGCTAACCGTAAGTAGGGTTTGAATAGGGCCTGGGAGAGATCGCTAAATTACTCAAACATGCATTGATGACATCTAAAACCTCTTCATGCTTGTTTTTGATGAGGGAACAAAGTTATAACATGATAGAAAGCTCAAAAAAGTCGATAAACTACATTGTTCTCTTGGTTATCGCAGGGGTTACATTCCAAAAATAACCTGTATTAAGCGAGATTTGAGAAGTAGAGAGCTTTATTTTTTTACAATTATTACATACATATATTTTAGGGCTGTAAAACCCCTCGTCTTTATTCAACAACTTAATCAACTTCACTCATCCGGTGCGCGCCCTGTGCATTTTCACTCAAATAATGTATCCAACATAATATAAAAAAATATATTCATTCCTAATAAAATAAATCCAAAGCAATAAACAAAATACTAATGACCCAAATATACGTTAATACATAAAAAATTATACGTCAAATAAATCAAAGGTTACATAAATTTGGCTGAACGCAATCTGTACTGTACAGGAGACACGGCCAATCAGAACGCAGAACACAATGCGCGTTCACACACATTCATTCAAAAAAGCATGCAAAATTGCATAAAAAATAAAAATTAAAAATCCACGGAACAGCGAGACGGCAAAAGGTGAACCGCAATACAGCAAAGGACCACTGTACTACTACTCCAGAGCTGTGGTGTTTCACATTCGTGTAAAAGCATAAGGTAAGAGATACTGATTCCCAATATACAATATACTTTAGCTTATCTCATCAACTTTCTCTGGAGGGGGTGACGCTAACTAGGAGCACTGCTCTGTCTGCATCTCTGTTACTCAAATTAGAATTAAATCTGAGCTTTGTTTTGACATGATCTGACAATAAAAATTAGCGGTGAGTTGATTTTGAACTGTTAAACAAGTCCCTCTCAAATCACACAGCAGTAACACGCATTAGTCATCTCGTCAATCTCACCTTTTTTAATAAAAATGAAACACATAATTTAACCTTAATTTGCCATGTACACAAACACCTCCAGGTGTGTTTTTGATAAGGAGAGTACATCAAAACTAGGGTTGTCAAAAGTACTGAAATTCAGGTACTGCTCATTAGTAAAACCAGTATTGAAACTAGACACTTATTTGAACAAGTATCAATCCTAAAAAAGTCAAATCAACAGGACCGAAATGAACTTTTAGAATGATCTTGGGCTGTATCAGAAGTATAAGACACATAGACTAGTACATGGACCACTATGGGACCTACCTGGACACTGAGGACTTACACAGATATAAGACCTAAGACATAGTAAGTGATAGAGTGGTCAGTTGGGTAATAATTTTACTTTACCTATAGCAATATATCAACCCAACGACCCCACCTGAGATCGGCCCAGGATGTTAGAATAAGCCACACACGTTCATTGATGAGTCGACAGAGAAAAGGTTTAAGTTATTCATATGGTCAGAAATAGTTTTAACAGTACCACCGAGTACTTCATTTCATCTGTTCATCACAGTTCATACCAGTGGTGGAAGGTTACAAAGTAAAAGTAGTGAAATAGTGTACTTAAGTAGAATTTTTAGGTATCTGCACTTTACTTTAGTAACGTTTACAGTACTTTTTTACTTTTACTTTGCTACATTTGACAGCAGGTATCTGTTACTTTCTACTCCACTACATTTTTAAACTGGACTGAAAAGTAAAAAAAAAAAATTCATATGATTTGGGGGGTTATTTTTACCATGTCCGTGGTAACATGCTACAGTTCTCGAGCTCAAGCTTCGGCTTTGAAATTCATGTTACTGTGACCAAAATATGTCTAATTTTTAATCAGTATCACTACATTTAACACTTGAAATACTTTTACTTTTGAAAGACTTTTACTTTTGAACACTTGAAATACTTTTACCCTTAAAGTACATTTTAAAACAGGGCCTGAGATTGTTAAAAGTAGTTTCATGCGATACTTTTACTTTTTTTTGCCTCTGTATCTGTACTTTTACTTAAGTAACAAAATTGAGTACTTCATCCACATCCACGGCTGGTACATGAACGCCTGTGCACTGCCGTTCACCCGAGCTCGCAACACACGCCGCCGCATAGTAGCACCGTGTCACCCTGAACGCTTAGAAATACTCTCTCTACTACCTGGAGACGAAGGGAGCGAGGGATGATAACAAAAGGATATCGAAAGTGTGTCCGAGGTCAGACGGCGAACGACGTGAGTGAAGCGCTTATGCTGCATCTGACATAAACGACCGATTGTAGTTAAGGTAATATAAAAGAAAGTACTACGATTTAATGATAAAAATGGCACTCTACTGTCTAAAGAAAGAGTGTTTTTTTAACTATCATCGTGGTATCGGAATCGGTTTTGAGTATCAGGTCTATTCCTTAGTAGCAAAAGCTCGAAACGCTAACGACAAAACACATTGGACGCTAACTATAGTTACTTTAGCGTCATATGTGGTGAACTATAGCCACCTACCTCGCTCTCTCTGCATCTCTAGTTATGTTTAACCTTGGATTATTTGAAAGCTGTTATCTGCCTAAAAAAATACCACGTACATGCATTCTCCCATTCATTTCACCTGCCACTCTCACTGCTATTCACTCTCCCCTCCGCACGTCAAAAACACTTTATGCTAACGCGTCTCCCAAACTAGCATTTACCTCCGCTCCGGCGCTAAATAAAAGCGACAGGGGCCCTTTGTCTCAGCGCGGTATGATAGTGGATAATCATAAGGCGTTTGACGTTTTTAATGGCGTCTTTTTTTTTTTTTTTTTTTTTTCCGTTCTTGGGAATCAGAGCGGTAATGACAGGGCTGACAGGCGCAGGAGCAAATCTACTTCTCTTGAATTGAGTCGCTCGTCTCCTCCGCGCTTTTATGTCTTTTTCAAGTCGACGTCCATGTTTTTTTTTTGTTTTTTTTCTTCTTTTTTTTTTTTTTTTTTAGAGATGTCATTTGCAAAAAGAAAGAAGAAATGTGGGAGACGAGAGGTTCTGAAACTTTTCATAAATCAAAGTTTATAAAGGATTATGTCAAATGAATGAGGAGAGAGGTGTAACGTGCTGCCCCCTGGTTTACATTTTGTTGAAGGCGCTGCAGTTTTTTCTTAAAGATGTAACAGAACTAGTTCTTTTTGAAGTGGAGGTCCTCATTTACCTTATGCATTCTGAGTGACCTCATTATAACCTCGTCGCCGTCTTGCTAAAGCTAACAACTAGCATGCTAACAGCACATTTGCTGGCTTGCAGAGGATAAGCACCTCTCTGTAATTAGAGGCAGCCAATACACAGCTGCTTTTGTATTACATATAAACTCAGCTGTAATTGAAAGCAGTGGCATGGACATATCGCAGGACTCCTTCAGTTGGATATGGACACTTTTGTAAATGAAGAAGACACAATTGATCCAGCTGCAGATATCGACCCAGATGCACATTTTCTCTCTTCTGTGTTTAATAAATGTAGTTATATTGTTCAAGAACAGTTTGAAAACAATGTGGAAATAGAGGGAAAATGATCAATCACACATGTTAACAGCAGAAGTATGTATGCAAACTTTCCCTCTATATTTGCTACATTTTAATGATCCCTTTAGTATTACAGCAATGACCGAAACATGGTGTAATATTGATAAAGGCATAGATTTTGATCTTGAAGATTACAAACTTGTATACAAAAATAGGGATAATAAAACTGGGGGCTGGGGTTGCTCTCTATATTCATAACTCACTCAGATGTGTGGAGTTAACTAACATGACACTTGTATTAGATGGAATCATGCCTAACTGTTGAACTGCTAAATGAAACAAAAGAAAAACATTCTGGTAAGCGTCGTTTATCGAGCACCTGGCTCAAATATTGACATTTTTAATGAATGGATAGAGAAGCTTTTTTCCACTGTTAATCAAAAAAACATTATTCATCTGTGGCGAGTACAACATAGACTTATTAAATCCAACCAGACAGAAAAGTATAGAGGACTTCACAAATACTATGTTCTCCATGTCCCTCTACCCAACAATAACTAAACCAGGCAGAATAACTCCGCACAGAGCTACAGTCACTGATAATATCTTCACAAATGTCATGGATAATCAAATAACCAGTGGCACCTTCATCTGTGATAGTTACTGACCATTTACCTGTTTTTGCTGTTTATGATTATGATATAAAACAAATAAGACGTGAGAGTAAATTAGTCTGTAAAAGAATTATAACTGAAGAAACAACAAATGAATTGAATAATAGTTTATTGCTCCAAGATTGGAGCTCAGTCTTCAATGAAACAGACGTCGATAAAGCATATACCACTTTTTTGGATATATTCATGGCTCTGTATAATAAACACTGTCCTGTTAAGGAATAGAAAACAAAAGACAAAAACGCAAACAACCCTTGGTTGACAAAAGGAATAATTAATGCTTGCAAAAAGAAAAATAACTTGAATAAGAAATGTGTCAATTCTAAAACAAAAGAAGATGAAGAGAGATATAAGAAATATAAAAACAAATTAACAGACATAATTAGAACAAGTAATAAATTATATTATAGAAAACAGTTATATGAAAATAGAAGTAATATGAAAGGAATGTGGAAGACATTGAATCGTCTAATTAAACAAGAAGCTACAAAGTCTATATATCCAGATTACTTTCATGATACAAATGGTGACATTCACAATATGAGTGATGTAACCAACAGCTTTAATCATTTTTTTGTCATCGTGGGTTCACAGCTGGCTGCAAAAATTCACAATAATCAAGCTTTTCAGTGTAGGATAAGTATTGATCAAAATCCACATTCTATGTTTTTATCTGCAACAAATGTTCAGGAGGTGACAAGCATTGTTCTCAAGTGTAAAGGTACGACATCCAGAGACTGTCATGACTTACAGACCAATATCTTTACTACCACAGTTTTCAAAAATTCTTGAAAAACTCTTTAACGCAAGTCTTGAAACATTTTTAGATAAGCATCAAATTATCAACGAGAGACAATAAGGGTTTAGAGCAGAAAGAACAACCTCAATGGCAATCATCGATGCAACAGAGGAAATCACAGACGCATTGGACCAAAACAATATGCTATTGGTATCTTTATCAACTTGAAAAAAGCTTTCGATACCATCAATCATGACATTTTACTTAAAAAGCTTGAACGAGATGGGATCAGAGGACTCGCTGGCAACTGGTTACGAACGTATCTCACAAAAGAGAGAACAATTTGGACAAATGGGAGTGCACACTTCTGATATGCTTGGTATTGCTTGTGGAGTTCCCCAGGGCTCCATTTTTGGGCCGAAACTGTTTAATATATATATATATATATATATATATATATATATATATATATATATATATATATATATATATATATATATATATATATATATATATATATATGATATCTTTAATGTATCTCCGTCATTAAAACTTATTCTATTTGCAGATGACACTAACATATTTTATAGTTGTCCAAATTATGATCCAAGTTTGTATGAACTTGATAAAATAAAAAGGTGGATGGATTGTAACAAATTATCGCTTAATTTAAAGACAAAAGTTATGCTTTTTAAAAACTCAAAAAGTTCAAGTTGAAAGTGTAAGTGAGATCAGTTTTTGGGCGTCATAATAGACAATAAATTATCATGGAAAGCCCATATTAGACAAATAAAAAGCAAAATCTCAAAAAGTCTCTCAATAATAAATAAAGCAAAAAAACTGCCTGGATCAAAATGCCCTATGCACTTTATACTGTTCCTTAGTACTCCCATGGGGAAATACTTACTAATCTACACTTAATCCATTAGTTGTATTACAGAAACGTACTTTGTGAATCATCCATAAAGCCGGATACTTAGACCACACACATGCTCTGTTCATATATTCAAAGCTCCTAAAAATTCCTGATCTTGTAAAATATGTTACATTAACTTTACTATTCAAAGCTTCCAAAAATGTGCTACCAAGTAAGCTGCGAGTTTTGTTTACATCCAAAGAGAGAACGTATAATTTTAGAGAGTATGAGAAATTCAAATTGCTTAAAGATTGAACTACTCAAAAAGTTTCTGTGTATCGGTCTGTGGTGTTAAACTTTGGAACAGTCTGGATATACACACGATGCCATAGTATCAGTACGTTCAAGCATCGATATAAAAATATGATCTGGTCACAGTATCTAGAGGAAGAGTCCTAATATAAATTCAGTAATCTTGCAGTACTGGCTTGAATCTTCCATTTCTTTACCATTGTTGTATTTACTGTCCATTATCATTGTTGGTTTTGCCTGTTCATTACCATTGTTAGTACTTACTGTCCGTTACCATTGTTAGCATTAATAACTTTCCTTACCAATGTTACCTTATCCCATATGATGCAGTACTTAAGTTGCATGAGTGTAGCTCAAACAATACAATCATGAAAAGGAAGTAAAGTACCGGTATGCCAAATTTAAGCAATAATGACAGAGGGGGTGGGATTAAATAAGTTTTCTTCTTCCCACTCCTTTTTGGGCAATTGGAGATACACCTTTTTTTTTGGTGTGTGTGTGTGTGTGTGTGTGTGTGTGTGTGTGTGTGTGTGTGTGTGTGTGTGTGTGTGTGTGTGTGTGTGTGTGTGTGTGTGTGTGTGTGTGTGTGTGTGTGTGTGTGTGTATGTGTCCAATTGATAAAAAGCAGGTTTGAAAATTGTGCTTTTTTGTTTCCTAAATCATTGTGTAATATTTTCCACATATTTACAGGATTGACCTCAGCACCACAGAGTCCAGACCTTAACCCCAGTGAGAATCTCTGGGATGTGCTGGAGAATCTTTGTGCAGCGTCAGACTCGACCATCATCAATGCAACATTTTGATGAAAAATTAAAAATAAATAAATAAATAAAATCTGATGTAAAGAATCCTGCCTGTGCGGCTGAGCTGCTGAACTTCAAAACACAACCTCACAAAAATGTCTTGGCTCAAGGCGACGGTGTGACGTCTAGAGTTTTGAAAGCTCATAAAACCAATACTATTACTACTACGACTACTACGACTACTACGACTACGAGTACTACTTACGACTACTAAGAAACCTGATTGATTTAAAGAGCAGAAATTCCAAGTAAAAGTGTTTTTTAGGCGTCTGTACTTTCTACTCAATGACATTTTTGAACTGGAAATATTTCTTTAATTATTGTCTGACCTGCTGAAAAGTCTGAGGTTTTATTTTTGACACATTCATAATTTGAGCAAACAAAAATATACAGATAAATATAGTGAAAAAAACTATTGATTCAGTGGTTTCTGTTGAAGTTTTGTAAGATTTCAAAATCTGAAAACAGCTAAACATTTTACTTTTTTATCTTTAAGTCACTTTTAAACAGGTACTTTAATACTTTTACTTTTATTTGTGTATTTTTTGTATTTTTACTTCAGATTTCACCAAAATCCTTCATAATAGTGACAGTTGTGCTGCAGGTGAGTCAGGTTTGGACAAAACAATAAAACACGAATAACAAATATTTAAAATAATTTTTTTGAGTTTTATTTTTTATTAATACAGAGGTCAAAGGTCGTGTCTGGAGCCTAGCGGTGGTAACGCCGGGGCCCCGTCTCTGCTCCTCGCTGACTCATGTTGTTGTGAGCCACATTTATTTTTATTGTGCCGTTTTTGATTTTGTGGAGCTCCTTCTTCACCTCCATCATCTCCTTCAGTGACGTGAGATGTTTGATTCTTCTTTGTCGATGCTCCTCTTTCTCATGTTCCAGTTCTAGGTCCTTCTTTTGGACGGCCTCAGTCAGATTTTGGATCTCCAAGTCCTGTTTTTCAAGTGTCCTGCTCATCTCTTCCATGTTTGTTTGAGCAGAGGCCAGTTCTTGTTGGAGCTGAGTTCTGTCCCTCAGTGCACTGTGGAAATGAGAAAATCTGATTTTGTTGTGGAAACTGGTGACACTCTCCAGCTCTTCTTGTTTCTCCTGGAGCATGTCTTTGGTTTTATGCAGCTCCATCTCCATTTTTGCTGTCAGGTTTTGGGTGTTGTGGAGCTCCTGTTTCAGCTGCTTGTTTTCGTGTCCTGCGCTGATGTACAGGTTCCTTATCTGTTTGTGGGCACTGATGTGGGCCACCATCTCCTTTTCTTTCTCCTGGAGCAAAGCCTTGACTTTTCGAAACTCCACGTCTGCCACGTTTGTTCTTATTGTGCCGTTTTTGATTTTGTGGAGTTCCTTTTTCACTCCCATCATCTCCTGCAGTGACTGGAGATGCTTGATCCTTCTCTGCCGATGTTCTTCTTTCTCATGTTGCAGTTCGTGGTCCTTGTTCTGGACGGCCTCAGTGAGAGTTTGGATCTCCTGGTTTTGCTGTTGGTTGATCCTCTCTTGAGCCTTGAGCCTCAGGTCCAGTGTTTGATTTATTTGGACCTGATGTGTGAGCTCAGCCCTCATTCGCTCTAACTCTTGGCGAAGTGCCTTCACCAGAGCGCTCTCCTCCAGGGGTACCTCGTTCAGGGGTACCTCGTTCAGGGGTGCCTTGGTCAGACCTCTCTCCTCGGGGGTCGAGGAGTCCTGGATGGTGGCAGACTCCAGGTGGGTCTCCTCTGGCTCTTGCTCGTGTCCTGATGGCGTTGGACAGAGCAAAGCCTCCAGGCTGAAGTCCTGGTCGTAGAGGTGGACGTCGTCCTCAGACGTGTACAGGTACCAAGGCTTCATAGTGAAAGTTGTAGAGCGATTGTTTTGTGCGAGTGTATCCATCGGTGTCAGAGAGAAGTAATGACCTGAATCTGTGAGCGACTTTATAACAAAACGTCTGATTCTAAAGTCTGACATCTTCACATCACATGATGACATCACACATCTCCACGACGACCTCGTGTTTTAGGGTTCTAGAGATGACATCATCGCTCATTTGCATAGTTTATCTATACATATCTATATCTATCTATCTATCTATCTATCTATCTATCTATATATATATATATATATATATATATATATATATATATATATATATATATATATATATATATATATATATATATATATATATATATTTATAGAGAGAGAGAGAGAGAGAGAGAGAGAGAGAGAGAGAGAGATACCAAGCACTAAAAATCTTATTTATTGTGTGTGTGTGTGTGTGTGTGTGTGTGTGTGTGTAAATGTGTGTGTGTGTGTGTGTGTGTATAAACATGTGTGCTGTGTGTATAAATGTGTGTGTGTGTGTGTGTGTCTCTTTGTGTGTATAAATGTGTGTGTGTGTGTCTGTGTGTGCGTCACTGTATGTATAAATGTGTGTGTGCATAAATGTGTGTGTGTGTGAGTGTGTGTCTCTGTGTGTATATGGATATGGTGTGTCTCTGTATGTATACATGTGTGTGTGTGTGTCTGTGTGTGTCTCTGTGTGTATAACTGTGTGTGTGTCTGTCTGTGTATATAAATGTGTGTGTGTGTGTGTGTGTGTGTTTTGCTTGTCTGTTTTTGTTTCATTTTATTTTTTCTCTAGTATCATTGTGCTGATTGCCATTAATTGTGCTGCCTAGGCTATGTAATGAGAAAAGATGTCCATTTGCCCAAGACAAATAAAAAAAAAAAAAAAAAAAAAAAAAAAAATGAACTGGGGCAAGACAAATTTTACTGAATTAAACATGTTTACAGCCCCTTTAAAGCATTTAGTGTTGTCTTGCATTTATGTTCTTGAAATATATTAGATATTAGTTTATTACAGTAAAAAAAGGTTTAAAAACATACATCATATTCTCGACACAGAGCTACGAAAAACAAGAAGTACAAGAAATCTGGTTAACATTTGGTGCAATTTTAATCATAGACTGATTTAATCATCTGGAAATTTGTCCCTTAGCAAAACACTTCAACCACCTCACCCGCATATTGTGTTTGTGGAGGTCAGAGAGACCTGTGGCGCAGATTGGCAGCCACACTTCCGTCAGTCTACCCCAGGACAGCTCTGACTACAAAAGAAGGTTACCACTATCCATAAAGTGTGGAGTAAATTAATAGTAACTACAATGTTGCGCTTTAAGGCTTTGAGACAGTTACTATTCCTGGTTTGATCCTAAAAATCTTCATGGTTACATCCTCAGTTAAGTCCTAGTTTTGATTAGTATCACTTTAGCCTATTGTCTTTTAATTAACTGCAGACTAAACCATTATTTAACCAGGCTTACGGAAATGTTCAACAGTTACCTCTAAGTTGCGTATCGCCTTAAGTAAGTAGTTACATACCACGTAAAAGTTGCATTTTTATGTTTTTTAAAGACATGTAGCTAAGTTAGCATGGTACTCTATGTCCAAATACATGCGTACACCATTAGCGGCGCTCAGTAAAACCAAATTAATTGTCACTTACTTTCCCCTCTGTGGAGTATTTCTCATTTAGCAGTTCATTTACTCGAGACAGTACTCACATTGTGTCCACACACCGCTAGCGTTAGCATTAGCGTTAAGAATATCTATCTATAATTTATTTTCTGCACCTGTACAAATGGCTGCAGCCTATCTGTATTTCCAATTAGCCCGGGCCAAATTAAAACGCCTGAGTTTGTGTTAGCATGTTAATTAATCCGTTAGCCGCGGTCTGGAGACGTTTTTCCGAGGACGGTAAATACAAAATAAAAAAATGAAATGAAAAAAATAAGAACACTTGAGTTCTAGTAATGAGCAGCTCTTTCCAGTTTATTATCCATGATTGGTGTGATTAATTTTTAATGACTTTGCGGGCGTGCAGGGAGAGGGACCTATGGAAATCTATGGTGCCCTGAGCATGAGCAGAATGCAGAGGACTACATTTAGACAACAGGGTCTTATCATTAATATGTATAACAGAGAGGGAAATGAAAATTACTACAACTCTTAAATGGCCTGTACCTGACTTTTACTTCTAATAGCTCAAATGGACACCTTTTACTCAATACAGTGTTAAAAAAAGAGACTTAAAACATGGCCTTTATACGTTTTTAAATGCTTATATTGGATGAGAACCATAGAGAAGAAACTACCACAACAAACTGAAAATCTTATCCAATCAGAGATGCCGTTGGATGAGAACCATATGGAAACAAATGCATGTGAGTGACAGAATGTTTAGACTTTGAGAGTGTTTAAACAAGAGAGAAATGTGAAAAAAATGTTAATGCCTGTCTGCGAACAGTGTATAAAGTGTGTGGTGAGGGTTTTTTACAGGCTTAAAACATTTATAATAATTGTAAAAAGTAAAGCTGACTACTTTGCAGATTTCGCCTATTGTAAGTTACTTTTGAACATAACCCTCGCGATAAACCAGGGACCACTGTAGTGCCCTGATTCACAGAGGAGAAAAAGTCATGTGTTTTTGTCAAGTTGGATCTCTTAAATGGATTAAATTAATCAGCTTTTTGTCTGAGATGTGGAAATTATCTATCTTATGAGAGCTCGAATTAAGGTAAATGGCTAACGCTAGCAACTTTACACCACAATGGGTTAATTTAAGTCGCTTAAGTCATAATCATAGGTCAACAGTGCATTAAAACAGCACCAGTTAAAGACCTGTCGCCGTCTACTGTAGTTTTTCTGACTCTCCCAATGCATTGCGGTATTGGCCAGTCTAGTGGCCAGCGCTGGACACTACATTTCAAGGTGCATTGTGGGAAATTTTGAGTACACTTGTTTTTCACTCACCTGGACATTCGGACACCACTAAAAATGGCATGACGCCCAAATAGCGTTGATGTTCAGAAGCAGCTATGTTTTTCACTCATGGTTCAAAATCAGGCGCAGGTCCTGAGGTAGTTTCAGTCTGATTAAGATGCAATTTCATTTAAATCTGATACATTTGCAGAAGTATTGGAGGATGAATGTATGGATCATTTCTGTTAGCGGCTGGACCAAACAATAATTTTAATATTCATTTTAACTGCCCCCCATCTGTTGTGCTCTCATGAAGTGGCCTACAGTCCGTTAATTAATTGTGTGAAGGTCTGGTGTGGGGCTTTTTGATTGGACAATGTCACTTTTATGGTAGAGATCCTGCCACTCGCTTGTCTCCATGGAGATCGCATTACTGCTTTGCACCTGCAATGTTCCACAGACAAGCAGGTGACACCTCAGGGCCAAGCAATTTTTAAGCAACAAAACACGTCTATAATTGAATGGATGCAAGATAGACCGGCTTGATGAAATACTGTGGAACATTCAGTGACTGTGGCACTGATAGTTAGATGGACATAGAACAGAGAAGACAAGTAATAGAGCCAGGACTTTATAGATTAGCTTATTTCTTACAAAGGAACTTCGTCTGGCAGATGGAATGAGGTCTTTATATCCCTGTGTATTACCCACACTGACCCCTGTCCATGTCTAACACTTTACCAGAACAGCAAAGTGAATGCTACAGTCTAATAATGTAATGTGGTTGGACATGGTGTGATGGACAAACACAGAGAGAGAGAGAGAGAGAGAAGTGGGACAGATACAGAGAGGAGTGAGAGACGAATACGCAGATAGAGGGGTGAGAGAGAGAGAAAGGACTGATGGACAGATACGCAGAGAGACGGAGAGAGGAGTGATGGACAAATGCGCAGAGAAAGAGAGAGGAGAGAATGCTGAGGCTGCAGTTCTGTGGCATTACACCGAGCAGAGTCTTGACAGCAGCCGCCGGGTGTTCAACCAGCCACTATTATATCTATAATTACGTACTGGAGTTACCTCACGCTCATCGGTGTATTTATACTACTATTATGCTACTACATGTACAGCTGCATTTACGCGATGATTACGATATCACAATAATTAGATATCGGTTTTGACAAATGAGTGATAGAAGGAAGAAGTATGTAGACTTCGTCCTCGCTCTCACAAACCCTTTGGAGCGTCACTACTCGTATTCACATCCTTACATTTTTGGCCTCGTGCACGTCTTTATGGTGCATTCCAGTCATCCTCAGAGGTCCTACTTGTACATGACGACTGGAACGCATTACCAACATGGCTACTCCCTGTGTGTGGATATAGTTTGATATCTGACAGTTAAAATATGGATTGTTTTTTTATGTTATTTTGGCTTTAATTGAGCCTGTCCACCTACTTCTGTGAACCTGCTCCTGGGTATTGATGTTATGAATGCACCGCTGTGCTTCGTTATGTTAATTTTGCAAAAATGAACAGGGACTTAATCTCAACAAAAGCAGAAATTCCCTCTCAAACATCGCTTTATTAACTTAACGTAGTAACAATGTCAATTCGACCTTCATTTTGGCACATTTGATTTTCCAAGTGTTTATTACTTTATTGAATCTTTAGAGTAATATGCTGGTCACTGTGGCTGGCATCCGATTTTTAACTTACATCATTCTGAGCTCGACTTCCGACGTCTGAGGGTGAGTGGAACGCAGCATTAGAAAAGTTTTCAGTGAAGTAAAGCAGGATGGACCAGCCAATCCTACCAATGCTTTTGGCTCAAGATGAAGGTCAAGTGCCCAAGCTTTATCTAGAGACCAGTGCAGGAGCTTAACATCACATTACTGCAAACAACTAGCATGCTAACAGACCCTTCCAATGTTTGTACACCTGAGTTCTATTAGTTGGTAGACTAGTTGACCCGCTTCTGTTGTATTCTCACATATCACCACTAGATGCTACCTATGTTACTGCTGTCTGATAGTGTGCCAGCTCTGGCCTGACAGTGTGTGAGATGAGGGGAGGAAATGAATAAATAAGTAAACGTGTGCATGGTAGTTTTAAGTCGAATCTATTTTGGACAAATTTGAGGCAACATCATAGTTACAACAGTTTGACAATTTAATTTTAGTTTTAATTCATCCAACACCACAGATCTTTAAATATATATCAATAGTGAACTTTAGAAACTGGAGCTAGAAGTTAGATATTGGCTAGTAGCTCGTATTACTTGTTGGCAAATGTAAAAAAAAAAACAACATATAAACAAACTGTCTGCAAAAATCAAAATTAATGTTTTTTATTTCCTTTATTTATTTTTTATTTTTATTTTTTTTTTTTTTTTGTGATCAAATTTTTATTGTTTATATAATAACAAAAAATAAATAAAATAAATAAATAAATAAACAGGACAAAGACAATAAACAATAAAATACCCACCAAAAAAAAAAAAAAAAAAAAATCCTTTATTTCCTTTCATTTTTATTATTTAGCTGTCCTATTAAAATGAATGGAATAGACAATAGGATGTTGATGTTCATAAAGGGCTGTGTGCGCATCAGTTGTAAACACGTTACTTCTGGAAGACTCTACAGCACACAGACTTTACTTCCTAAAGTAGGGTGAACCAGTCAATCCTACCAATGCTTTTGGCTCTTTCATCTGGGTAACAAGAGGAAAATACGCTAGCTTTATCTGTAAGCGTGGAACATCCGAGCCTTCTTGGATTCTTCACAGCTGCACCTCCCATTTCCCCAACTATTCAAACCCAAAGCTCACTGAAGGCTGCTGGTCACTGTTCTCTTAACTCAAAGAACAGCCAACGTCACGCTCACTTAGCTACTTCTCAAACTGACAATAGGGGAGTGTGGTTGACCAATCCATGCAAAATCGGTTTGGGTTTCCTCCATTAACCTAAACATACACATTAGGATTGGACAGACTTTCACTTAGGTCCACAGATAAGCTCAACTTCTAGGTACAAGATTTACGTATATCTGTTAAAGGGCCCACCTAACACCTCCCGACAAAGATTCTGGCTCACTACAGGTTACTTTTAGTGTATAAGCTAATCCTTCAGCTATGTACTGTTGACTTGAATCCTTCATCGTGGGACTGCAAGATTAATCGAAATCGAATCGAAATCACAATTTGCATGGACACAAAAAGGAAGTACCATCATTTCCTTCAAAAACCACAAAATATACAGCTTTATTCTGCATAAAAACTGCTAACTTTGTAGTTTCGATCTTTACAAATATGTTCTGAAATGCACAGGATGTTCGACTTAGTTCATCA
The DNA here is from genome assembly GCA_019594935.1 of Periophthalmus modestus. Classification (NCBI taxonomy): domain Eukaryota; kingdom Metazoa; phylum Chordata; class Actinopteri; order Gobiiformes; family Gobiidae; genus Periophthalmus; species Periophthalmus modestus. The sequence continues at coordinate 35,037,203 of JAIEZT010000013.1, read as the reverse complement.
GTTCTATTTGACTATTCTCCTGGATGTGTTAAAAATGTGAACTCTGAAACCATTGTCGAAACATAAATCATAAAATCTAATCACAAATGCAATCCTTGTCAGAAAAATCCCATTTGATATTTTTCCCAAATTGTTCTGCCTTATTCATCAGATGTGGGGAGCAGTTCTTGGGGATCACGTTGTTCCAGAAAGGATCTTTTTCGAAACTGATCTAATGAAGAGGACGATATATCTTAAAAACAGCTGTAGCGTATTTTACTGTTTTAAGAACTTGAAAAACAGAACTAGTCCATTTTAATTAGTCTGCAGTTGTCCTAACTTATTTATCTCTTACCTAAAGCATTCAGAGTATCTCAATTATTCACATCAATGAGTTTTTAAGCACTTTTGCCAACTTTCAGAGGCCAGAGTGGAGCTTTGCCATTACGATAAAACGATAAACGATAAAAAAGCAGGATATAATTAGATGCGGGCAGCACACTCGGTCTCATTTTGACTCTAAGAACTGCTTTTATATTATATCTTTATGGGCAAAGAAAATTTTACTTCATTACAAAAAAAAAAAAAACAGTGGGTACAGCCCTTTTAAACTCTTTACCTCTGCTCACTACCAGCTAACCCTGTCTTACCCCAAATACAAAATCAAGGCTTTTTCACTCAAACGCCGCTATAGCCGTACAAAAAGACCCAATTAAAACTATCTGTACTTAAAGGCTACATGCAAAGTAGTCTTAACCCACGGTAATAAAGGCGTCCTCTCTCGCGGGGCTTGCAGAAAAGACGTTAGTGTTTCAGATCATGGCGCAGATTAAAAAACAGCCACATTCGGGGCTACACTTTTAATTAAACTCCAAGTAACGACGTGACACTTTCTCCCGGAAACTAATTAAAAGCATTTAGTGACTGTGGGCTACTGGTCCCAGCCCCACTACTGGGACTCAGCTTATTTAAAAAAGCTTCACAAGGTTTAATATGGACAGGTAAAAGGGAAAGGAAATTATAATGAAGAAACAAAGGCAGAGGAGGGGTAACTTTATATGTCTGAAGTTGTTGTCAGATCGTAAGAGACAGCATCTGTGCTTGATTTCCGGAGTTTAACAGAATACAGACATTAAGCCAACAGCAAGACCTCCCCCATCAAAAAAAAAAAGCAAAGTTGGCTGCTGCTAACGGTAAGGTTGATTCGAATACGGCCCGCAAGAGATCGCGAGATTATTCATGCAAGAACACGCATGGATAACATCTAAAACCCCTTGGCATGTTTTTAATGAGAGAACAATGTTAAAGCATGGTCGAAAACTCCGAAAAGTAGATGTTGCATAATACTCCTTCTTTAAGCGACTTAAAATATGCACAAATGGTATAATTGTCTGAGTCTTAATCTATATAGAGAGGAGAGCGGGTGAAGGCCAGGTACTACTGGTACACAGAGGAGTGTTAAACTGAAGCGAACAATATAAGCTGCTGGCATAGATCTTAGTTAGTTTCTGAATTTGTGTTCGGAGTGATTTATGCAAGACGCCGTATTGCCAATCAACCCCCGTCCTCACAGTCCCCAGTACACGGCGACTGCTCTGTACTTACTTCGTTCTTTAGTTCTATTTATTCTGAATTAGTGTTATATATAGGATTAGGATATAGCATAGGTGATATATAGGATTTGGCAGCTTTGCATAGTCATTTTGGTACAAATGAAAATGTTTATGCTACTCGCTAGCTTGATCTGCAGCTACTTATTGGAAGTGCCGCCAACTTCACTTCGGCGACATTTACGGCGACGTCGGCTCCCATTGGGCACCAAAGTTTTCGAACGCATGTACAATATAACAGAATTAATTACAAAATACATCTCTTAAGTAGTTAGCTTGGATCTATGAGTTATCAAAGGTCAAAATGTAAAGTTAGTACAGAAAAATACCCACTTTTCCCACTAGTGCAAAGAAAAAGTATAGTGTTTATCAAGCTTATGTAAGGAATATGCACGTTGAAGCATCCACTGACATTTATTATTAAACGCATGCTTGAAAACTACTACTGTACATCGTATTCATTTGTAAGGTCATTAACAGCATATGCTCAGACACGGGCAGGCTTCCACGTGTATGGTCCTGTTCATTTGTAGAGTTATTAAAGCGTAAACGTCACTGAGTCCGGCCGCTTCCACGGTGTGGGCAGGAGTCGCGGCCGTAATTCTATGTTGCGTATTAAAGCGTAAACGTCACTGAGTCCGGCCGTAATTACTATGTGGGCAGAATTATAAGGCTCCGCTGCTTTACATGTGGCTTTAAGGTACGGCTAATGCACAATCATGCTCCAAGGGCCGCTAACGAACACGAGAGCTCATCCAGGATTAATTAAGTCCGGGTCAGAGGAGGGAAAGGGTCACATGATGCAGGGGAAATAAATTAATGACAGGATTTTTAAGAATGTAATTTGTTCATAAAGGGTAATACAACAAGGGCTCAGTGAAGAAAGTTATTACACTGAAATGAAATGGGACTAAATTAGTGAAGGACCATAGTCTCTGTATAGCTATATAGCTAACCTGCTAGCCGCCGCGTTCCAAATAGGAATCGACTCTGGCTCCAATTCACTTTACATTAGAAAACCGTCGCCCTTCTTTTTGTAACTGCTGCAGTGAGCCTCATCATTTTTGTCTTAAATTGTTTGCACTACATGATCCTGGTGTTATTATTTCTCTATTTTGTGTATAAATCAAGATCCAAACATTAATAAGAGACAAATCAGGTGCCTTCTTTCCCCAAGATTGCTCCCGTTAGCATTTGCAACAGGTTTGACTGACAGCAAGAGCCTGCGACCCTGCTAAACCAATGGTGCGGACAGGAAGGGGCGTTACCTTCAACAGCCTTGCTCCTGATTGGTTCTTTGGTTGGAATTCAGTTGGAATTTCAAATATGGAAGTCGGCTTCAAATTCGCCCCGAACTGTGAACTTCGATGAGCTTCATTTGACTGGAGCTGAACACTATGGGTGACGTCACATTCACTTAATCGACTTCGTTATACAATCTATGTGTTCAACTCAATCAGATTTTTACTGTCTTAAAAACATGAAAAACAGAACTACTTCATTTATTTTGCAGTGGTCCAAAGTAATACCACAGAAACACTAACAACAACTAGCATGCTAACTCGCACTTCTTTATTAGCGGACAATAAAACACTTTAAAATTAGATGCAGACAGTACACAGCAGACTTACTTAAACCTCAAATGATGCAATACAATATATTTGTACTGGATATTAAACCAGTTAAACCAGGATAAAAATTGTGCTAAATGGGGACAAAGACCTAACTGAACCAGCACAATCCAAGGCCCAGTGAGGACCAAATTATAACCAAAGATGGGAAGCAGATCTACACCAGGGATCCTCACTAACAATGGCTAAAATGAGATTGTCTTATTTAAAGATACACTATTTAACTTTTCTAGTTGGGAGTTTGTCACCTGCTTGTCTTCAGGGAGCTGTTACTGCTTTGCCTGTTCCATAGTTAGGGATTTAGCTTGTCTATCTTGTATGTTTTCAATAATGGTACATAAAAAATACAATATAAAATATAGTCTTACTTCAAGCTTGGTTTCTTGATTTCGATACTAAGGAATAGACTTAGTACTCAATACCAAGTCTGATACCATGATGATGAAAAAAAAAAATTCTCCAGTAAATGGTAGTACTTTCTTTTATATTCCCACGTGGCCTTATATCTGTGTAATCCTTCAGTCGTCCAGGTAGGTTCCATAGTGGTTCATGGGTGTGTACTAGTCTATGTGTCTTATACTTGTTCCATTACAGCTCCAGATCATTCTAAAGCTTCAAGAAAGGTTCATTTCTTTTAGTATCGATACCTGCTCAAATGACTATCTAGTTTCGATACTAGATTAAGTATCTGACCCTGATATGACCTGGTGGCTGGGTCTACTTGACTACATGGAAATCGAAAAAGTATAATACCACACTGTGTAACATTCTAGTCCAAACAGAAACATCTCAAGTGGCATCTTTAACTTTGAATTTCCATCTTTGTTCCAACATGCCCCCATCCCAAGTTGACAAGGACTTTCACATGATTTGCCTGTCCATTATTTCTGACCATATCGCTAAAGCACAATTACAAAATGTCGCTCTGGTTCCAAAGGTTATCGGGGTCAACGTTTGTTCTTTCAAAAGTCTAATTACATTTTTATATTTGTAGTCTTTCTTCTTTATGTGCGGAGGGCAAATTGGGACGTTTCAAGAACTAAATCTTCTTGTAGCTCAGTTTTGAAGCAGATCGACTTTTCAGAGCTCTTAATAATATAATGTATTTATTCCTGTTCTCATTTATCCTCTTAAAGTTGTTTTTGGAGGGATTCCTGCATGTCTTTAATTGCTTATTCTTGCTCAGTCATTAATCACTTATTTTTTAAAGACAATTGCTATCTTTATAGTTGCAATATCTTTATATTTTGATGTATTATTTTTATTCATATTGCCGATCAATTGCCAAGCACTGCTCTGTACTTATTTTGTCTCCAATTTCATTTTCTTAATCAGTGATATGCCCAGGATTTCGGTAAAAATACGCTACTCGCTAACTTCGGTTGTTGAGCTGACATTTACGTGACGTTAGCTCCCATTGGACGCCGCAGTTTTCTAAGGCAGAAGTTAGAGGACTGTTTCTTAATCAAGTCATTTAAGATGAATACTGTGATCTAAAATGTGCAAATTATAACATAAGGATCCACAAGTGTCATAGATTATAACTATAAAGCCGACAAAAGCACAATCTATCTTCTTTAGGTTCCAGTCAGTCAGTCTGGTCACGCAGCGACATTGAACCATAACTGTTCATGGGATTCTGATTCCTCTTGTATGTGAACATTTTTAGGACTTTCCCGTTCAAAGCACATAATACTTGGTTTTGAATTGTTAAAAGCCCCGTACCCATGTTTTTGAGCAAAATTTGTCCCAGTCCATATAATGTATAAGCATCACTTGTATCACTGTGTATTGCTTGTGTTAGCTTGAACTACTCTGGTCTCTCAGAGTTGTGGAAAGTGCTTATAGACTCATCATGGTGAATAATTAGGATGCTCTGAACGCATAAGGTACGTGAGGAATAACTTTGGATCGCTGCAAACCGTTTAAAATGAACTAGTTCTGTTTTTAACGTTTTTAAGGTGAGACACTAGGCAAAAATCTTAAATTTAGAGACATCAATTTTAAACTTCTTCAGTAGGTGACTCACATACAATAAGAACAGTTGTCCATTTTTCATATTGTTATGGTTTCATATATTTTTCATCGTGTAATGGTTTCAAAAATAATTAATTTTATGAGTAAAAATGACCAAAATTTAAAACAATTTTGGACATTAAAAACAAAGATGATATTAGATACAAAAAATATATAGAGAGAGAGGGGACTTGGAACTCAGTTAGTATGTGAGTAATCTAGATCTGACTGAAGATTAATTTTTTTAAGTTCAAACTTTAATAAATCAGACTTGGAATTAGATAACAAAAAATCCTTATGTACGTTTGAACCATGAAAAAAATGTTTCAGCAGCCGTTCAGTAACAAGGTCGTCACGCTGTGTGGAGCTCAACAGCGACAGTCTGCTATGGTTCCGCATGTTTTCCATTCACTTTTCCCACCGACTTTTCAAAAAAAAATCAAATATTAAGAGGTCAAAGACATCAATGAGGCTAACCAGCTATGTGCTAACTCTGAAAAAGCCATTCAAAATGCAAGATTATGTGAAATGTCTTAATTAATTGTCAGAAACACATTTTATATAAGATTATAGGTCATTAGTTAGTACGTAGCTGATTATCCCCAAACAAGCTTTCAAACTAAAGTCTATGAGAAAAATGAATGGGAAACTGTTGAGCTCCATATGAGCGCAGTTTGAGAGCAGAAAGAGAATGAGTCCAATGATGGCTCATGGATTTAAAAACTGTTATGTAACTATGGGGGAAATTGATTTCTGAGCCCTCAAAGACAATCTCATGTACATAAAAGGTTAAGCCCGCTTACATGATTGTCAGCTGCAAAAAGTAAGTATGTATTTATATTATCTGTCTTAATACTCGTTCTTACCTCTTACAAACTCTTTGGTGTATTGCAGTATTCACATGCATGAATTTTCTGTCATGTGAAAGGCTTTTTCAGATCATGTAGTAAAGCTGGACAGACCATCAAATCGCAGTCAATCCAGCCGCTGCCTTTAGGTTCTATTTCCAGGTCTTAAGCCTGGGTTTGCGATCAATAAAATACTTATTAGCTATAGCCAGCGCACAGTGATCTTATATGACATGGATGAAGTAAAAAATACACCTCCAGGTAGCCTATATTTTGCTATCACAGAACAACACTCTTACTAGTCTATCCTGACCAGGCCCTACAGCCTCTTACAAACTCGATATTTTCTTGAAACATCTCCATAGCGCATGTTCATAATCCACATCACATTAGCGTCGACGTCCTGTCGATCCGGAGATGTGCCTCTGTGGGGGACGGCTAATGAACACACCGCGCGCGCTCAAATGTACTTCCTGTGACGCCTGGGCTGATGGGAAACGCGGTCAGGAAGAGGAAGATGATGCGGTTGAGTTTATGGGGCGTACAGATGGAGCCGCCATTTCCATATTCACTAATGTACAACGCTACAGCAGAAAGAGGATCTGTGAGGGTAAATACAACACACAAGTGAAGTGAAGCAAAATACACTTCTATAAATTCTAAGGGTCAGACATTAAAGGTCTTATATGATCTTATACCCAGGCTTTTAGAAGTTGCACTGTGAAACTTTTATGATTGTTGTGTTTGCCTTCGAGTTCCACAGCATTGGCATTTAACTTGTGTGAGAAATGTTATGTCGTCAGGCCAAGTCATACTTCAAGATATAACAATAGTATCTCCATGGAGTCAAAGAGGTGTTGAAAAATGTGTCTTGCAGTAGTAGTAGCAGCTCTTGAGGTCAAAATAAATTCACTGTGCACTGTCGGCATCTAAGTATAAATCGTTTCATTGTCCGAAATAACAGTCTGATCTCGAAAAGTTGTGAAAAGCACTTATAAAGTCATCACCGTGAATAAATAGAACGCTTGGTAAGGTAAGTGAGGAATGAACGGCTGCAAATTGTTTAAAATGAACTGTTTTTTCACGTTTTTAAGACGGTGAAATGCAGCTACAGCACCTTTAAGACACGCTTGGATAAGTTACATGTTAGATCTGTGGAGAGGCGACCATCATTGATTATGGTATACTATGGAACATTTCTTGTATCTCGTCAGATCTCAAAAGCTGGGCCTGGTTAATACGTGGGATGGGAGACCGCCGGGAATACCAGACGCCACAGTGGAGCGCCAGTAGCAAATAAATGTTGTTGTGTCCTTAGGCAAGACGGTTTACCACATTGCATAGTATAAATGTGGTGCCTTGGCGGTGGTCGGGGGGGCCGATGGTGCGGATTGGCGGCCTCGCTTCAATATTAGCTTATCATCCCGAGTGCAGTAAATGAACAATGCACAAAATGGTTGACATCAACATCATTATTATCATTATTATTAGTAGTAGTAGTAGTAGTAGTATTGTTTTTTTTGTCCTGCGAGAGTCCTGTTTTAGTTCAAGATGGTTGCGCTATAGTTATGCTTTAGCTATTGTTAATTCCCGAATCTTAGAACTTCTACTTCTGAGCCTTACTTTTGCCTGGTGTTGTATTCTTTTAAAAACTCCCCAAAAACAAAGAAAAAGTAACAATCACCACTTTTGTCCGTTTCCACCATCAAACACATTTGGGCTTTGTTTCATATTTAAGTTGCTGTGTTCCCTCCCGGCTTTAGCGCGCCTTCTTCTTTGACTCACAAAACTGACTGAAGCTGTTTGATTTGGGCTAAACGCGCTACAATGAAAACAGCCCCAAACTTTAAACACCGGATAAAAGGCAGAACAAGAGACGAGCTAAACGCCGCTAACACAATGTGAGACCGCAGGGACGTACGGCGGAAGTACAGAATGCAATTAAACACTTTATTATTAAACGATAGGCGTCAGATAGTGGACTTGTGAAGGGTGCTAATCTGAAAACCACCAATGCTTTGAGCGTTGCTGTGATAGAGACAGAAGAATTATATGAAAGACAAGAATTTGGAAAGGAAGTCGGTGCTTCTCAAAAGGTGGTGTGCGTACACAGTATGACTAATGGTGGTAAAAGTCGAGTTAAAACTGGAAGCTAATATAGTATCTGCAAGATCACATTGAAGTAGCTGTTTTAAAGATATATAAGAATGTAATGTTTTGTAAGATATAACAGAGGTAGGTAGAATGTAGTCAAACAATTTGGCCACATTAGCTTGTCAATGTCCTTTCTTGTCAGATGAAGCTAAATAAGATTGTACTTGTTAGTACTTGGATGGGAGACCGCTGGGAATACACGATGCCAGTGCGGCAGCAGCGGCTCTAGTGCAAACTGTTGTCAAGAAAAAGTAATTATTTAAAAATCATTCTACAAACTAGTGGTCTCATAAATTACTCAAGTAAGAAAAAAAAAAAAAGTATTAGAGAGAGAGAAAGTATTATTACTCAAGTAAGACAGACTGTAACAGTAACTGTCTGGATGTAATATCTGATTTATAATTTGAAGTTAATGTAATTGGAAATGCAACGAATCTGGTATTTTCAAAGTATAGACACTAAAATAAGACAAGCTAAATCATATCTGAATGAGAGCTGCAACAAACACAAATCTTCAGATAATTTCATATTGTCTTGCTTTTGCCACTTAAAACTTACTTACAGCGGGAAGAGGAACTTTTACTCAAGTAAGAGCAATATGTTACTCAAGTAAGAGTACTGTTACACTTCAGAATGCTATTAAAAATGAATAATACAAAACACCAAGGCACTCCCTTATAAGTTCAAAATGTCTTTATTGTTCTTGTGGTGATAGACCTGAGCAGCATGTTTCATTCTACTGGCCTTCATTAGGGGAACAAAACAAAAGTAACTATTTGTACTACGTTTCATCACTGCCTGGTGATCCATGAAACACTCCTTGTTATCCTTTATTCTCAAAAAAACATTTTATTTAGGCAATATTATACAGTAAATATAACTAATTACTACTGACTTCTACCCAGGGCCAACAACAAACATGTTCTGTAGTTTGTGGGAATGACACTAGCAATGTAGTTATTCTTTTGGGATTTTTAAAATAAATCTCTTGTTAACTTATTAATATTTTTCATATATATATTTTATTTCAAAGTGGTACAAAACACTGAATCAACTTTGTTTTGCTACTAAGCTCTGTACATGATGTTTTAATAGTACTTTCTGGACTTTCAAGTATTTTGTGACATCACACAAGACTGCCCAGTGTTTCTGATTGCAAACACCTGGCTGCACGGGTTTGAAGTTTGAAGTATGGGTACCTGTTGGACCAATCACACTGTTCCTTATACCCCCAGACCACCCACAAACTCAACATATTAGCAAGAGTTTCACAAGGAATGACTGAGGTATACTCTGCTTATACCCCATAGTCACAGTTCTTTGGTCTGGACTTGGACTCTGGCTGAACTCAAACTTTAGACCAGGACTCTCTCAGATCCAGATCTTGTGCTACAGAAGCAGCATTTGTGCCACAGATAAGTGTAACTGTGCAGAACTCAGCAGGACGTTATTAAAACTGTGAGATATGAGAAGATAATCATAGACTGCTCCACTATAGTCGCGCTGAATATTTAATGTAAAGATGAGGAGGATTCAGACCCAAATCCTCCCACACTAGTGCTTATAATAACTTTATCCACAGCATTGCTCATGTAAAATAGATTAGTTGAAGTTGTTAAGCCAAAATGACGCATTGCTTTTAAACATGTTATTAAGTTTCTCATTGTAAAAACCTATAGACTTTAAAAGGAGACACAGGACTTATAAAATATATAGTGTGTCTTATATAGCGCTTTTCTAGCCTGGCTGCCCTGGGGTAGACAGACGGCAAGTAAGGCTGCCAATCTGCGCCATTGACCTCTCCGACCAACAATCACCCACTGTCTTCCATCCAAGTATTAACCAGGTCCAACCCGCCTTAGCTTCTAGCTCAGAGGAACCCGGACATCCTCCAGGTGGTATGATCAAACTAGTGCAGAATATTTTTTTGAATTCTGCAGTCAGACACCTGTATTTGCTGCTTGCTTTTAGCACTGGTCCTAAAATGTAATGTTCCACAGTTAATGGCATAAACTAACTCATTGAGTTAATTACAGATGTTTTTAATTACTTGTAAAATTTACATACTGCGAATGGATCCAGCTTTCGACAAATCTGACCTGTAACCGGCAACATCACCTGTAATCTCAGACTACCAGTTGATGAGGCCACATACATTACATAAGCCTCATGAAATAAGCCTGTTATATACTTTTATATGGGATTGGCTTCATTCATTTGTATGCGACAGAACATTTCATGCAGTTATTCAGATAGCCTAGCATAGCAATTGTGTGAATGAAACAAACTAATACTCATATTAACTGCTCCTGTCAATCAAACTCCAAACCTGTTAGCTACGGATCAGATGATGACGGGCTTATTTGCAAAACAGGCAAAATTCAATATGATTTTGTTTATCCACTAACTGTCTGTTTCTCTGCCCTGAAATGAATCACCAATTTGCACTTTAAGTCTTAATTTCTTCCAGTCTGTCACTCTTAAAAAAAGACACAGAATTATCGTAAACGTTGTAGATTGGAAGCGGTCCAGGCAGAAGTGACCGATGATCTCACAGATGTTTCAGATTCTCTGGAAAATAAATGCAAAAGCTTTATACAGAAATGATTAAAGCAGTTTTGTTCTGAGTATATAATGAAGAGCTGAAGCGTGGGACGCAGGGATCGGCAAAGAAAACAGTGCGATGAAGAGTTAGTAAAGTGGTAACAAAAGACTAGTACTGATATATCTGATATATGGGGGATGCACAATCAAGCTTTTCAGCTTCGATACCAATATTGATACTCTGACTTAAAGTATGTGCCGATACCAGACACAGAGAGATAATTATTACACAAGAGATCCAATTGAACAGCTTTGCATGAATAAAAAGTTCAAACATTATCAGAGGTCTAGGTCAGAATCAGCCTGTAAATAGTCCAATTTCATCTAATTCTAGTCCCAACCAGCTATTTTTTTAGTATCGGCACCGATATTCAATACCAGTATCGGCATTGGTGCATGCCTCCTGATATATGTCTATGTAATCTCTCAGGTGGGGTCTATAGCAAAAGCAAATACAATTCTGTACACTACACTTCTCATCCAAGTGTCCGGCTTTTGGTAAGTCACTGTCTGATATCTGTCTGATATAAGGTGTGAACTGTTCACACCTTAGGATTGTTCAGTGGACTTAACTCTAACAGATACTGATACTGATACTGTATTGTAAACAACGAGGCTGTGTTACTTTCTGCGTAGTTAGGTGTTCCACTCAGAGAGATATTTCATGTATTTATTTATTTAATGAGTTTATATATTATATTTACCCTCTTGTTGTATTTAGAGTGATTCATGCATGTTTGAGTATCTTTATTCTCCTGTACTCAAGATTGTACACTCAGTCATTGCTCTGATCTACCACATTTTTCACCACGACTGGTACATGCCCAGTTCTGTTCTTACTTTGTTCTTGAGTTTTATGTTCTTAATCAGTGATACGCGCAGCCATTTTAGCACACATGAAAAGGAAAAATCGACTGCTAAAACGTGTTGATTCTCGGGGGTCATAGATTACAACTATATAGCAGAGAAAAGCACAATGTCTTTTTTAAGACAGCGACTGAAATCAGAACTGAAGAAGCTACTTTGAGTACTCCCGTCGACAGAATTACAATTTCTATCGCTCGCATTGATAAAAGCTTATTGATTTCACTGCATTTCAGAAGTTAAAATGACTACAATATATTCTGGAATAGGGATGGTCCAACCTTTGTCAGCCGATAACGAATATTTTGACTTAACCGATATTTGCTGATGTCGATATTTCAAGATAAAGGAAAGTTCAGTATTTGAGGATTCACAAAGAAAATTGCAAGGTAAATTTATTTTAGATGATATAATTTTATTTCTTGTAGCTTCATTGTTCTTCTCTTTCCAGTGTATTAAAGGTGCACTATGCAACTTTTCAGATAAAGGGTCCACCATCTTGTCTCTACGAAGATGATTTGCCTGGAATGTTCCTCAGTATTGTATTCAACTTTTCGATCTCCCTTGAAACAGGCTAACCTCTGTCTTATTGTAACACAGGGAGGACATGCACAATCCAGAGTCTAACCCACAACCTCCTGAGCGAGAGGAGGAGACAGGATAACCGCTCTTTATTCTCTCCAGCACACGAGGCTATAGAAGCATCTGTATTTGGATTAAATGCGCGTGGGTGATTTTTTCGAGTGCTTGCGATGGGTTTGTTGACGTGGGCGGACGACACGTGGGTAATTAATGCAACAAAAACACAGAAGCTGGCTGCGTCTAAGGCCGGATGGGGATATTAAACGCAGACATAATTTATTCATATGTAATTGAGCCGTGCAAAGACAAATAATGGGGAAATTTGGAGGTTTAACTGCATCATTTTGGAGAGAAAACAATATTAAATCCGTGCAACATTTAAAAACACACTAGAAATGAAAGAAGAATGGCGCCCTCTTTTTTGTTGGGAAAATTTTAATATTCGGAAAGGTCGCTTGCCTTTGCTTCGTTCACAGCCGATGGGATTGTTAAGTAATGATGTAACGTCCAGCTAGTAACTTCACAGCCGATTTCTAGTTTGTTCCTTATTGATTACCTTTCGAAAGTGTATGTTTAACCACAAATTGTGTCAAATATGTAAAAAATGTAGTTACAATCTAGCATAACATAGGATCACCAGTGTGTATATCTCACTAACATTAGCTTATCTTAGCCTAGCCTAGCTTCTTACCTCAGCCTCGTATACTTCCTGTCGCAGTCAAAACCTGTTTAGCTTTAAATGACTAGACCAGGACGAGAATTCTATTTTAATTCTTGTTATTTTTAATTGTGTTTTATGTAAAATCAATTGTTGACCTACCTTATCTTCTCTTTCCCTTCTTCCCTCAGGACCTATCTGGAGGATGATGAAGAGACGACAGATGAAACCCACTGAGACAAAGGAGAGCATTCAGACCCAAACAGAAAGGCTCCACATGGTTCTCAAATCAAGCACAAAACCTGCTGCTGTTAGTCGAGAGTGCTGCCAAACAATCTGCCAAATAAGGTTATGGCATTCATTAAAACGTTAAATGAAAGTGTAAAGCTTTGGCTCGGACACTCTCTCCTCTATTTATATCTCATGTTAATAAAAAAACAGCAACACAATTGACTGTGACAAGCTGCCGTATGCCGTGGTCTGTTGTCACACTTCGTGGGGTCTGCTGTCCTTATAGTTATGAATGGAATCAGATAAACACGTCAAAACCTACGAGAACAGCTACAGTTACAGAGAACATTACGATTACATTATGATTATGGTCCCACCTATGTGACCAAAGCAAATACTATATGTTTATTACACATATTATTTCAAAGAATGTTAAACTTAGTGGTAAATAACAACAACAAATCACAGTGCCCCCTAGTGTGACTGTAAAAAAATAATAATGTAATAAACATAATGGCACACCTCTGTTACACATGTTTGCTCTGCTTGTGTAAAATAGCATCTACATTGTTCGCATTAAAATTGATGTTCTTTTAAAAGCTGCATTATGTAGCTTTTCTGGTGTAAGGTATGCTACTTGTTTGTCTCTATAGAAAAGCTGGAAGTACTTGAAATGTTTCACAATGTGCATTAAATCTAGCTCGTAATTAAGTCCTGGTGTTTTATTGCTCAGAAATACCTTGAAAAACATGCATTCTTACTGTGAGCAGGATCGCCTCTCCTCAGATCTGACAAGTAAAGTTACATAGTGCATGCATGTGATTATAAAGGATTTAATTGTGCACGTTAGCATGCTAGTTGTTGCTAGCTTCATCATCACTTGGAATACATACAGTAAGGTAAGTGAGGAATAACTTTGGACCACTACAAATCGTTTAAAATGAAGTAGTTCTCATATTTTACATTATTATTATTATTTATTATTATTATTATTATTATTATTATTATTATTATTATTATTTTATTATTTATTATTTTTTTTATTATTTATTATTATTATTATTATTATTTTATTATTTTATTTTAGACAGTAAAAATAAAGTATCAGGCCTTTAAATCGCATAATTTGTACCACCCCAAACCATCCCAAATCCCCTTAATTATCCTTGTTCATTTTGTACCTAATTCCACAGCCCCTCTTTGATACCACCCACCATCATGCCCGCCCTCTCCCCCGCGGGGTGGATTCCTCCTCGCGTTTTTTAACCACATTTCTTCCATTCTCCAACAATAGCCTTCCCGGGTCCCCTCCACAGCTGCCGGACCCTCACACACAGCTCCGTCTGATTGGATGAAAAACAGACTGGACCCTCTTCTCTCCAGAGTTCAAGTGGAGCTTTTTTTTTTTTGCTCAATAAGACCCATTGTGCATGAGGAGGTTTTTGTCCGAAGCAAACTAAACGCCAATGCCACTTTGAGAGACGTGCATTTAAAAGGAGAGGGAGAGAGGAGTGAATAGAGAGAGGTTAAAAGAACATTCGAATGGTCCCCGAAGGCCAGTTTCTGTCGTTTTTGTAAGAACGCATTTTTGAAGGTGAAAGTAGTATTTGAGAAAACAGCTCTGTTCCATGGTTACAAGCAGAGCAGGAAGAAAAGAAAGCAGGTGAAACGAGACTAAACACAGTAGTTGGTAGTTATGAAGTTCAGTGACATCTTAATTCAGGCAATTTGAGCAGTTGGTCTGAGTTAGTAGTAAGGGCTTTGTGGAAATGCTAGCTAATGTGCTTAAATATGCTTAACTTTTCTGGTGGAGAGTCTGCCATATGCTTGTTCTTATCTATCTTCATGGAGAAAAGCGGGTGTCACGAGGCCAAGTTATAGGTCAGATCTGTGGAGAAGTTACCCTGTTCGCAGTAAGAATGCTGTTTTGCTAGATTTACAAGTTTAACGGCAGTCAATGGTGTCTTTCAGGTGTAGGTTTTCTCCGTGCCCTCATTTTTTTCCCCCGCTGAACCCAAAAACATGCACAACAGACCAGGTTGGAGGGGCCATTGGTGCAGATTGGCAGCCTCACCTTTGTCAGTCTGCTCCAGGGCAGCTGTGGTTACAATAGTATCATGAAAACGGGTCCCTGGATGCTGTTACTGACGCCCATCTGCTCCCAGGAGGACTCAGTGGCCATGAAGGATGGGGCAAATAATGCATGTACAAGCAATACCCACCAAAAAGTTACATAGTGAACCCTCAACTTCCAAAATAACATTCACAAACGTAATCAGAACCTCAAGCTCATCGCGGCATCTTCCCTACTTGGCATCTGAGACATAAACTCCACTTGGTATGAGTGTTCCTTGCTCGATGTCTCTGAGAAAGTGTCATAGGGAGAACGTGCACACTCCACTCAGAGAGATCTAACCCACAACCTCCTTATACTGCGAGGAGGAGACGGGATAACCACTCTGAAGAGCCAGGTTCTGACCAGGCTCGCTCAGAATGGTTTGTTATATCAGTGTTATATGGTGCTTCTCGCTGAAGGCCGATGATGTTGTGAGCGGAGGTGAATCACTCGTGTGGATTTAAAGGTGCTACAAAGCCAGGTGTGAAAGAGAGATTGGATGGGGGGGGGGAGCTGTCTGAGTGGAGAGGGGTCGGACCGAGGCAAAAATATCAATGAAAAGCAAGTCCAAGACAGGAAGTGTACAAGAGACGGCGCGAGACCGGAGATTAGAGCTGTGCTAGAACAGTGTGGGGTTATCCTAACACTTATGGAGCGGAAAAGATTGGATTGAAGTAATAGGTTGTGTTCTAGAATTTGATCGTTTCAGCTGGACGGCGAGGGGCTGCATTTTGTTGTCTGTTTTTGGACGAAATATCTAATGATGAATCTTATTTCTTTGGGATTGGCTCCATAAACTTGCCGTATCACTGTTATGACTTTAAGTCTTCTCATCGGATTACGATCGTGTCATTGTGGTTGAATAATGGCACAACTTTCTGAAGCTACTGTGAAAAAAAACACTTTTATTTGACAGAGAAGACGTTGAATTGTGTGCCTTTTGTTTCATGTGGAATGGTCAAGTAATTACAGAGATATTAACCAAAAATCAGGTCAACAAATCTGAAATCTGACAGTTAAACAGCAAATTCTACCATAGAATTCTGACCTAAGCCAAGACCTCATCTGATTACTGCTCCTTTATTACCACGTCCTCCCTGGTTAACGCTTTGTCTCGTTTTTACTCCTTTATTACCACGTCCTCCCTGGCTAACGCTGTTTGTCTCGTTTTTACACCTTTCTTAGTATTTCCTCCCTGGCTAACGCTTCATTACCTCGTCCTCCCTGACTAATTCTTTGTTTGGTTATTACACCTTTATTATCATGTCCTCCCTGGTCCCTGGCTAACTCTTTGTCTAGTTTTTACTCCTTTATTGCCACGTCCTCCCTGGCTAACGCCTTGTCTGTTTATTATCACTCCTTTATTACCACTTTGATTGGTTATTACACCTTTATTACCACGTCCTCCCCGGCTAACGCTTTATCGCCTCGTCCTCCCTGGCTAACGCTCTGTCGGGTTATTACTCCTTTATTACCGCCTCCTTGCTAGCTAAAGCCTTGTCTGGGGCCATCAGCTCTCCCTGCCACCTACAGTCGCCCCAGAGCCTGAATTATGCATGGAGCGTTATTTATGTGCGCGCTTATTCACGAGGCAGAGCGCGAGAAGCTAAACCAAAGACAAGATAGTCCTCATTTTTCACCGCAATGTTGTCAGGAGGCGAGAGGAGCACGGAGAGGATGTAAGAGCTACATAATGGTACTTGTATTCACTCCAGACAGCGCAGATTTGAAATACACAGGGTTGCCAGATAGAAAATCAATCTGGCAACGTCACCAGCTGAATGTAGAATAGAACAGAGGGAAGAAACAACGGGCACAAACAGAGTTGTATTAAGTTTTTGTTTCATATCAGATGTTTATTTATGTATTGCTTATGGGTGTTTTATATTATAATAATTAATGGTTACTGGGCCTTGTTTGTCTTTTTTCAACCAAGATATTTACAACTACAAGACATTTTTAAGTGTTCTTACCTCCTCTCAGCATCTAATAGTGAATTTTAATATGGTGTAGGAAAAGTCAATTCAATTTATATTACTTTTGTGGAATTTATAAAGCAATTTATGAGCTACTTAACTCAAATTTTGGTGCTAAAAAAGGTCAAACTGTGATCTGACACTGTGATGATGTCCCCGCCCACTCCAGTTGACCAGAGAGTGACAGGCGTATTCAACCAATCACAGTGAAGTGTGAGATTAAGCAATATAAAGCTGTGAACTGTAACATTTTTGTCTTCTATCTTCTATCCTATTCAATATAAGATGCAAGTCTGGTCACTGGTGAGTTCAGATGGGCATGATTGACAGGTGGATTAACCAATCAGAGACACACATGGTCCAACTGTATGTCAAAAACAAATATGGCTGCTTACAAGGAGAAAAGAAATGCAACAATCACCTATTTCGGCAATAGGGAGAGATGTTGTCTTGCATGCCTGTTCGCATTTTACCCTTTTAGTTGCGTCATAGATAAAACTCGAGACGCAATTTTGAGCCCATAAACCATTCTATGTAATTCTACGGTCAAATTGTGTTAATCTGAGGTGAGAGAACATTGAATTTGTTCTAAATGATAGATGACCAGTGAGCTCTTTCACATCCCTGGAATAAACTAATCTGATAGATATAGAGATAGATATAGAGTAGGGTTGTCAAAACTAGTATCGAAACTAGATGCTCATTTGAGACAGTTTCAATACTAAAAAAGTCAGATTCACAGGACAGAAATGTATCTTTCCTGAATAGATTTAGAATAATCTGTATTAGAACAAGTATAAGACACATAGACTAGTATACACCCATGGGACCACTATGGAACCTACCTGGACGACACAGATTGCACAGATTTAAGGACACATGGTAAAGTACTACCATTTAATGTTGAAAATCACATTCTATTATCTGAATGAAGAGTGTTTTTTTTATTAGTATCTTGGTATTGCAATCAGTATTGAGTATCGAGTCTATTCCTTAGTATCAAAATCAAGTTTGACATTTTTGTATCATGAAAACACTATAATACAGAGAGACTTGCCAGGAAAGTCAAGGCATCTGGGATCACTGCAGGGGAATGAATCTTCCAAATACTGCATTCTTTAGGACTTACAAATGTCTTATATTCAAAATAGAATTCTCATTTTATTTCAGCATTTTTTTTTCGTCTCTATAATGCAGTGTGCAGTGTCTCATGTATCCTGCTGCCTTTTCAAACAGGAAGTCTCTGTGTTCGGCTGTTTTCTCTGGTTTGGGGCGTGTGTCTGTCAGATGTGTGGGTAATGAGATTAGAACAGAGCAGAGAGGATCCAAGCCCGGGGCGACAGCACACAAGACAAGACAAGAGCAGTCCATCAGAGCCACGGACATGACTACAAAACCCCTCTGTACCATACGGATGACATCAGGCTAATACTGACGCCTCATGGGAACGCGCGGGGAGAATGGAATTTTAAGGGACAAAATGAAGCGAAACTTAAGATATATTATACTTTTAAATATTTTATATTTTGTGCATTGTAAGAAGAGCTATTGATCTAAAATGGCTAATAGAAACAGGTCCGTTGACTTGCTGTTCAAAACTGCACTACTGATTCTCTGCTGTTCTTCATAGTAACACACCATCAGTCAAAAGTCTGACCCATAGACTGTATAAAGAAGTGGACTAAGAGAGTGTGACGTCACCCACAGCGTTCGACTTCAGTCAAATGAAGCTCATCAAGGCTCGCAGTTATAGGGGCAAATTTAGAGCCCAGTTCCATATTTGGAATTCTGACCACGAGTATCATAGCAACCAAAGAGCCAATCCAGGGTCCAGGCTGTTGATGGTAGCGCCCTATCCCGCCCATGCCGCTGGTTTAGCAGGGAGTGAGTGCGAGGACACAAGAGTGAAATAATAACAGGATCATGTGGAGCAGGGGTCCCCAAACTACGGCCCGCGGGCTGTTGAGGCCTGTGCTGCAGGTGCTCACCTGGTTTCCCGCGGTGTGTTCTGGTGGACTATATAAGCGCTCCTTTTCTCGTTGCTCCCCCTTTTGTCCACACGCATTTCCGGGTCCCTGTGTAGCAGCTCTGTCCTCCAGGCCCAGGTAAAGTCCTAATTCGTTACTCTTCACTCATGAAAATATCCAAATTCCTAAATCATTGCTCTTTTAGTGCCGCCGTTTGACTGCAGCTCGGCACCGCTTCACTTGCGCAACACACTGAACTTCACAGCGCGTTCTCATGCGCCTTGTCTTTGGCAACAGGTAATTAAGATTAACTACTCCTGCCCATTCATGAAATTGTCCAAACTAAAGTCCATGTTTCATGTAGATTCTCTGCTTGGCTGTAACTTTGCACCTTGAGCCAAGTGCACGTCGCGTGTGCCTCATCTGCAGTGACAGGTAAAGCCCCGTGCGGCTTCTTCTCTCATAAAATTCCCAAATTCTTACGCATCTGTCCCTTGTAGTCCGGGTGCTCGGCTGTACTCGCTGTACCAGGTCCATTACGCATTTCAAAATCCAGAAAGTGAGCGGCATAAAGCGGACTCCCAGCCATCAAACCTGGGGTTGTGTGCTCACTTTCCTTCATCAGCGGTACTTGTGCCTCCTTAATTGGTTTATGTTCCATTTCGCTGTAGGACTAATGGTTAATCCTCATTCATTTTAGGTGTCATCAGTGCTTTTTGCTTTGTTTTGTCTTGTTTTATTTCTCCAGCTCAATTTACAAGTTACGTTGGCCCACTGTGAGATCACTGTGCTGGGCTGAGCTCGGACTGGTGCACCTGAGCTCTGTGGACCTCAGCTCTGTGGACCTCAGCTCTGTGCATCAAGCTGTGGATTGAGCCCTGTGGTCTGACAGGCAGTGGGTTTGAGCTCTGTGTACAATAAACATGATGTAAATTAAGTGGAACCTGCCTCTCTGGACCTCTTGGTCTGCTCACACCTGTGTGCCTTATACTTAGGTTTTTACTCCCCAAACTACATTTGGGAGATGTTGTTTGAGCTGAACTTATATTTTATAGTATTATCTAAATTTATTAACCCCTCGATTGCCACACATATAACGTGACATTCTGTTCCACCTTCTGCGGTCTGTGCCCCTATCTGGCAACCCCCAGAAAAAAGAACAAAAATCCTCATCCCACCCCTCTCAAAGAGAACGGAATCATGGTGAAAAGGTTAGGTAAGAGAAAAATAGATTCAGAATGCAGTTGTTGCAACACTGAAGTGGACAAACGATTATTGATTGATGATTAGAACCCAGATTGGTCATTTGGTTATTATTTTTCATTAATAGTGACCCCAGCCCCCTCAGACTTTCTTCTGTGAAGAATCCAGAAAGGTTTATGGGTTGATTATTATTATTGTGCTTTCTGGAAAAAACAATATTTTTTTATAACGTTTAGGCACTGCAATCGTCACACTTTTTGTTACAAACTGACCCCAGCCCCCATCAGAGAAGTTACGTGGCCCTCAAAGGAAAAAGTTTGGGGACCCCTGATGTAGAGTGCAGCGTCAGTACGAAACATTAAAAAAAATTATAAGGCTGCAGCAGTTAGTTAGAGAGAGGGGGTGATAATTTTCGATGTAAAATGAATTGGAGCCAGGGTCGATGGAGCCAGAAGCAAGCCCATGATCATTTACTATATATATATATATATATATATATATATGGTCCATGGTTTGAACACACCTACTCCTTTAATGTTCTTTTACTTTATGTTTAGTTCTTTCTCCATTTTATATACAAACAGAACACATCAAATATATGAAGTAAGATGTTTGGAATTATGTAGCAAAGTATCCACACTTTGCTTTGTCGACCGTGCTGTAAACCCTTGGTCGTCTTTCAATGAGCTTCATGATGAAGTCTCCTGAAATGGTTTTCACTTCACAGCTGTGCCTTGACAGAGTTCAGAAGCAAATGCCAAGTGTCCAAAACAGTGTTGAAAGCAAAGGGTTTGTTTATGACATTCCATACGTGTCAATCGTAGTTTTGATGCCTTCAGTGAGAATCTACAATGTAAAGAGTTTTGGAAATAAAGAAGAAACATAAAAGAACAAACTTTTGACTGATGTATCTAGATCTAGGGCTGTCACAACAATCACTATATCCACCTATGGTTCAATAAAAGCTTTAAAACATATTTTTGGGGCTCTCTGTATTTATCTTGTGTACATTTTCTTCATAATAATGGGGAGATTTTTGTTATTTTTGTTCTAATGTGTATGATTTGGGCTGCAGAGGGTTGAATAGGTAACTTTTTGGCTTCATTCTGCTGTTTATTTGCTGCAGCTCAGGCCATTAAATGATTATGATGTCTATATAAAATGGTTCACTGGCATTATCCTGCTTTATTGTTATGGTGTCAGTGACTTGGGTCATTTCCACACATGTTAGTGTGCTTTATGGAGCAATACATTTAGTTCTGTTTACTTTTGGGTCACCCTTGTGAACATGCACCTCGTATCATTCAGCCCCAAACACCATGAGCTACGTGAGAGTCCATCAGCTGATCAGAGAACCTATTTCCATGACAACACGAGACATGGGAATATATACACCCGCTTCCCCTGTGCATGGGATTTTTTTCTTTCACCTGCGGCTAAATACACCATGAGGACTGTATGTGCTGATGGCAAAGGAGAAAAAGCTTTTGGAAAACACAGATAGACCCAGCTCACCTGCGCAGACAGACCCAGGCTCACCTGCGCAGACAGACCCAGGCTCACCTGCGCAGAGAGGCCGGAGGAGACTGTGGCTGATATTAAGTTGATCTAAATTACAAAATTGCAAATTGTTGCACCAGCGCCTAGTCTTAGAAATGTATAGGATCCAAGCACTTTTTTGCCCAATTCCAAAGGTGTAGGTCGGCCCGAGGTCAGCCATGTTCTCACCGCACTCGCGCTGATCCAGAGTGTGGGTGGAGCCGCTCTTAGACCTCCTGTTGGAAGCGCTCTCAAACCAGTCGTTTACTGCGCACTGGCCCAAGTTCTCAGAGCGAATGCTGTCTTTTACGTTTTACCTAACTAGTGACAATGTGAAAATGACCTTAAAGCAGTTTCATATTATTGTTTGTTGTGATATTTCTTAGCAATATATCACGTTTCAAAATGTGTTATTGTGACAGGCCTGTGTATGTCATAATTTTCCATTTTGTACATTATAAAGTGCAGTATTGATTTAAATTGAACTTACTAATACAGACAGGTTGATTACACAACTGAATCTTTCTCCGTAACAAGCAGTGGATTTAGATTTTTGTCATTTTATTACATTTATTTTCACAATCAAGTACAGAGCAGTGGGCAGGGCATATGGCTGTAATATTCCCCAGTATCACATAGCACGTACCTATCTCCATTGAGAATGTTCTGAAGTACAACTGCGGGTTTAACTATCCATGGAATCATACAGGTGATGTGCCACCTCCAGAAAGCTTCTTACTGTTACTTTAAAAAAATATATTCAGTTCTGTTTTACGAGGGGCCTTATCTGTGGCTCTAATAATCTTGCAGTATGTTTCATTCTAAAACATTCTGAAGTTTTCCTCATAAATGCTTTGGTAGTCGTAGTGCTGTTTGTCACGTCTCATAATGTGCCGAGCCCGTCTCTCTTCTCTCTCCTCGGGCTCCTGACGCTTCTCCATAACAGAGCCACTATCTGTGCACATGTCCCATTTGCCTGTGCGCTCGTGTCTCTGTGAGGGATGACTCTCAGCTTTTATATGGCTCCTCCAGCAGACGCAGACGTGTCCTGGATACAGCGGGAGATTAAAGGAGCTACATTATGCTAAATGGACTTTCTGGGGAGATGTCCGCCATGTTGTTTAAGACTATTGTTCTCTCAATTGTAGAGCCCCTTCACAAAATATGTGTCACCTAGACACAATGTTAAAGGAGCATGTCCTTTTGAACATGTAGGGAAAGCCCTCATTACACTATTTTCTGATCGATGTTACAACGTTGTTTCCTCGTCAAAAACATATCTGGAGCTGTGTTTTGTTTCATTCTCACATGTTTAACACACAAACTCCGAATATTTAGTCTGACTTCTTCTCTTAAACTGAAAACACTCTGTTCCACCTTGTGATGTCATGTGGTAATATAGGACGTGCTCAAATGTGTTTTTAAACTCCAGACACCTTCACTAGAATCATTTGGATAATTCCAGGCCTGGAATTTCCAATCTCTACTGAACTGAAGGCAAAAGGAGCTGTTAATTTGAAAACCACTGCTTCATGACACAAGGTAGAACAGGGAATTTTCAGCCTTGGAGATACAGACAGACCAGTGACATGCAGTCAGGTGAGGCAGTGCCTCACTGCGTGCTGTTGCTCAGCAGTGACGCTGCTGCTTTAAGCGGCTGTGAAAAGGCATCGGGTGAGGCACGAAGTTATCCTGCCTCATGTTAGGGGGCACTCGTGTCTCCAAGGATTCTTGCAACTCCTGCAGAATAGGGGCCGCAAACAACAATTTAGAGTTAGCAAGTCAACTTTAGCAATTCACTTTCTTCTTCTTGTCTGGCCCTACTTTTTAAATGGAGGAAGATACATATTAAAGCTCAAGCAGTTTTCTAAACTGGACTTTCACACTGGACCGTAACATTTCTGGTGGTTCACTTTGTATATTTCAGCCTTTTCTCAAATAAAACAAACAAAGGAGGAGAGTGTTTTAGGGACACTTCACATTGCGTCACTCATTCACTCTACACTCGGTGGTGGTAAGTTACTACAGTGGTCACAGTTGCCCTGGGGCAGACTGACAGAAATGAGGCTGTCAATCTACGGCATTGGCTCCTCCGACCACCACCGACATGCACGCCTTCACACACACATACCACATTTATATACTTAACAAAGTGTCTTAGACTTAAAACAGTTCTGTTTAGCTGTGCATGTGACTGAAAGGTTTTTATTCTGCACTTTTCTGTTTTAATTGCAATTTTATGATGATTATTTGTGATTATTTAATGTCTTTGTGTGATTCTATTCTGAAAAGCACTTTGAATTACCTTGTGTACAAATTGTGCTATACAAATAAACTTGCCTTGCCTAAGGACACAACAACAGTATGCATTAGGAAAAAGTACTGCCTCACTGTGGTACCTGTTATTCCCAGCGCTCTCCCATCCAAGTCCTAACCAGGCTCACCTCTGCTGAGCTTCTGAAATCCAGCGAGATCTGCCACTCTCAGGGTGGTATAATTGCGCTGGATCACAAAATCCTTAACGATGATGAATTCACGTTTCCTCACAAAGTTGGAGTAATGCCTTTAGGGTACAGATACTGCAGAAACTCCATAATGTTTTAAAACTTTCCATAATATATCAGGTAAAGTCAAAAGCTTAGACTAACCTGATCCTCACCAGGAGAAGGCAGCTTCAACCTTCTCCAAAACTTACCAAAAGTTCAGAACTTGTGGAATCATTCTTCGGTCAATATTGATGTTTAATTTCCCCCAATACATTTTATCAACCAAAGCATAACTGCGAAAACTCCAGGTTCACGGCCAGAGCATGTCCTCCCAGTGGAGATGATAAAGGCCTCCCTCTCATTTCACATGTAGTGGAAAAGTGTGTGTTCACATGGAGGTCTGAGGCAGTCTTGCTTCTATTTGAGAAATGCATTTCAGGGTCTGCTGCTTGTGGAGTTTTTTCACTGCCAGCCCCTCATATATATGGCCACTGTTCTATGTATATTCACCAAGGACGTCCTCTGTCTGCCATTTTGGGTTGTTTTTTTCAAGTGTGTTAGAAGCACCTCCATTGGTTTGTGATGTAAGTAGTAGCTGTGAGATAAAACTATTTGCTATCACTTTATAATAGTGACAACAACGACTTCATTCTCGAAGGTCCTGCATCTGATTTTTTTCTTTGAGCAAAATTTGTCTTGCAGTACAGCAGCTCTTGAGTTCACTTCGAGCTGCCAGCATTGAATTAGAAAGCATTTTATTGTCCGATAATCAGGAAGTGCCCAATAGCATACTAGTGTTAGCTTTACCGTGACGTTAAAACTCCGCTCTGACGTCTGACGGAATTCCAACCACGAGTATCATAGCAACCAAAGAGTCAATCCAGGGTCCAGGCTGTTGAAGGTAACGGCCCATCTTTAGCTAGGAGCAGGCACTTAGCAACGCTGTCCATCAAAACCTGTTGCTAACTCTAGCGGGAGTGAACTCGGGGAAACAGGGCGCCTGATTCATCTGTTATTAATGTAGCATCGCATTTTAAGACCAAAACGACGACGCTCACAGCAGCAGTTACAGAGAGAGGGTTGACAGTTTTTCAATGTAAAGTGAATTGGCGTCAGTGGAGCTGGAAGCGCGCCCACGATCGCTTCCTATTTGGAATGTGGTGGCTAGCAGGTTAGCTATGTCCATTTATATATATACAGTCTATCCTCTGAATGCATGAAGTAAGTGAGGGATATTTTTGTACTAATGAGTGTAAAATGAATTACTTCTGATGTCCATGTTTTATAAGATTACGCTAGAATAATTCAAAACTATATTATACATAATATTAGGTCATCTGTATTTTTGGGTCCTCATTTGACAGTGAACATATAAATAATTGTTGAATTTATAATATCTATACAGGAACGTTAACAGACCCAACTGTAAACCCTCTGCGGTGAATGAGAAAGAACCAGAGGGAATTCTGTGTGACACATACTGACTGTGACCAGAGGAATATCTCAAGATTATCCATATAAAAAAAAAAAAAAAACATAATAATTATCAGTGTCCGTATTAAAATTATATCCACTCTGACTTTCAATCAGTTAAAACCCAAAGGAAAAGAGCTAATTATTTATACACTTATTTAAACTAAACCTAAACTTACTTAAACTTTACTTTTATTTTACTTTTAAAATCTTTTTTTAAACTTTTTTTTAAAAACTTTTTGACTTTAACTTTTTACTTTTTTAACCTTATATTTTACTTTTTTTGCTTTATCTTTTTTAATTACTTTTAAAAACTTATTATTATTTTTTTTTTTTTTTTTTTTCACTTTATTTTTTTTAACTTTACTTAAACTTACCTAACTTACTTAAACATATAAAAGTACAAACTTGTATACTTTTTATTCATATGGCTGATGCTGATGCCAACATCAGTGGCGGATCAGCTCTGACAGTATTTTCGGGCTGATATATAGGATTTTTTTATTTATTTTTACCCAAATTATCTCATTTGAATTCAGTACAAACTCCTCTACAATCTCGTTTAAATACTAACTGGAGGAGCAAGCAGTGTCCTCTTTAGACCAAAGTGTTCAAATAAAAGTTCTTTGCATATACGCTTTATGCACAAGTCGGCAGCTGATTGGGTCAAACAGAATATCGACCTCTGTTAGTGTTTTAAGGCTGATAGTTGATATGCAAAAAAAAAAGTGCAAATATCAGCCCAATATATCGACCAACTGGTTTATCCCTAGTGGAAAAAATGAATTAAAGTGACAAAACTGAACAGATTTGAATGAAAAGCAGGGGATACAATGATTTGCTGTTGTGTTCTTGGCATAGGGTGACCAAAATCAAAACACTGAGACGCACCCGGGTTGGGATGGTTGGTAATAAAATTAGTCCTGGACACATCTATAGCCTGTCCGTCCATGGGAGTGGATCTCTCCTTCACTGTGGTTCTCCTCGAGGTTTCTCCTTTCCCAATGGGTTTTTGGAGTTTTTCCTTGCCGAGAAGGAGGGTCTAAGGACAGGGGATGTTCTGGAACAATTTGCTTGTCTGTTTTCTAATTTGCTTGTCTGTTTCTGTTTCACTGTTGATTTTCTAATTCTGTTGGTTAATCAACTCTCATGTTCAGCCCTAAGAGGCGACTGCTGTCGTGATTTTGGGCTCTACAAAAATAAATTGAATTGAATTGAATTAAAAAGAGCGTGTTCTTAAGGATATACTTGTGCACTTGGTCCACTTATGACTTATTTACACCTCTTTCATGACTTATTTGTGAGTCAGTAAATCATTGTTTGTGTTCTTGTCATTTTCAAGCACATGTCTCTGTATTTTGGCTGAAAAAATCACGATGTATGTCCCTCTTTACTTTTGGCTGGCGTCAACTTGGTCAAAAATAGAGACATCTGGGACATTTCTTGTATAAAACTGGGACAAATCAATGGTTTTGGATAAGTCTCCTGGGACATAGGGCTCAAAACTAGGACTGTCCCGGGTAAAACAGAGACCCTATGTTATCCTTGCACTTCATCCACCCCCTTGTATGCAGCAACTAGCATTACTGTGAATGCATAAAATTCACATGTGTGCAGGTTTGGACGAGGAAATATAATATGCAAAAAGTGTAAACTGATATAGGAAAGACAAAAATGAAAGAGAAACTGCCCTAATAAAGCTCTTAGTGCTCTTTAACTCTGTCAATGAGACCTCAGTTATCACTCCATGTGCTAAACTTTGAGTATAAACTGAAAAACAGCTTGTGGAAATTGTGGGAATGTTACATGTGATTTACTGTAATAAGACACGAATTCAGCAAGTGCAGAAGTTTTTTGTGCCTCTGCTCCTATGGACTATACTAAATTGTTAAAGCGCTATCCCAAATTAACGTTTGCTCATACTTCCGAACATTTCCGCACAGAGTTTGGATCGAGGAGCGTCTGACGGGACCCGTGAAAACAGATGGGTCAAGGACACGGGACAGATGCGTAAAAAGCCCAGTTTGATGGACAGCTGCCGTGGAACGTTCCAGTTCAGTGGAAGACTTTCGGGAGTCAGGGCCAAAGTGTCGCAGATAGAGTTTATATTTTATTACTGCTGCTTTGGAAAAATGTCATTATTTTATCTGTCCTTGTTGGTCGTTTTAAAGCATTTCAAATCACTGGTGCACAAATGCAGTAGCTACCCTGTGTGTAAAAAGTTTGCACCTGTCTCTCCAGCATACTGTACTTTCATGTAGTTTTAGCTCTCATAGTTGGCAGTACTCGCTAAACAGCTTCAGTTGCATTTCCTCCATCTCAGACTTGGAGAATCTTAGCGAAAGTGCCCCGTTTTACATATTAATTCCGTCTTTAGCATCTGAAGAAAGAAACTGGGTTGGGTTTTTGCTCCACTTTTAGCGCGCTTAGCAAAGGCCCCTAGTGTTTTAATAGCGTTGTCTAGAGTGGTTCTAATTGCAAACACCGGGCTGCACGGGTGGAGTTTGAAGTGTGGATACCTGTTAAACAATCGCACTATTCCTCATATCTTCAGGCCCCGCCCCTTACCCCTCCCTCACTCTCCCCTTTAGTCCTCCAGACCCCGCCTCTCTTCCCACCTCACTCTTCCTTTTACTCCTCCAGACCCTGCACCTCCTCACTCTCCCCTTTAGTCCATCCAACCCCCTCATGCTCCCTTTTGTCCTCCAGACCCCACCTCACCACCCCATTCACTCTTCCCTTTAGTCCTTGAGAACCCACCCCTCCTCCTCCTTCACTTTCCCCTACAGACCCCGCTCCTCTCCTCCTCCCTCGCTCTCCCCTTTGGTCCTCCAAACCCGATCCCGCCCCTCTTCACTCTCTCCTTTAGTCCTCCAAACCCCACCACTCTTCCCCCCCCACTTTCCCCTTTAGTCCTCCAGACCCCACCACTCCTCCCCCCTCACTTTCCCTTTAGTCCTCCAGACCCCACCACTCTCCCCCTCAC
Source organism: Periophthalmus modestus (assembly GCA_019594935.1). Taxonomy (NCBI): domain Eukaryota; kingdom Metazoa; phylum Chordata; class Actinopteri; order Gobiiformes; family Gobiidae; genus Periophthalmus; species Periophthalmus modestus. The sequence continues at coordinate 35,008,280 of JAIEZT010000013.1, read as the reverse complement.
TTTCCCCTTTAGTCCTCCAGACCCCACCACTCTTCCCCCCTCACTTTCCCCTTTAGTCCTCCAGACCCCGCCCCTCTGCACTCCTAACTCTACCCTTTAGGTACCTGCCCTCCTCTTAGTTATCGGATTTGTTTTCTTACCATATAAATATACCCTAGCATAATTTTAGCATACATGTAGCTGGACAGTAAATAGCACAATTCATATTTAGAGACATTTAAATTAAACAGTAGTTGTAGTAAATACTTTTAAACAGAAGTCATAGCAGCTGTAACATCCATAGTCGTTTATGCAGTAGCAGTATTCCTCTCGCCTCTGTGTCTCCTCTCCAGCACTCCTCCGCTAAAAGGATGGATCTTCCTGGAGCGTGCAGGAGGCAGGAGCTAGCGGCGTGACGGATTGGGGCTAACCACGGGGAGCTGGGTGCCTGCGCGCACAACTGAAGTAAATGAGGCTGTAGTCATCAGTGACACAGATCATGATGGGCCCACGGAGGAGGCTTCCACAACAGCGCCGCACTCCAAACATCTGCATTTTTATGGCACTAAACACCCAGAGCTCAGGCGCAGAGAGATCACTCAGGAGATGTATCTCTGTAAGGGAAAGGAGTACTGCTACTACTACTACTGCTACTACTGTATTGTTACTACAAACAAATGCAGAGATCATTCAAGAGATGTGCTTCTGTAAGGGGCTGACTGGGAGGAAAAAAGAAGCACAGAAGCAGGGCGACGGTGGCTCAGATGGTAGAGTGTTTGCTGATGCACAGGTTGGCGGCGCGATTCCAGCTCCCACAGATGAATACTGTTGGTGTGTCCTTGGGCAAGACACTTAACCCACTTCGCCCCGGAGTGTCTGCGTACACTGGGGTATGAATGTGTGTGTGGATGTGCGAGTGGTTCCTTGATGTAAATCCTTTTGAGAGCATTGAAAATAAAAAAAAATGTAACCGTTTACCATTATTACTACAAAAACAAAGAAAATGCTGCAACTACTACTACTACTACAACTACTACTACAACTGCTACTACTACTACCATATCACTTAACACTACAGGGCCGTTACTGCAAACAAAACATATCAAATACACAAAGAGATTACTCAAAAAATGGGCATATATTAGGGACTGATGGAAGTACTGCTGCTCCTGCTACTCGTAGTACTATATTCAGAGTTATTCACCTTATTCTGGAAGTTGCCGTGGGCGCCGCCATCATCATTTGGGTTATTTTGCATGGGGGTTGCTGCGGTAAATCAGCTCTATAGGGACTGCAGCGCCATTTTAAAGCCTCCAGAGAATGAGTGCAGTGTTGACTTGTTGGTCACATGAACATGGAACATTTTACACAAATCAATAATACTTTATATGAGATTTTAGCAGCAAACGTTTTTCAAAATTCTCCATTGAAGTGAAGAAAGCGTGGTTTAGTAGCATTTATGACAAAAATGGGCGGGGTGGAATGAGGTCGACACGCTGACTTCATGTCTGTCTGTCGATCTACATGTAGTTGTGACAAAACGGGGCCCCGGTTTGCTCCTCAGCGTAGATAAATATCACTTTCTGATTGGTTAAATGTGTTTGTGGCCCCTCCTTCCTCCCTCGATCATAAACACGTCTCAGCGACAGCACGAGGACAGCGTGATGTAAGTTAGTTTACTTACAACACGTGTGTCTGACCCTTTGGAATGATTTACTGTTGTTAATAAGAGAAGCTTTGCGAACGACCCATGAACGAGCTGCAAATGCATTTTTTTTTTTTTGCATTATTAATGAGTTTCGCACTAATGTAGACTAAATCTGCGTGCATATTATACGCTTATTCATTAGGCACGTGTTTTTTTGGAAGTTTCCTACATTTATTGATCATGAAGTGAAGCTAAAGTGAAGTGCAGTGTATAGGCTCATCACATTATTATCACATTACTATAAAGAGCCTATAATATTCATGAATAGGCCTAAATCTAAGTGTTATGTTGAAAGTCTTCATTTGGTGAGTGCCCTCGAGCGTGTTCAGGGGCCGAATGTGGCACTACTACATCAGAATCTATAACATTACAGAATCCATAAATGTAATCACGTTAGCCAAGTGGAACACATTAAAATGAACTGGAAAACTTGGAAAAAGTTTAATAATATTGCAGACTTTCTCTCCCCTCACTATCTCATATGAGCAATACAGATACAGATACATTTGGGCAGATGTTGGGCAGATGCTGAGAACGTTGGGGCATGCATAATCACCAGAACACACATGACACTGAAGCGGTAAAGGCCGCATGTCTGATTTTGCTTAGGACTCCCTGAAGGTTACATCCAGCTCAGACTATATTATGACTTACGCTTTTGTGGCTACTACTGGTACTACTACCACTGCTGCTAGTGTTGATGCTACTACAAAAGCCTAATACCAAGGACACAACAACAGTACTGACTGGTAAGAGCAGGAATTGAACCTCCCGAGCACCCGAGCAGAAAGATAAACTACATTTTTAGAGGAGATTCTGACACCAGTTTGTCTTGGAGATGTGATAGTTTTGCCTAGAATGCTCCAATGTATGGCATGTATCTATATGAAGACTTTTTTTTTTTTTCTCTCACTGTCTGACATGAAATCAGACTAAACTTTTCCTGTTTTAGGTCAGTTAGGATTATCAAAATTATTTCTATTTGCTAAATGCCAGAATAATGAGAAAGGATTATTTTTTGACAATTTTCCATTACTTTTTTCCAAGTCAAAAGTTTACATACAGTAAGAGGGAAAATTGCCAGAACAGTGGCATTCACAGTAAGAAATGTTGGTAACACTTTATAATAATTATAGCCTCTTTAGCCTCAATAAAGCATGAACAGACACTTAATTAATAATGAACAAACACTTAATTAACAATGAGTCATGCTTAATAACTATTTAATTACGGCCTTAATTAACACTTCATTAACAAGTGTTTGAGTTAATACTTAACTAACCATTTGTAAATGCTTATTTAAGGAGTAACTAAGTGTGAAATAAGTATGAGTAACTGTACACAACACAGGCCAAATAATTGCTAATTCAGTGTTAATTAGGGTTGTAATTAAGTAGTTATTAAGCATGAATCATTAATTAAGTGTTTCTTCATTATTGATTAAGAGTTTCTTCATTATTAATTCAGTGTTTGTTCATTATTAACTAAGTGTTTGTTCATGCTTTATTAAGGCTAAATAGGCTATAGTTATTATAAAGTGTTATCGAAATGTTACATAACGCTCCTTAAATGAGACTATATCACCAGCTACTACTATTACTACTAGACCTACCACAAAATAAATAACTACTAGTACTACTACTAAATGAATACTATCACTATTATAGTATTTTACAGATGTATCTTAGAGGAGGTGAGAAGGAGACAAGATGCAGTGAACTCCGGAGCTTAAAACGGGGCGTATGTTTTTGGAGGAACAGATGGTGAAGTATCCATCTTTGGCGTCACGTTGGAGAGGCAGTTAGCTAAACATCGCATCACTACGCACTCACGGGTAATTAAGGCGCGAGCGTTAGCCTCAGAACTCAACTTAAGTCTGCTACAGGGGGAAATACATCAACCGGATTCGCTTCACCACGGCGGAGCATGCAAATGAACCCACAAGTTACATAAAACCACATCTAGAGCTCAGAAACTTTGATTTTAAAAAGTAGAACTAAAATCTGTGCTCAAGTTAAATTATGTATCTGAAGTGGAGGAAATAATAGTCTTTTTCCTGGTAATGCGAATAGAGGTCTACATATATCTTATTTCCAAGGCAACTTTGGATTATGTATTATATATTTTACTAAGCTGTTGCTGTATTGTAATGCCAGTGGTGGAAAGATTACTAAAAAGTTGTATTTGAGTAAAAGTACAGTTACTTGGCTAGTGCTTGTACTTGTACTGCTTCCATAATTGTACTTAAAGGTGCACTGCGTAACATTTCATACTTGGAGTTGTGCAGTTTTGTTTAATTCTCACATGTTTAACGCACAAATCCTGCATTTTTAGGCTGATTCTTCTCTCGGACAGAAAACACTCTGTTCCACCTTGTGATGTCATCATGTGGTAATACAGGAAGTGCTTTTGAACTTCACACACTTCCGCTAGAATCATTTGGATGATTTCAGCCTTGGAATTACCAGTCTCTACTGAACATAAGCTGAAAGATTGGCTCTTTTGAACGGTTCTTTATCGTGAACGGTTGGATCTGGATCTCATTTTTTTTAAAGAGCCGAATCTTTATCTTGCAAATTTGTTTGCATTTTTATACTAATTACCTCTGAACCAACACAAGAGTCAGCACAGGAGCAGAGCAGGTGACATGTATAAATAAATATTAAAGTGCAAGTCTTGTGAACGACTCTTTGAAGTGGTATTCAAAAGATTCAGATCCCGTAAAGGAGCCGAAAGTCCCATCACTAATTTTTGAGCTTTGGAGATGAATACAGACTAATAATAAAGTGTTAGGTTAGTCCAGGTATGTTTTTTGAGGAGGTAACACTGTTCTAACGTGGCTTAAAGCTCACGAGAGTCTGTTTTATGATAAGATGTGTAAAGATGCGCTATGTAACTTTTCTAGAGTAAGGTGTTCCTACAGTTTTAGTATTGCAGTAGAGTCTGGGTATTGACAACTCTATTTAGCACAAGGCTTGAATTTGAACATGCTCCAAAGTACTCCTCACACAACTCAGAATTCTGGTCGTTTCCCTCACTCTTTTTGAACAGAGAATCTCCTATTTGACCCGTGGCTAATATTTATGGTCAGGCTGGCATGAAATAAACATGGTATCTGCTGCTCCATATGTATGCTGTGTCCGTGTGCGTGGTGTAGAATGCGTCTCCTTTTGGCTGCGTTCTGCTGTGAGCCTGGCTGATACGAACCCACGGGCCCCGAAGGCATCGCCGCCATGCGTTCAGGTCCCCGCGGATACAGCCGGAGTTCACAGTTTCTCTGTCACGTCGAGCGCGGTGAGATTTGAGAGTCATTTAGACGAGATCTGAGAGGCGTTTAGCGAGCGCTGTTCTTTTGATGAGTTTGTAGGTGTTTTCAGCTCATGAGGCGGCGCTCCGCAAAAAAAAAAAAAAAAGTCTTTGGATCAGTCTGCTCTCTAAATTAAAGTGACCTATGTAACTTTTTTGGTGTGGTCTTAGTCCACGTTTGTAGTGTGACATTAGCTTATCTATGCGAGAAAATGAAAAAAAAAAGTCAGCAGGGTTGTCTTTTCACAGATCTGCATATCTCCATGGAGACATATAAGTTTAAAGTCATACTTTCAAACATTACACGCAAAAAATGACCATTCCCACACCTACATACACCAGATGTACTTGGATAAATTTGTTGATAACTGAATCCAAGTTTGAACTCCAAAAAACTACTAAAGAATAAAAATGACAATGCATTTGGTTTTACACGTACTTCAAATACAGACAAAAAGTTTCAAATTGTTATGTAAAGAGTAGAAATATAGTGTACTGTCTTGCTTTCGACATACAATAGGACAGAAGGTCAGGATAATGATTTATTTCTATTTAAATGGATTCTTCACTTCACTTCTTCACTCCCACAACAATTTGTCCAGTTGACAGATTAAAATTTCATCTTTTACTATGGATCAGACCTGGGCGACTGAGGAATTACACACACACCTCATTAAAACATCTTTTTTTTTTCAAGATCTTGCTTCAAAATCTTAAATCATGCAAATTATCATCTCAAAACAGACCCCGATATAAAACAAAATCAAACTTTCACTCTCCCCTTGTAAATCTTGGCTCCATATGCTCGCGACTGTAGCCGTCACACTCCGCTCCGCAGATCTGCTCCTGGCTCAGATCTGGCTCCTGGCCCCTGTCCGGGTGTCTCGCAGGGGCCCTTGGGGAGGGGACACTGGGGCCCCGTGCCAAAGCCAACAAACGGCACCACCACAACAGCAGGTGGAGCCGACCGCTGCCAACAATCTGCTGGCACCGGCCCCTGGGCATACTTACCCTCGGCCCCCAGAGGAGACCTGGCGCAGGATGTGTGAGGGCCACATATTCTGCACTTTATTCTGTTCAAATGTCAGGTAGACGCTCCGCCACAAAAGTTACAAATCAAAGGAACTGTATTATAAAAAAATGGACTCTTGTTATAAAGGTGTTACTCATCAAAAATATGGAGTTGTGTTTTGTTTCATTCACATATGTTTGAGTCATTTTCACATTTCCAAGCTCAAAATGCTCTGTCCCACTTTGTGATGTCATGAAGCGATAATTTTCAAGTTAACAGCTGCGTTTTACCTTTTGTTTAGCAGAGATGGACAATGCCAGGACTGACATTATTCACATGATTCTAATGAAGGTGTGGAGTTTAAAAACACAGGTGGAGCACTTCCTGTATTACCACACGATGACATCACAAGGTGGGAACGGAGCGTTTTCTGTTTGAGAGAAGAACTCAGGACAAATATGCAGGGTTTGTGAGTTAAACATGTGTAAATGAAACAAAAAAAAACACAACTCCAGGTCTGTTTGTGACGAGGAAACAACATTATAACATCGATCAGAAAATAGTGTAAAACCGGCTGTAAACTGTTACCAGGGCGACATAACCATCTTTGGTAGACGGCTCAGATCTATTGACCCACATGTTGGCGGTTCAATCCCACCTCTCACTGATGAATACTTGTTGTGTCCTTGGGCAAGACACTTAACCCTCCTTGGCCCCGGTGTCTGTGTACACCGGTGTGCGTGTGAATGGGTCCTTGATGTAAAGAGCTCGAGTGCCCATTTGAGGTAACCTTGCACAGAAAGATGCATTCACGCAGTATTTGTGAGTTCAGAAACTCACAAGAATCCATCCTGAAATACTCCCGTTGTAAGAGGGACCAATCACGGAGCAGCACTGAGGTTTGCGTGGAAGGCAAAAACAACTCGCCCAAACGAACTAGAAGAAACGTGGTGATGCCGACAGACATATTTCTGACTATTTTAGTGAAAAAACTGATTATTTAGTTGTGAAAAACATGCAGTAGATAAGAGTTTTGTGCATTTGTGGACAAGGTGCTACACATTTAAATCTGGAGTGGGGCCGGTTACATTAGAGGTAGAAAAGTACTGTATAAATATGACAGTTACATTGATTCAGTGCTGCACCTTTTGTCTGTAAGATTTGAGACCAAACCCAAAACTCAATCTGGATTAACCATAACTTGATAACGACAGTAGGTGGCGCTGATAGCTGCCAAAAACATCTGGCGCTGCACACACTGGGTCAGCCTCAGCCTTGGCAGCAGAGTGGAGATGTGAGAACACGAAGCCAAACTGCCCACAAGAACAATCCATACATTTACGCTACAGTCCCACAGAATCTATATCACGAACGATCCCCGTGAGACGAGCACGTGTTTTAAAATGTGCTTCAGATGCAGATTCAGATCAACTGGATTTTTACAAGGCATTTCAAGCAGGAGAGACCCACCCCAACACAGCCGCGTTACCAGACGATCAAACAATCACGTGAATAGATCCACCTTTATACCTTTTACACTTAATTCACCTCCAAAAACGATTAAATTAACCTTAAAACAGATGGTGATTGGTGTGTAGTGGAGAAATAGTCAGCGTTGTGTTCTTTTGTCGCTCCCCCCGCAGCTCACCAACCATTTCATTTTTCCATCTCGTTTATTCATTTACTTCGAGCTGATTAATGAACATACTTAATGTACATTTCACATATTCTTCCTCATTTGCGCCTGAAAACGAGTGAGAAGAAGAAAACGTATTAAATCTTACCCCTGTCTTCATTAGAACATAAATGAAATGCTTCGTTCAAGTTTCCATGAACATACACCGCCTGGCCAAAAAAAAAAAATAAAAAAAAAAAGTCGCCACCTGGATTTAACTAATCAAATAGGTACGAGCCTATAGGTACGAGTCAGGTCTATGTTCAGAAACAGTCTGTGCTCAAAGAATGAGGTCAGCGGACTACCTGAATATACTGCCACAAAAACTATTCTAAATCTGCAATATTGTTAAAAATCACACTTTAGTACTTAGTTTGTATCTATAATGATTCTCTGCAGTTATTAATTCAACCTTTTACAGCTGAAATCTTATCATATTGCCAAAAAATAACCAAAAAAATGTTATATTATTTGTTTTTGTATTGTTCCAACTTTCATATATTGAACTATAAGTTGATATAGTGATTATTGTGATGGGCCTAACGTCAAGAGAATATGTGTATAATTAATTTAAAAAGAGAGAAAATGTTTCATAATCATTCACTTGTTTTATGTTTTAGTGAATTTTAATCCATGTTGTGAATGTAACAAGACATTTTATAAGTAGTGCATAGCTATAATGTGTAACTTTGTGTGTTCATAAGCTGGAGGTTTTAACATAAGCCCATTAGGGTCTTTTGCACATACTTTTGAAGCACAGTGTCTTTTTTATTGTTACATGTCATATTCACTCTATTCCAGAAGTTGCCGTGGGCGCCGCCATCATCGTTCATGTTCAGGTTGTATAATTTTGCATTGGGCTGATCATGGCAGTAAATCAGTTCTACAGGGACTACAGAGCCGTTTTAAAGCCTCACAAAGAATCAGTGCAGTGTTGACTTGTTGGTCACATGGACATAGACCTTTTTACTCAAATCAACGCTACTTTATGTCAAACTTTTCTCAAATTTTAGCAGGTGTAACAAAAGTGGGCAAATGTCTGTATGTATCCCTCAGTCGTCCAGGTCTGATCCAGAGCAAAAGATGATGTTTAAATCTGTAAACTGGACAAATCGTTGTAGGAGTGAAGACGTTTCGCTGCTGATCCAAGCCGCTTCTTCAGTTCTGGTCAGACGGCTGGTGGACACTGCCTTATATCTATCTATAAACAGCTTTTGTCTCCAGTTTAAGTTGAAACTACCTTATTCGACCTTTAATGATCCTGCTAATGTTCACCAGCGTGAGTTCCTCTAGACCCCAGTCCTCCATACATCTCCATCTCAAAGCCACTCTTTGAAGACAGTGAAGTTCAGATCTTAGCCAGAGAAAAGAAATGGTTTGAGAGGAGAGTTAAAGAAGCTATTTTTGTTAGGAAAGAGAATCATTCCTTGAACAGGAATGGAGGCCTGAGACATAATCTCTCCCTCATCAATAACTCCATCCTCAGACCCAAAACAAAGAGAATAATAGAGGGTCATTAAGGGTTGAATAGGGTAGTTTCAGCTGAAACTGGAGACAATAGGTGTTTACAGTTTCAGTGTAGTTAGCTCCTCCCTTCAGACAGATATGAGGCAGTGTCCACCAGCAATCTGACCTGAAGTGAAGAAGCGGCTTGGATCAGCAGCGAAACGTCTTCACTCCTACAACGATTTGTCGAGCTGACAGGTTAAAACTTCATCTTTTGCTGTACATACAAATAAACAATAATAATTGTGTACCAGCTTAAAGCAGTATTGTTTTCCGTGGACGCAGGCTGAGTCGCAATGTGAATTTTCTCAGTCAGGTTAAGTTGAGTTGATGGCTCACTTTGACCCTGTTATGAGATAGCATTAGAGAACAATCCAGGCAAAAGAAATGAGTGAGATTTAGCAAGGACATACAAAATGAGCTCCACTCTCTCACTGCAAAAGGCACAAATGAGGCCGCTGATGCGCTAAAAGCTGTTCACTACCAGTTGTCTGAAATCCTGTTAACATTGACCAAGAGCGATCGGTGTGAACAGAATTATTGTCACAGTCAGAGTATGAGCAGTTTGCATGTTCTGCCTGGGTCTAAGAAGGTTCCTGTGGAGACTCAATCCAAAAAAAAAAAAAAAACCCCTCCAGCTAAGGTGGTCCTGACCGAGACTAGCTCACGATCTGGAGATGGGTTCACTGCTCCAGACGGGTTGCCTCAGATTGCACTGGAGGACGGGTCAAATGCAAAGGACAAATTTCCCTGCAGAGACAGTAAAGGTACCTTAAAGACGCTGCAGCGGATTTTTTTTTTTTTCACAGTCCTAAAAATGTGAAAAAACGGTTAGTAAATGGACACGGTAAATCTGTCACAGTAAAGCTAACGGCAACTAGCATGCTAACACACACTTCCTGATTTTGTAATTACCCACACCGCGAGCAGCAGACCTATTTTGACCTCAAGAGCTGCTTATGCAATATATCTGTACAGGGAGTAGACACATTTTGTTCAAACACTAGTCAAAAATTTGGACACACACTTGGACTCTGGACTGAAAGTATCAAAACTATGAAGTGAAAACCATCTCTTCATATATTTGATGTCCTCCATATGTATCTGAAAAATATAAAGTGATAAAGATGTGAGAAGATGTGTCCAAACCTTTGACTGAAGAAATCGGGTAGAGCGCCTTTAATTAGTCCCCTAAACCTAACTCATAAACCCTTAATTAACTAATTTCTAAGCTGGAATCATTCTTAATAAACCATTTGTTCATTATGGCTTAAGTCTTTGTGTCCATGTTTTATTAAGGTGTTAAACAGTGCAGTTATTCCAAAGTGTTGCCCTTAAATCCCGTGTCTACTGCGTGTGCATTTCCTCACGTACATCTGACTGTAGCTCGAGGAGTCCAGGCCGCCACGAGGAAACTGAAAAATAAATGCCATAAAATAAACATTTTAAATTGAAATGCTGAGTCCGATTAAAACGGCGGCTGGTCTAATCATGGCTCTGTAGAATCTGTCTGCAGAGATCGATACGGCGCCTTTAAAACTCCACTTGAACTAATTGTGCCTGTGGGTATTTTTAACCTTCTCCTACATCTGTGTTTATGTTACCATTTTGTAAAAGTATATTTGTACATTTCATTTAATGTGAGTCTCAGATGAATTCATGTGGAGGATGTGATGTGTTTAAATGAACTGGAGAGGGAGACGCAGGAATCACTAACTATTGCAATATGCTTGGGATTTTTTTTTTTTTTTAAAATATTATTCATAATATTTTACAGTCAATTATAATTACATAAAACATAATTACTAACTGTTACTCATCGCTGGACCTGCCTAGAAGCAGACGAAGCAGCTGCTCAGGGCCCCAAGGCCACCAGAGGGCCCCCTAGAGCGCAGACATTTATATTGAAAAGAATGATTGGAATGTTTTGTTTTTTGGAAACTAAATGGTGCTAGTTTATTCTAGTCTGAATATCCCCCTTAAATAATTAGCTGTGTTTTTTTTCCAGTAGCTAAATATGCGTCGCCTACATTTGTTTTTGAGTCAGGCGTTGGTGAGGACATAGGCTCCCGTTACATGTTTTTTATACTGTTATACTTGTGGTTATTACTGTTGTGAGCCTCTAAAACTGGTTGAAATTATGTCTTTATTTAATCAAATATGAATATGTGGCACTGAAATGGCAAATTCTGCTTTGGGCCCCGTGAAGGCTAGGGCCGACCCCTGCTGTTACTTAACATCTTTCTATTCACACCGTCGCTGTAGAGGGACGAACAAGGTGCAGCTCACTCCTGGATGAACTTGTCCATGAGCAGTTCCCAGGGATTCACTCATCACAACCCCAACAATCAAAAGAGAAAAAAGTGAGTGAATTAGCGACAAATGTAATTCTGGGCAAAATTTTTGCAGTGACAGAATTCAATTTCTTTACCTATGGAACCAACTGGATGACTGAGGGAGACTCACTGAGACTCATGAATTAGTTGAAATAATGTCTCTCGAAAGCACTTGTTGAATGGCACATTGCATCTTAAATCTTTACCTCAGTTTGAACATCTCACAGAAAGGACAAACACGTGAAAAACTCGAAAGGAACCCCCAAAGACAAACGAGGTCGGACTGAAAAGGCACAGTGAGAAGAACGACACGGCGCGGATTAAATATATTTTATCGTAAGCTCACTGAGGACTCAGAAAACAACACAGTCTGTTTGGATTAGAGTTAGGGTGTACAAATGCAGTAACAGCTGTAAGTACTCGTGATGTTCAGCGTGTACAGATGCACTCACTGACCTTTAACTGCCTGAGCTGTTTGCAGATAAGAGCAGGACTCGGACTGACTTCACCACCTCAGACTCCGGCCTCAGGTGAGTGACTGGGTTTGGTTTGAGACGGACCCCTGACCTCTGCGTCCTCCTGCTGCGTGGTGGGGTCAAAGGACTTATAATGCCCCTGTGGAACATTTGACACACAAGGCTACACGTGTGTTCAAGCTTCTTCCCCTCAGAGGAGATGTTTTCTGCTGCTGGAGACGCCGTCAGTAGAATAAAGATCAAGGATTCTACAACACAAACAGACATGCTTTTACTGCAGAGTAAGTGTCACATTTGCTTTAAGTGACTTTGTGCAACACGATGAATTCTTGTGATAAACCATCATGACCTGCTGCATTTGAGCTCAGATCCACGGCTGGATTTGAGGCATCATCTTAGTTGGAGCAGACGTCAAAGAAGAAGCAACGACATCAAAGGAAACAGTGATGACAGTGGATGCAATTATTTATTTATTTATTTTTTTTACTTTGTGTCCTCATCAAAAACATGCCTGAAGACTGAAGAGGTTTAAGATGTCATCCACGCATGTCTGAGTAATTTAGCGATCTCTCCCGGCCCCTATTTGAACCCTCCTTTACGGTTAGTTGTAAGTTTTTGTTCAACGCTTTGCCCACAAGCCGACATCACCGATGCTTCCCACATGACAATTCCCCATAAATATACAAAAGCAGGACGCAAAAAACTGTATACTACAACTTCACAAACCTGACGCTATGTGCAGTAGTTTCATTAGCGGGATGCATGAACATGTTAATATGTTGTTTTCAGTGAATATACCATTTTCAAAGGAATAAAAGGTAACATGGTGATCAGCGTGCATCCCATTAATGAAACTACTGCACATAGCGTCAGGTTTGTGAAGTTGTAGTATATTGTTTTGCATCATGCCTTTGTATATCTATCTCATCTACCGTATAAGAGCATGAATGGCGTAGGATTGTGGGCGGAGCTTTGGACAGAATCTTACGGCTAACTGTAAGGAGGGTTCGAATAGGGCCCGGGAGAGATCGCTAGATTACTCAAACATGCATGGGTCTAAAACATCTAAAAACATTATAACATGTTAAAAAAAAGTTTGAAAAAGTCCAAAAAATGCTCATAATACCCCCTTTATGAATTCAAACTGACTTATTTATTAAAAAATATTAAAGAATTGAATTATCACGCAAAATGCTAACTTACTTCCCATCTTTCATGTTTAGCAGCTCTAAAAAGCGGCACTTTTTTTTGCATTCGTCTTTCTCTATACAACAACAAACTTTATAAGCAGACACTATTTAAACCCATTCTCTGCCTCTTGAGCTGGAGCAAAACTCAAGTATAGAAAGTAAAACAAGGCCAATTTAAACTCCATAATACGTCTGCTCGGTGCATTCTTTCACTCACGGCACGGCACTTATGGAACGCTAAAGGAGATGCGCGAGGATGCACGCTATGAAAAACAGTTTTGTCTATTTTGTTTTTAAGGAAGTGGAGTCCAACATCTCAAGGTGAAATCTGACTGCTTCCGAGCCACAAAATGCTGAATATTTACGTTCAAAAACAAAGACGAGGAGATTTTTAAAGTTTAAGGTTGTGCTCGGTCTAGCTCTTACCCTAAGCGACACAGACTGAGGTAATGTTTGGACTGAGAATATAGTATGCATTATTTGTGTTGTAATTGGCCTTTAAACATGCTCTTGAGTAGTTTTGCTTTGACATCTCTGCTTTCAGAACTTAAAATATGCCTGGGTTTTGCATTAGCTGCGCTTCTTTGCGTGGATTTAGGTTCAGCAGGCTGTCGACTTACAGCAGTGGGAATAAACCATAGGGAAAAAAGCTAGCTATTTAAGCAACGTGGACAGCATGCAAACACAAGTGTGCAGCTGCAGTGAACGCAGACGCAGAAATGCACAAGTCTAGCAATGATTTATTGACTTTCAGGATCTTTTAGCCATGTTATAACATTGTTCCCTCCACAAAAAACATACCTATTTTATGTACTAAATCTGCTCATTTTGAAAACACACACACACAGTTTTGAATTTCCCAGGATTGTTACTTCACAGGTAAAAGTCACCTGCTGATTAAGTCAATGCCAGACTCATTATAAGCATTTCTACCATCAACTCGTGTTCATTACCACTGCTTCTGTTAGCATGTTGGGAAAGGTCGCTAACCCTAGTTGTGATGTGTTTTTTTCAGTAGTAATTCCATCTGCTGCCACTAGATGGGCTCTTAACCCCAGTTCCCAGTATAGGGAGCACATATGTAGAAGCAAAGTGTGTATATAGTATGAAGATAGCCATTATTTTAAGTTTCAAATCAAGAGATGCCCAAGCAAAAATATTCAAGAACATGTTTAAAGGCCAATAACAATACACATAAAGCAAATTTTATAAATACGATATGATATGACAAATATCTGTGTGAATGAAGCAAAGTACAAGTCCAGGTATGTTTTTAGATGAGGGAATAATATGGTTGTTATAAACTCAAAAAAGTCAGTTTGGCATAATGTGTGTTTTTTGAATGTGTCTGTAGATGCTGTTTAGGGTTAAAGGGCCCAAATTATATGTATATCATATTTAGTCTAGTTCTTCTCTCAAACAGAAAACACTCTGTTCCACCTTGTGATGTCATGTGGTAATACAGGAAGTGCTCCACTGTGTTTTTCCAGTCCATACACCTTCACTAGAATCATTTGGATGAGTTCAGCCCTGGAATTTCTAATGTCTTCTGAACAAAAGGTAAAATGTAGCTGTTAACTTGAGTAGTACTGCTTTGTGACATCACAAAGTGAAACAGAGCATTTTGACGATGTAACCAGACTAATAATAAAGGGTTAAACATATGTGAATGAAACAAAACACAACTCCACGTGTGTTTTTGAAGAAGTAGCAACATTATCACATTTCTTAAAACTGGCAAGAGTCAATTTGGCGAATTATAGGACCTTTTAAGTAACTGAGCATATGTGGTCTTGTCTCTCTCCAGCGCTCTATGCAAATTAGCAATTTTGATGCTAGCTGTTTTTAAAAAAAAACTTGAATATTCATGAGTTTGAAGCTAGAAGAAAGGATAACCGCTCTCCTACAGTAACAGAGAGGACATGCTCACTCTACTCAGAGAGATCAAGACTGTAACTCACAACCTTTTAATTTTTCCTCAAATTCTTGCTATCTTTATTTGTCTCCCCTCTCATTAACAGTTGGCAATGTAGAATTAAAAGCCTGTCTATGTTAGCGTTAGCATGTGGGTGGAACATCTCGTGTGGGCAGTAAGAAAAAAAAGAAAAAAAAAAAAGAGAAAGCTCTCAGGAAAAGTTCAGAAGTCAACCCGTCCACCGCTAACACGTTAACCCGGAGAACAAGCTAATGCTAACAGCTCCGGGCCACAGCGGAACATTTATGCAACAACAGCGTAGGTGTGGGTTTAAATTAGGTTCGGACTTCACCCTAGTTAGCATGCAGCGAGTTACATGCATTCTAGTGATAGCGAGTGAGCTAATGTAGCGGTTCTCAAGCTGCGGTCGGGGGCTAAAAGCAGCTAACTGGACAGTTCATAGAAAGGCTAAACTCGGACACTTTAATACCATCAAAGAGAGTATAAATCGGGAGTCTAACTTACAACATCCTTATTGAGAGGAGGAGAAAGGATAACCACTCTGCCGCAGTAACACAGGGAGGATGTGTACACTATGGTCTTTGAAGTAGAGTAGTATTTATTATAGCACAATAAGTAAAAAATACTGCAATAGATATCACTACTATGGTTTCAACTATTACTCTGCTACTGCCAGAAGCAAAATTATCAGCGATGGGAAGTAACAAAAAATCATCTACTGAAAATACATAATCAGATTACTAATTTTGAGTTACTTTTTCAGAATACAGTTACTTTATTAGAATCAAATTAATACATGGAGATACAAAGTCAAATTTACATAGCGCTTTTCTACCTTAAGGAAATCAAAGTGCTTTACATCAAGGAACCATTTCACCCAGTCATACACCAGTACACGCCGACACTGAGGCGAGGTGGGTTAAGTGTCTTGCCCAAGAACACAACAGCAGTATGCATCTGTGGGAGCTGGAATTGCACCGCCAACCTGTGGATCAGTGGATCTGACCAGTGAGTGATGTTCATGTCGAGAGCGGGACTCGGATTCAGAGGACGAGCACTCCAAATGAGCTACTCCTGCCCTATGCAAGTATTTCATGAGGTAATTCAGGATTTGAGATGCACATAAGTGAAAGTACAGTACTCTGATAGTAAGAATATCTCACAAAACACATTTTAAGGGTGCTGTACCCGTCTTAAAAAACACGAAAAACAGAAGTAGATCATTTTAAACAGTTTGCAGTGGTTTAAAGTTATTATTCACATACCTCATGCATTCAGACCATCCTAATTATTCACCATGATGAGTTTATAAGCTCTTTTCACAACTTTGAGGGACCAGAGTGAAGTTATGTTGTTATGATACAGCTAACAACAACTAGCATGCTAATACTTACTTCCTGATTACTCACTACTACTATTATTACAACTACAGTACTAGTGCTACGACTACACCGACACTATTATTACTACTACTATGACAATATTTTCATCTACACACGCCCTCCTTGGCCCAGGCCTTCTTTCAGATATATAGGGCCCAGTAAAGTGCATATATTTAAAAAAGTGTCTAAAGCGAGCGCCTGCAGCTCCGTGCTCAAAAATACATGAACCACAACAACATTACTCACCGCTGTGCACACTACACATACAACACTGTCCTGCCCCCGGCCATTTTGGATCTCTGCTCAACTAATGGCATTGGAACTACGAGTAAGAGTACTGCTACTTCAAAATACTAGTGAAATCAGATACAATTTGATTTTAAAACTAGTATCGAAGCGAGATACTCATTTGCGCAGGTATCGGTACTAAAAATGTCACATTCACGGGACAGGAATGAACCTTACCTGAACAGCTTTAGAATCATCTTGAGCTGTATCAGAACAAATATAAGACACATAGACTAGTACACACCATGGACCAGTATGGAAACCTACCTGGACGACTGAGGGATTACACAGATAAGGCCACATGGTAATATAAAAGAAAGTCGTGTACTAACCATTTGTTTAAAAAGAGTGTTTTTGATTATCATTGTAGCATCTGAATCAAGAGTATCAAGTTTATTTCTTAGTATCAAAATTGAGTTTGAAATTTTTTGTGTTGTGACACTAATGTGTAAATATGCTACCACTGTTTCTAAATAGAGTACCACTACCACTTTACTATGAAACTACACAACTTTAAAGGAGCTCCTGTGTCTTGGGCAGACTCGGACAAACTACAGCCTGAGGGCCACACACGGCCCTTTTGGGATTATTAATCCGGCCTGTCAAATGTGACCAAATTGTATTAAAATAGGTAAAGGTCAAATTTGTTCAAAGTTTTTCTGGTGCGTTTATTTAACTGAAACATAATAAATCAATATTAAATTAATTCATGCATTTGGAAAACAATTTGTTCAATGATCCTTGTATATTCATTCTTTGCTACATGTTACAGGACAAATATCTAAGAATTTGGCCTGTAACACAGACACACAGAGCTACTACAACTGCTACTACTACTACTACCACCAGTACAACTACTACTCCTACTACAGCTACTGTTGCTGCCAGTAATACTACTACTACTACTGCTACTACTACAACTACTACAACTGCTAGTACTACCACTACTACTACTACTACTACTACTACTACTACTACTACACTACTACTACTACTACTACTACTACTACTACTACTACTACTACTACTACTGCTGCTGCTGCTGGTAGTACTACTACTACTACTACTACTACTACTACTACTACTACTACTACTACTACTACTACTGCTGCTGCTGCTGGTACTACTACTACTACTACTACTACTACTACTACTACTACTACTACTACTACTACTACTACTACTACTACTACTACTACTACTACTGCTGCTGCTGCTGCTGCTGCTGCTGCTGCTACTACTACTACTGCTGCTACCATTACTGCTACTGCCACTGCTACCACTACTACTACTGCTACTATTACTGCTACTAATACTGCTAGTAATACTGATGGATTCAATATATATTCAATATGTTATCTCACTGTGAATCATAAAGGTAATGTAATAATCATTTATATAATCATTCATATTATAATCACTGTGTTAATCTCTAGTATGATTATTGTCATCAAAGCCACTAATATCTGTTTCTGAGTTGCAGAGAATGTTTTGTAAGAATTGCCGGACCACACTGGAGAGGTCACGGTAAACTTGTAAACTTAAGGTCAGAGAACATCTTGAGAGGATGTTTGTGCTTAAAGGGAAGCGCAAACTAAGGAGTGACCAAAAGGAATGCAGAAGGGGTATATTTCGTATTTTGTGTTGAAAGTGTTTTTGCACTGCTTACTAAATGTTCCCCCTCCCCCTTGAGAGTGGGCAGTGTACATGTAACTAGGGTTCCTAATTTTAATAAAAGAGGTAGCAAGGCGGTGGAGACTTCAGAAGGGTGAGGAGGTTGTAACTGAAGGTTTCACCTCCCCGTCTTCTCCTCAATGCATTGAGAAACAATAATCTCTCTTGTCTTCTCTTCTCTTTTGAACTGTAATTAGGTTAAGTGTGAACCTATCAAATACTACTACTACTGCTGCTGATACTACTACTACTACTGCTACCGCTGCTGCTGCTACTACTACTACTACTACTACAACTACTACTTACTGTCTGGATTTCAATTTCAGTCTCAGTGGATGTTTTCCTGGTTAAATAAAGTTTAAAAAAACAAACTATGTTATATTAAAGTTAAATTTTGAATTTATATTTTTTCTATTTTTTTAATCTGCCTTTTTATTGCAGTAATTTAGCTGGAAATAATATAAAATGATTGAAATGCTACTACTACTAATGTTACTACTTCTACAACTTAACTACTGCTGCTACTCGTACTACTAGATACAATATTATCTTAGTGTATTTCACAATCCTCTTTATGCCGCGAGTCAAATCTACTTCATTACCAGCCCCTCGGTGAGAGAACATAGCAGGACACCAAATCAAAATTTCAAAAATGAAAAATTCACTTCTCCAACGTTTGTAAAAATCATGCGAAGTCAATCCGAGCCAGCAAGACACCCTCATTTTACAAAACAAATATTTGAAATTGCGTTTTCAAATTCCCATTGAAACTTCAAGGGGATTTAGATGCAGTGTTTTCGAATGTTAAACCACTTTTGGTCAAACAGAAAAATGCAAAATATAAAAATAAAAATCCTCACAAAGAAAAGGCTTGCCGACTCAGCATAGTATGAATTATGGATGGATTTATTAATAATTTATAGCCAATGGAAAATCCCAGCATGCTTTGGGCCGGATCGTATTTTACAACTTTCTCACAATGCAACACAAATAAAAGACATAGTAATAATGACAGTATTAAACATGCACAGGCTTCTGCATAAGGATTTTGAGAAGTTGGGGTAGTACAGTATAGTACGCGCCAATGGACCACTATGGAACATACCTGGACTACTGCAGGATTACACAGATATAAGAAAGTACTACGATTTATTGCTGAAAATCATATTCTATTGTCTAAATAAAATGTTTTTTTGTGGTATCAGAATCGGTATGGAGTATCGAGTCTATTCCTTAGTATCAAAATTGAGTTCGTGACACTGGTTTACATTGTTAATCTGATATAAATACTACTGCACCAAGGGTATAGCTGCACTACTGAATAATCAACAAATAATGCAGTAAAAATACCTTCAACTCCAGATTCAGAGACTCCAGATTCAGGCGTAACTCCTCATTTTTCATAAACTATTTGTTATGAATTCACTTCTAGTCTAGGCTTTAAAATGGCTGATGAATGTGTCGTCATTATAAAGTGTTACTGTAAGTTTTAGTCTTGAATTAGACCTGGTTAGTGTTAAGTTAGTAGAGTCCAGTAAGACCCAAAGACTGTTTCAGTAGAAGTGGACTATGATCCTAGTACACTCTGTCCTCTGTGTCTACATACAGTGATAATAATGTGATCTCATGCTAAGACAGTTCAAAATAAATTCACTTAAATAAGCCTTAAAACACTATACATACAGTTAAAAGTTTGCTAACATGTGTATTTTATTTCTCTGTAATATCCCTGTCATCTCATTCAAGGGAATTGTCATCATATCATCAGTAATCAGCTACTAAGCCTGGAATACTTTGTTTTAGTGACTGGTTTCTTCTCACGGCATTAAACTCCTACATGAGATAAACAACCACACATCACTTTTATGAGTCTTTCTCCTTGTTTTCAGACCAAATATTATATACTTGTAATCTGTATATTGTTAAGACACTTTACCGTTATCCAAACATGTTAAACTGAACCATGACGTCTGAAAAGTGAGTTTTTGTGTCATGAACTTGCGCTCCGCCATCTCAGCTAATGTAACAAAGCCATAAGCAGATTCTCTTGTCGTTTTATGTTGTGTAAGACCTTATTAATATGTCAAATAAGCAGGAATGAATGTTTTATTTTATTTAGTAATAAGCTGTTCCTCCATTTGACAGTATGAATACTTGGATTCTCCTCATTTAGACCTGGTTTAGTCCAACCTCAGTATAGCAGTAATAATGATAACCTGGTAAAATATCCACTGAACTGTTTTTGTCCAGATGTAAAGGTACACTACGGGACTTTTCTGATAGAGGATCTGCTATCTGCTTGTTTCTAAGATGTTACTGCTTTGTCTAGAATGTTCCACAGTATGATACACAAAATGTTTTCCATGGAGACAAGCAGGCGATGCCATTGGGCCAAGTTACAAGACAGATCTGTGCAAAGGTGACCCCACTAACAGTAAGAATTCTTGATTTTCCAAGTTAAATTTGAGCGATAAAAACATCAAATTTAATTAATGAAATGCCATACATCTCCATGGAGACAAACAGGTGCTGGACCCTTCACCAGAAGTTACATAATGACACTTTAAAAGCTGGTTTACATGTATGTCGGCTTTAGTCACACTTGCAAACACATCACATCAAAACTGGGACTAAACATGGAACTAAACCAGGACTAGACCAGGACCGTACCAAGTCTACATCAGGACTTAAACGGGGCTCAAACCAGGACAAACGTGAACCTGATCTAGTTAGTCCTTATTTAGACCTAGTTTAGTACAAGTTCATGTTATTTTTTAGCTATTTTTTTTCAATAATTGCGACTTCTTCTTGGATCTAGTTAAGACCTAGTTAAGTCCAGACATAGACTTGGTTTAGTCCATGTTTAACCCTCTACCAGGATATCGCTCAGACTTAGATTAAACCTGAATTTTCTCTCTCTCTCTTTTTTTTTTTTTTTTTTTAGACCTGGATTCAGTCCTGGTTTGGGTCTTATGAATAATGTGAGAACTCAGATTTCGGAGAGAAAAATGACACAATACTGCACATTTATTTTAGATTGCTTTGGATTTCAGATTCCTTGTACAAAGACAGAGACATGAGCCGGACGGTGAAAATTTGGACATTCTTGGGAATTCTTTGGGGAATTTTCGGAAATGTGTTCAAAATTATTACCTTATCTGATTTTTACATAACTTATAAAGGAAAAGGATAATATTTATACTGTATTTAAATGTTGAAGTGGTAGATTAAGAGCGCCTTCATTTCTTCAGCTAATCCAATTTCCATTTTTTGCTCATTATAAAAATATTTTTGTACACACATGATTTATCCTGCTTACTTTGTGTATTCCTCCCTTTAAAGTCCAGCCTTCCCAGTGTCTCAGCTCTTAGGTAAAAAGACTGCAGATGAGCACATTTCCATTGTAAATGTGCTGGTTTGACCACACATGCAGCTCTAATGGCCTCCCTCTCTCCTCTCCTCTCCTGTCATCTCCTCCCTCCCCATTCCTGTCTCTCTTCCCTCTCCCATCTCCCCTTCCCTATCCCCTTCCTCCTCTTCTCTTACCCTTTTCTGTCTCAACCCTTTCCTTCCTCTCTCTCCCCTCCTTCTCCCTTGTCCTCTTTCTACTCTTCTCCCACTCCTCCCGCTCTCTACCCCTCTTCTCCCTCTCCCACTTTTCTCTTCTCTTCCCCCTTTCCTCCCCTCTTTCCTTCTCTTCCCTCTTCTCTTCCCCCTTTTTGTTTCTTTCTCATCCCTCTCCTCTCTCTCTCTCTCCCCTCTATCATCACCTTCCAGTCTCCCCCTTTCCTTCCTCTTCCCCCTCTCTCTCTGTCTCCTCTCCTCCCTCACCCTTTTCTTTCTCCACCCTTTCTTCCTCCCTCTCCCTTGTCCTCTTTCTACTCTCTCTCCTCCTCTTCTCCCTCCCCCTCTGTCATCCCTCTCCTTCTTCTCTCTCCCCTTCTCTCCTCCTTCATTTTCCCCTCTCCCCCCTTTTCTCTTCTCTTCCCCCTCTCCCCCTTGTCTCTTCTCTTCCCCCTCTCCTCTCTCTCCACCTCCTCCCCCTCCCCTCCTCTTATTCTCCCTTCCCTATCCCCCTCCTCCTCTTCTCTTACCCCTTTTCTTTCTCCACCCTTCCTTCCTCGCTCTCCCCTCCTTCTCCCTTGTCCTCTTTCTACTCTTCTCTCTCTCCTCCCGCTCTCTACCCCTTTTCTCCCTCTCCCACTTTTCTCTTCTCTTCCCTCTCCTCCTCTCCCCCTTTTTGTTTTTCTCTTCTCATCCCTCTCCTCTCTCTCTCTCTCCCTCTCTATCATCACCTTCCAGTCTGCCCTTTCCTTCCTCTTCCCCCTCTCTCCTCTCTCTCTCTCTCTCTCTCTCCGTGTCCCGCTCTCCCTCTCCTCTCTCACCCTTTTCTTTCTCCACCCTTTCTTCCTCCCTCTCCCTTGTCCTCTTTCTACTCTCTCCTCTTCTCCCTCCCCCTCTGTCCATCCCTCTCCTCCTTCTCTCTCCCCTCTTTCCCCTCTCCTCCTTTTCTCTTCTCCCTCTCCCCCTTGTCTCTTCTCTTCCCTCTCCTCCTGCCTCTCCTCTCCCCTTTTTTCCTCTCTTCTTCTCCTCCCTCGCCCCTCTCACTCCCCACTATCGTCACCTTCCAGTCTCTCCTTTCCTTCCTCTTCCTCCCCCTCTCCCTCTCCTCTCTCTCCCCCCTCTCTCCACGTCTCCCTCTCTCCCTCTCTTCGCTCTAGTCTTCCTCTGATCTCTCTGTGAATGTCCGTTGGTTAAATATTCACCCCTGGACCGGAGGGACATAGACGTCTCAGCGCGGATCACTCCTCCATAAATGCTGCGTCAATTATTCAGACCTGTGCATGTAATGAGAAGAGAGA
This sequence comes from Periophthalmus modestus, assembly GCA_019594935.1. Taxonomy (NCBI): domain Eukaryota; kingdom Metazoa; phylum Chordata; class Actinopteri; order Gobiiformes; family Gobiidae; genus Periophthalmus; species Periophthalmus modestus. Next base: position 34,984,950 of record JAIEZT010000013.1, on the reverse strand, counting down.
GAGGGGGAAGAGAGGGGGAGAGAGGGACAGAGGGAGAGAGGGAAGAGAGGGAGGAGGGGACGGGGTGGATGGAGATATGGAAGCTCTGAAATAATCATGTCAAGTGATGCAAATTGACGGTAGAAGGGCCAGGCACGGTTTAAAAAGTCAAAATGGAGGAGATATGAACATCACGACCGCACGTATGGTTTTATTTCATTATTTTGTCAGGTTTCACGTTACGACATAACATCTTAAAGGCCTGTAATATTTAAAGGTGCACCGTGTAACCTTTCTAAGGGTAAGTCACATCGTTTCTGTGGAGAGGTAATGTCTTTGCCTTGCCTAGTCTGCAGTAAGGAGTGGAAAAATATTGTATTTTCTGGAGAAATTCATGCATTCTCACTTCTCCACAGGTCTGACCAGTAACTTGGCCTTCTGGACCTGCTTGTCTCTTCTATTTATCTTCATGGAGATAACTAGGATTAAAGCCATACTGCGGAATAAACCAGGTAAAACAGAAACATCTTGGACAGAAGCAGGGTGCGGACACCATCTGAAAAGTTACATAGTGCGCCATTATTGGAAACAGAGGGCATAATCTGATTGTTTTTTGGTACTTTTTAAAAAGGCAATAGGGAAAAACCTGGTCTACATTATTCAAGTTTATTCTCCCTGTGAGTGGGGTCCCCTCTCCACATATCCCACCTGTAACTTAGCCTGGACATATCACCTGCTCAGAGATTAGTTGCCATACAGTGGAACAATCCAGGCAAAGTAATAGCATCTCCATGGAGACAAGCAGGTGGCGCAACTTCCACTCAAAAAGTTCACCTTTAACAGCAAATTTCAGGACCTGGCCCGTTACCAGGACGTAAGCTCTCCTGAACCTGGTAACGGGCCCGATGTCCACGCTGCCTTTGTTCATCTGAATCCACATGTTTCCTGTGAATAAGAGCACGTGGGAAGGCAGCTCATCAGTGAATAAAAATGAGGAGTGGAGACTGGATTCGTGATTGATTGATTCCATTTTTCAATCCCAGAGCTCCAAACCAAACTCAACATGTCCCAAAAACATCTGGTCAACTAAAACTATTATTATAACAACTAAATCTATGCAATATTTTAATCAAATAGAACCTCCAGGCATGTCCCACCAGGACGAGGCCCCGGGGAAGACCCAGGACACGCTGGAGGGACTATGTTTCTCGACTGGCCTGGGAACGCCTTGGGGTCCCAACGGAGGAGCTGGAGGACGTGTCTGGGGTGAGGGAAGTCCCTGCTTAAACTGCTGCCCCCGCGACCCGGCCCAGGGCAAGCGGAAGAAATCTATAGATGGATGGATAGAACTAGACTTAAAGAGGTGGTATTTTAATTCTATGAGGTATTAACTGCTAAAACATAACATATTCAGAGCACCATTTTATTGTTTGGAAAATGCTGTACGTTGAAATGTGCAATTAATTTCATGCCACGTACAGAATCTTGCAGCAAACCGTAAGAAGAGTTTAATTATGGAGTGGAAGAGTCTGGATTGCTAGATTACTCAAACATGCATGGATGACATCTAAAACCTCTTCAGGCATGTTTCTGATGAGTTTTTGGAGCTTTATACCAGGTTTTGTTCTCTCAATTTTGCATAATACCCCCTTGTTAAACTAAAAACCGATTATTTCACAACATAGTGCTTCTTTAAAGTTAGATTACAGGACCTTGGTAGAGTCAGAACATAAGCTGTGGTCCACTTCTAACTGCTAATAGCCTCCATTTAAACTCCGCCGCACAAATTTTAACATAAGCATTAACCTATCCTTACATAAACCCTACAGTTTACCCACAATGCCCTTTTCCATCTCCGTTCCAACTCTGCTTAACGGCCACTAAAGCGTTAGCGTTAATCACTCCCGTAACATCTGCACCTCTTGCTCCACTTGGTCCTTGTACTCCTTTTACCCACTCAGTCCATGAGAGCCTGATGGAAACAGCTCGGACTGTTTTAACCTCAGTGCTCTGAAAAGCCCGACGCAATTCCCATTCTCCAAAAGCACAAAAGGCAACGATTAACATGCATGGACCTCCCGTGTGAGGGCCCAAGTAATTAAAATTATAATATTTTTGCCAATTTATTCTAATTTTCAATTTGCTTGTCAAAATTATTTGGGAGTTTGTGACAGTTACCAAACTCATTTTTAATGTAGCTTAGAGTGAAAATGAAAAACATATTTGACGTATTTGTAGCTATTTTATGTCTAGCTTAGTGGTTTGGTGATTTGTAATTGAGCGTGTTGGCTAGTACTGTCGCCTCACAGCAAGAAGCTTCTGGGTTTTGCATGTTCTTTCTGCATCCACGCTCTTCCCCGTCAAACCGAACATTCAAAATAGGTCAAATCCTCCAGCGAAGTCCTGACCAAGACTCGCTCAAGATCTGGAGATGTCGCCTAGGACCCAGAATACACATTTCTTCAATACTTTACAAAGATGTGAGTCTCACTGTTGAATCTCCTCGCCTTCAGATGGCTGAGATTGACAGGTGCTTGGTCCATCCACATCTCAACACATATTGCAGCTTAGGATGGAAAAAGAAAGGAAAGAATATCACAGGGGTCTGAAAAACACAGTGTAGAATTGATAAGCAGAGCACTTGCCTGTCAAATCTAGAACGATATCTCTGTATTTTTTATACAGATTGATATCAGTCTGCTCTCCTCTCCCTCCATTGCGTCTCATCTTTTTTAGTGACACATGTGAAACAAAGGAGCTCAATGGTCACCTATGATTCACAAATAAAATCAAATTTCACTCACCTCAGATTAGCAGTTTAGTGCTTCGTTGCTTCGTGGTTCTGCAGAAATCCACCATGTTTTTCAGCCCTGTGAGATTTTTTTTTCCCTTTGTTTTTTTTCAATACAGTGCGTGTCTCTCAATTGGCTAATCCACCCGTCAATCACGGCCATTTGAAAATTCACCCGTGACCAGACTCACATCTTCGTAAAGTATAAAGCCTCCCAGGCACTAAACTCTGTAAATCTGAGGTAAGAACTTTGATTTTGTTCAAAATGATGAGGGACCAATGAGCTCCTCCGTTTCACATGTGTCACTGTAAAATAAACAAATCTAATAGGACGATCCCGTTTGGGCGGGCTCGAGGTGTGACGGAGGGAACCCTGACGAGACTGACACGAGAGTTTAGAAAGTTAGAGAGTTTAGAAAGTTATTCAAATCAATGCACCCTCCCACACTGACCTCAGGAGTGCAAGTGTGGGTGCGGGTAAGACGCAGGCCTGGAGAAAGAATCCACAACAAATGTATTTTTCCCAGATACCGTAGCGATCTGGAGCAGTTTTCAGGTCATTAGACACATTCCACAAACGCACGTGAACCTGTGTTATTTTGGTGAAATACACAGCGCAGTAACCCACTCGAACTACGTGCTGAACCCGACCTGCAGGTAATGTAAACCTGCATAATAAATACAGAGATATCAACTGGAGATGTGTTTCCGCATCTCCTGAGAGGCTGCCTTAGGAAAGATGGGTCATATGCACAGGATAAATTTCCTTACAGGGACAATAAGTTAGTCTATTCATGGGCTTTCAGAATGATGAGAAGCCTGGACCGTTGTCATACAGAGGAACAATTCAAAACTATTATCTTTCGAGTGGAAAAACATCCTCAAAATGCTGCATACAACCAAAGAATGAAACCCATATAAACCTTAACCTGCCGTAAACTGACTCCCATATCTCATTTTATCATTTATATTAATTATATACTCCTTTGTCATATTTGTGCATTGAGTGGTCGGCGGTGCTCTTAGTTTCAAGTGCACCTATTTGAATTTCATAACATTTGAATAAACAGTCTCCAATCTGGCCTTAGGCACTGCAAACATTAGCAACAACATTCAACAGAAACTGCATTCATATGTTAATTGACTGGTCACTGTGAATTAAATATTGTTTCCTCATCAAAGCCATATCTTAAAAAACACATAATATTTCAAAACTTGAGCGCAGAATGAGTCCGATGACGGTTTATGAACTGCGCAGGAGAAGTGTGGAGTTTTACTTATGACGCAACTAAATGGGCAAAATGTGAACTGAGCATTTGTGAGGCTCAGAGAAGATGATTTAATGGGTTAATGAAAGCGTGGACGAAGTTAAAAGCTTAAAAAAGTAAGATTTTGTTCTATGTTTTTGTTTTGTATGTGTTCTTTAATTGTGTTTAAGCATTCCTGTAATAGCATTTTTGAGTTTGTCTCCTACAGTATTTTGTCTCGAGTACTCCCCGTGCTGTTCTTTTCCACATTGCAAGTTCATACACCTTAACTTGAGTATTGGGCAAAAATTCTAATTCAAAATCCTCCAAAACATTTTTAAAAGTCTGATTTTTACTGTCTTAAAAACGTGAAAAACAGAAGAGATTCATTTTAAACAGTTTGCAGTGGTCCAGAGTTAAACCTTTACCTTATGCATTCAGAACATCCTAATTATTCACTGCAATGAGTTTATAAGCACTTTTCTCCACTTTGAGTGTAGCTGTCACAGTAACCTAGCAACACCTAGCAAGCTAACCAGGCACTTCCTGTTTTGCTGAGAATAAAACACTTTATAATTAGATGCAGACAGCTCACTCTTGTTTTTACCTCAAGAGCTGCTTATACAATGTATCTGTAGTGGGGAATTTTACGTCATTATATTGTAAAAATAAGGTACAGCCATTTTAAGGGTTTTAATTTGACTAAAAAGGAAATTCAAATACTCTTCTCTTTTAAAACCAGAGGTCAAATTAAGTACCTCATGGTAAGTAGATGGTCACATTTTTATATAACGCTTTTCCACCTTTAAGACACTCAAAGCTTTACATCAAGGAACCACTCACCCATCCACACGCACATTCATACACCTCACCTCGCAGACACTGGAGACGAGGTGAGTTAAGCGTATTGCTCAAGGACACAACAGCAGTATTCATGCGTGAGAGCTGCAATTGCAAAACCAACCTGTGGATTATCGGATGTGACCAATTTATCAAAGACTGAATAAGAGGATGAAAACTCTACTAACTTTGCTATTGCCGCATAACTTCAAGCGTCCCTGTTCCCCTGGTCACCAAATACTGCCCTATAAGGAGTTTTTAAGTGTCTAAAATCATATACTAATTTAAATCTAATCTAATACTAAAACTAGAATCAAAACTAGATCATTTGAGCAGGTATCGATACTAAAAAACTCACATTCACAGGTCAGAAATTTACCTTTCCTGAACAGTTTTGGAGTGATCTTGAGCTGTATCACAACAAGTATAAAACACAAAGACTAATATACGTCCACGGACCACTATGAAACCTACCTGGACGACTGAGGGATTACACAGACATAAGGCCACATGGGAATATAAAAGAAAAGTTCTACCATTTAATGTTAAAAATCACATTCTATTGTCTAAAGAAAGAGTGTTTTTTTTACATTGTGGTATCAGAATCGGTATTGAGTATCAAGTCTATCCTTAGTATCGAAATGGAGTTTGACATTTTACTATCGTGACAGCACTACTCTGAGAATCCTTCCAGTCAGTAGAAGTAGTGGTAGTGACGAGACATAGATAAATGTGCCGAGCGGAGAAACAGCTCCACGAAGCTAATGAACTTTAATGCACACAGACACATGCTAACGAGATGTGTTCCTGTCCTCAATACGTCAAAGCCACTCGCACTGTTAGCACCCCAAGCTAACATGACCGCGCTAAAGAATTTAAGCATTAGCTACTGACGCACACAGTATGATACTTAAGTCCTGGTTTAGTTCTAGGTTAGACCTGGTCAAGTCTTGGTGCAGTCCTTGTTTCTGTCGCCATGGTTTCCTAAAGAAATCTATTTACCTCTCCCTTCACTCTCTCCCTAAGGGTCTAAGTTTAAAGTGGACCTATTATGCAGAATCGACATTTCAGAGCTTTTACCCTTGTTAAAATTGTCTCCTCTCATGAAAAAATTGTATTTGGACTGACTCTTTACTCGCTTATTTTCAAAATACCATTTTGCTGATCAACTTCTGTTTTCACCACCACCAGTACGCCCTGTGACATACTTAATTCATACTTCAATTTTATTTTCTAAATCGGTGATACTCGTAGGATTCACACCGTTGTGTAGTAATTTTGGTACAAATGAAAAAAAAAATAAAAATTCTTGCTAGTGTGATCTGCAGCTATCCATGGGAGGAGCTGATAGCTCTTTGCTGTTGATGACATTTATGATTTACTGGTCAGTCTTTGTTCCCACCCTCACTTATGGTCATGACCTTTGGGTAATGATCAAAAGGACAAGATCGCAGATACAAGCGGCTGAAATGAGTTTCCTCCGCAGGGTGGCTGGGTGCTCCCTTAGAGACAGGGTGAGGAGCTCGGTCACATGGGAGGAGCTTGGAGTAGAGCCGCTGCTCCTACACGTTGAGAGGAGCCAGCTGACGATGCTTCCTGGACACCTCCCTAGGGAGGGACTATGTCTCTCGGCTGGCCTGGGAATGCGTTGGGGTCCCACTGAAGGAGGGGAAGGACATGTCTGGGGTGAGGGAAGTCTGGGAGTCCCTGCTTAGACTGTTGCCCCCCCAACCCGGCCCCGGATAAGCGTAAGAAAATGGATGAATGGACGTTTACGGCAATGTCAAGTCCCACTGGGCGCTGCAGTTTTCTGACACGGACGGCGGTGGACTTGTTTTACATTATAACTATAAAGCAGACACAAGCACAATGTGCCTTCTTCAACATATAGAATAAACTTAGAGCTGTAATTCAAGTGATTCTTGCAGGTTTAGGTCATCTTGAATTGTCCTGCACTAACTTTTTCTGGTAATGTATGTTCCCACCTGCGTGCGTGTTATTGCTTTGACACAGTATAACATCAAATATATCTCTATGGAGACAAGCATGTAACGCAGCAGGTTGAGTTACAGGTGTAACCCTTTTTTACCAATCTGCTCGTTTTTTGAAAAGGAATAACTAATTTGTATAGGACTCCTTTAACCGTAAATTAAACTATAGTAAAAGAGACATTCCAATGTATAAAACTTTTGTCTAAGGTAAGTATGATTCTCTTAAATTTTGCAAACACTCCAGGGAACACAATCATTTATGCCAAGAACCAAATTTAAATATCTTAATTATTTCTACTTTTGTTAATATTTTCCACAGTGTCTGTTTTTATATTGTACAACAAGAAACACACAGTAAATACGTTTTGAACTTTTCTTATTTAGAAAATAGTTATGAACAGAACAAAACACAGTAAACATAAAATGTCCCCACACAATATGAATCTATGAGTCTATTTGTCTATTTATCTCAGAGTGCACTCTTTTGATTTTATGCAAGCTTGCTTTACGTTGGCGCGCGTTGGAGCTCATACAAAGGATCCGTTAGGAAAATACGTGGAATAATCCTACCAGTCCGTAGTTCACTTTCACGTGTGAATGAAAAGAAGATTTATGAAGATGGTACACAGAATCTGCTCTCCTGTCCGTCGTCCCCAACGCAGGTGAGTGTAGAATCGTCCGTGGCCACACCGTCTCTCCCTCTCTCCAACTGGTTCTGAAGTGAAGTAGCAGAAATACGGCGCTAGCTTTAGCTTAGCTCTTTTCAGCACGGTCCTCGGAAGACTTTGCGAAAACTCACCCCCAGGCTGTCCGTTAAGTCCCGCGAGTTCTCCTCGAGTCCTCAGCAGTCCTCCAGAGCAAGGGGAATCTTCAAAGTACGCTGAAAACGCGGCTTTCAATAATGTTTCTGTATTTTCGTACGAGCTTTTCTTCTTTGAGTCGCTCCGGCCATTGCAAGGCAGTCTCTGAGTTTTTCGCGCTTCTCGAGCGTTCTCTTCGCTCTTCTCTCATACGTGCGTCACGTCATCACGTACACTCAAACCAAATAAAATATTTATCATGGGGTATTTTTTAGCTTTTAACAATCATGAAACTTTACATTTATCTGTTTTTAACACCATACAAAATACATATTTAACTATTTAATGAACTTACATATTTGAAATATTACTGTATTTATAATATGAAATTAAATATACATTCTCAATGTAAACGAAAACAAATTATGCTAATATAGAAAATATTAAGGTTATTACACAGGTCAGATCTGTGGAGAGATGACCTGTCTCGCATTATGAATGCATGTTTCTCAAGTGTTTTTTGTAATATAAAAAGCTGTAATTAAATGACTGCAAAACTGATGATTAATGCCAGACTGTGGAACATTCCAGGCCTAGCAATAGCATCTCCATGGAGACAAAATGGGGCAGTCGCTCCACTAGAAAAGTCAGTTAGGTCCTCAGTCCTCAGAAGTGAAGTTGTTTTCTGTGTCTTTTGTGCATTGTCCCTGACCAAAAATAATAATAGTAATTAAAAAAAATAAATTAAAAAAAAAAAAAAAAAAAAAAAAAAAAATTTATATATATATATATATATATATATATATATATATATGTTTTTTTTCCTGAACAAAACATACAATTATTAAAGGTGCACTGCGAAACTTTACTAGTAGAAGACCCACTACCTGTTTGTATCTATGGAGATGTTATTGCTTTAGGATTAATAATGCAATTTAAGAATAGAAAATACAGATTTGTGCCATAGATTACATAGATAATTTACGACATGCAGCAAGATTTAAGTGAAATGAGAAGTTTACGATGTCGTTAATATTATATTTTCATACATCACACACACAATAAGAACAGGTAAAAGTCTATGTTTTCTTCAAATAAAGTTCTGTTTTTCTAGAATTCCCCAAAGTTTCGCACACACCATGAAAACATGTCTCTCTGGATTTACTGTTAGGAAATGAGCAGCAAAAAACAATAGTTCAAAAGTGTGATGTAACAAACAATGTATCTATAAGACTTAAAAATAACATTTAGATTAACAACAACTAGTCCTGGTTTAGTCCTGGTCTAGTCCCTGTTTCAGTCCTGGTTTAGTCCTGGTCTAATCCTGGTCTAGTGACGTTTTAGTCTTGGTCTAGTCCTGGTTTAGTACTTGGTTCAGTCTTGGTTTAGATTTGGTCTAGTCCTGGTTCAGTCCTGGTTTAGTCCTGGTTTAGTCCTGGTTTAGTCGCTGGTTCAATCCTGCTTAAGTACCTGGTTTAGTACCTGGTTCAGTCCTGGTTTAGTCTTGGTTCAGTGATGTTTTAGTCTCGGTCTAGTCCTGGTTCAGTCCTGGTTTAGTCCTGGTTTAGTCGCTGGTTCAATCCTGCTTAAGTACCTGGTTAAGTCCTTGGTTCAGTCCTGGTTTAGTACCTGGTTCAGTCCTGGTTTAGTCTTGGTTCAGTGATGTTTTAGTCTCGGTCTAGTCCTGGTTTAGTCCTGGTTTAGTACCTGGTTCAGTCCTGGTTTAGTCCTGGTTCAGTCCTGGTTTAGTCGCTGGTTCAATCCTGCTTAAGTACCTGATTTAGTCCTTGATTCAGTCCTGGTTTAGTACCTGGTTCAGTCCTGGTTTAGTCTTGGTTCAGTCCTGGTTCAGTCCTTGATTCAGTCCTGGTTTTGTACCTGGTTCAGTCCTGGTTTAGTCTTGGTTCAGTGATGTTTTAGTCTTGGTCTAGTCCTGGTCTAGTATCTGGTTCAGTCTTAGTTTAGTCTCGGTCTAGTCCTGGTTCAGTCCTGCTTAAGTACCTGGTTTAGTCCTTGGTTCATTCCTGTTTAGTCCTTGGTTGCGTAATGTTACTCTTTGTTCAAAACCCTCCAAACTTTTGAAAATATTCAGCAAACAGCCTGTGTGTCATCATGCACTTGTCCACAAAAGCAGTGCACCACATAAAATAATAAAAATGCATGTAATGTCTTCTTTATATCAACTTCTGTTTTTGTAGAACACACATTCAATACAAGTTTCACTCTCGCAATGAAAAAAAAAACTTCTATTGAAACCACATGGGGCTTTTAGCTTTAGCTGAATCCTCACTGAAGGTTAAGCACTTTGGAGAGCTGAGTCCTGATTGGTGGGATTTTTCTTAAAGCAACGGCGTGCTGGCGGAGACGCTCCAAGGACTTGCAGTTTTTCCAGCTTCGCGGCAGACGAACGGTTTTCTTTGTGGAGTCGAGTCAAGTGGAGACAAGTGGAATGTGACGGTGGTTAAAGGAACAGACTGCCAAATGGTGCTGAAGCGGCGTACTAAGCCAAGGGCGCGCCTCCGCAACAGGACAGATCGCGTCATCAAATAGAAAGCGTTATACAAAGGTGTGCAATTTAACCTGGTTTTGTTCTGTTTTAAATCTCATTGGTCACGTCTCTGAAGTAAATAACTACAGTAAAACACTAATCTCCTTACCTGGCACCCAAACCCACATGCTGTGACTAAATTTTACAAAGACAAGTTAATCTGTAACTGTAACCTGTCTCCACTGGCGAATTAATTTACTTTTTTTTCCTACCATGTTATAATGTTGTTCCCTCAACAAAAACATGCCTGAAGAGTTTTTAGATGTCATCCATGCATGTTTGAGTAATCTAGCGATCTCTCCCAGGCCCTCTTCAAAGTCTCCCTACAGTTAGCAGTACTATTCTGTCCGTTGCTCCGCCCACTAGCTTATGTCATCCACGCTCCCACATGACAATTCTGCATAAATATGATGCGTCGTGCAGTAATGTGTGTCGTGTGTTGTGATAGCGCTCTGAAGGGGTAGTGATTTAGTGCGGAGAGCAAAGGGAGGGGAGACTCAAGAAACTAAAGTGAAATGTAATAATGTTAATGTGTTGTGAGGGGTGTCAAACTCAAATTCACATTGGGCCAAAATTAAAAACTGAGACAAATTCACGGGCAGAACTCAATATTTATCGAAAAATTGACTGCACCTGACCTGTAATGTTTAACCTTTTCATATGGAAACACAAAATCTGGAACAAATCAAGCTTGATATTACAAATATATGAGAAATAAAAGCCACATCTGTAGTATTTATTTCTTATTTAAATAGGTAAAATAAATTATGTTTCTATCTATAGTAATTAATTTGGCCGAGGTGACTAGTAACTTGGTCGCTAATGAGTGTCAACAGAAAAGGAGGGGCACTTGCCTGTCTCGACTACACGCCAGCGTACTAGCAAAGCATTCTGGGATTTGTAGTATTAGTGGTGCGTGTGCTATATACCGGCAGACCAGCTCTAATGCACATTTGATATGATCTCATGGGCCAAATATGATTACACCAGGGGCCAGATTTAGCCCCCGGGCCTAAGTTTGACATGTAAGTATTAACAGCTAATAGCTCAAGTAAATACCCCTCTTTAACCAATCAGAGACACATGATCCATTTGGGTCAAAACAAACATATCGGTTTATGAGTGAAAAGTGGGGAAAAAAACAACACAGAGAATTGAGACACGGTGCAAACTTCGGCAGAATCAACAATTGAAGCATCAAACTCTTACTTATTCAGGTAAAAGAAGTTGTTCTGAATGACACAGAGTTTGGGAGATGTCTTCTGCTTTTGAGAGGCACCGTAGTTACAGCTGAGGTTTGTGACGTTCTTTGGTTCGATTCCAGACACTTTTATATTGTAACAAAGTAGAAGGGACTGGCTGATCTCTTACTAATCTCTTGTAATTGTAACATTTTCAACTTCTTCTGCAAGAGCATGAGTTTATCAATATTCTCTGGCATTAGATGTAGTGATGGGGCTTTCGGCTATTTCATGGAAATCTTTTGGATCTGTGCATTTCAAAGAGCTGTTCAAAAGACCGGCTCTTTTTATAAGTATGTACATGACAGAAGTCAAACTCATTTTATCTACAAACTAATCACAGAGAGGCTAAGATTTTATTACATTTTGTGGGCATATGTCTTTGCTTTTTCATTTTCTAAATAAAATGTTGCACTACAATTTTTTTTTTTTAAATCTACTATTATGAATGCACCCCATATTACCTCTCACCCACATTGCTGTTTTTTTTTTTCCTTTTTTTTTCTTTCTGTGTTGATCCAACGCTCACCATTAGCCAAAAGTTTGGACACACTTTTTCATTTACTTTTCTACTTTTCGCTTTGAATTCTGCTTTGCACTTTTTGCATTTCTTGACCCTGATGAAGCACATGTGAAGTGAAAACCATTTCAGGAGACTTCATCTAGAAGCTGTCCGAGAGAAGGCCAAGGGTTTGTAACACCGTTGACAAAGTGTGTGGATACTTTTGGGAGTTTTATATAAATTATAAAAAATATGTAGTTATTTAAAATATTCTTTGCTACATAATTCCATATATTTTGCATCATATATTTGATGTCTTAGTATGTATATAAGTAGTAGTAGTAGTAGTAGTAGTAAAAATAAAGAAAACATACATCCAACATTGATCGGTTCAAACTTTTGACTGGTAGTGTAAATCTGTGTAAAATGCATACAATTAGAATATAAAACGATACTTTCTTGGAAAACTGAGATCCAGTTCAAATCATTCATAGGAATGAACTGTTCCAAAGGCAGCCTGGGTCATGAACGTCACATAATTACACAGGATGTGCTTAACGGGCCTATGCCCCCTGCAGTGGAGTCCCTTAGAGAGATACCGTCTCTGCTACAAAGGCGGTTCTTGGGTTCACTGCTCTTCCACCATGTGATGAGCTGTGCATCCACAGCAGTGCAGCTGATGGCCCTGTTTTCCGCTACCTCTGCAGGATAGTGCTTAGTATGTGAGGTTTTGACTCTCGTGGGACTCATACAGGGGCGTGTCTCTCTGCTAACATGTACTTTAAGTCCCAGTTCAGAGTACATTAGTCCTTTTGTAGACCTGGTTTGGTTCCCAATTAGGCCCATCCATTTTGTTTACCTAATTATAATTTTTTTATTTTAAATCTAAACCCAACACAATCTCAATGCATTTCCTCCTCTTCAACAGTCAACCTGGACTTGTTTTATCCTTCGTTTGTTTGTCCCTCTTTCTTATCTCCTCTGTTTGATGAGCCCTTCGTTTTCACCGTCACGTAGCCACCTCCAGCTCCTGCCTCGGACTCAGAAGCAGCGCGTTACCCCACCTTGACCTAGCCTTGAACACGGCCCTCCTTGCGACCTTTCACCTTTGACCTCGGCGTGTTGTCAATAACATGCCTGCCGCCTGTTGTTTCCCTGTGGAGACCTAATAAAGTTGTGTTTGTTTGAACCGCGAGCGCTCCACGGGAAATTATTCACCATCTGATTGGGCAAAACAAAAGAGGTTAAAGAGAGAGCGAGAGGGAGGGAATGACTGGGAAAAATGCCAGAGGAGTTGGCGGCCATGTTGGATAGGGTTTACAATGGATAGATTTACAGATTTTATAATTAATAGGAAATGTACGTGTCAAAATATTTAACTGAATTGACATTAGGATCAATGAAATATATACTTCAGAGAGGAGCGAATATGTAGTTTCTCATTTGTAGATGCTAGCGTTTGATCCATTGACATTATTAGTGTTCTACCTCTCTACTTTGTCCCCTCAACAAAATCGTGCCTGTGTTTTGTATGTCATCCATGCATGTTTCAGTAATCTAGTGATCTCTCTTGGGCACTATTCGAACCCTTCTTACGGTTAGCAGTATGAGCGTGTAGCCTACAACTTCACAAACCTGGTGCGATGTGCGGTAGTTTCATTAGCGGGATGCACACCGGTTGTGTTGTGATAGCGCTTTGAAGGGGGAGTGACTTAGCAAAGTGAGGAGATACTCGATAAAAATAAAGCTAAAAAGTATATAAGCTAATCTTGTGTGTAATATGTTATTTTTGGTGACTATAGCATCCAATCAGTAAAAGCTAACATGGTGATCTAAATAATACATGATAATAGTGAAATATTCTCGCTTTACCCTGTGCTACATGCTAGCAAACATGAAACGTTAATAGAAAAGCTACAGAAACACATGCTTTTCCTTCTGTCACTTTTGCTGAATACGTATTTACCTAAACGTCACAGAATAGTCGTACTCAGCGTTTCCGCAGCGACTTCAAGTAGCTCTCTGGAAGTCTGTTATAAGCCGTTCCTGGTTTAAACATCTTGACAGGAGAGAGCAGCCTGTGCAGTCACTACGGAGCGTCAGAAATAGCAATTAAAGATTTGAGAAAAAGGCGCCGTGACCCCTTCAGTATATGGTACAGAGGAGAAACAGTGAATATAAGTCACAGAGGAGGGCTAGTAAAAATACATGGTGCAGAAGAGGGACAGTGAATATATTTTTAAAGATATTTTTTTTCATTTCAATAATAGCAACTACTTAGCCGCATGCTAGCAAACATGAAACATTACTCAGCCTTTCCGTGGCGACTCTGAGTAGCTCTCTGGAAGTCTATTATAAGCCTTTCCTCGTTTAAACATCTTGACAGGAAAGTGCAGCCCGTGCCGTCACTACAGAGCGTCAGAAACACCAATTAAATATTTGAGAAAAAGGCGCCGTAACCCCTTCAGTATATGCCACAGACGAGGGACAGCGAATATATTTTTTTAAGATAATTTCGCATTTAATTCTAGCGTTTGAACAATAAAAATATTACTTAACCGCATGCTAGCAAACACGAAACATTACTCAGCGTTTCCGTGGCGACTCTGAGTAGCTCTCTGGAAGTCCATTATAAGCCTTTCCTGGTTTAAACATCTTGACAGGAGAGCGCAGCCCGTGCAGTCACTACGGCGCGTCAGAAATACCAATTAAAGATTTGAGAAAAAGGTGGCGTGACCCCTTCATTGCGGCGCGGTGAATTTCCCACTGTTAATAGGAGGACGGACGCCGCGCTTATGGCTAATCAAATGTCCCCGCGCTCACAGCTGACACGGCCTGCCTCACGACGGAGTGCAGTGGTTTTTATAAAAATAGCAGAATCCAGATTGCAGCACTGAACTCGGCTGGGAGCGAGGCGAAAATACGACATCGGTGTTTTGCAAACTTTTCATTTCAAGGACTGCGGATGAAAAGAATATCTATATCAGCAAAGGCCTTCCCATATTGCACGGAACAGACTTTCAGAGCCAATATTAACCGTGTTTAAAAGTCCACTATGTAACATTTTTCGCGGATCTACCATCTGATTGTCTCTAGCTCTGTCAGAAAAATCCACACATGGCATTAAACGCATGATACTAGATAATGTTGCAGCTAGGTGGTACTGACTATGACCAGCTCAACACCTAGAGATGGGTCCTGACACTCCTGGATGGATGAGTCAAATGCACAGAATACATTTCCCTCAGAAGAGATTACTAAAGTATACCTTACCTAATGCTATATTGTGGAACATTCTCAGCAAAGACCATCATCATGGAGACAAGCAGGTGGTAGACCTCACCAGTTTTGTTTGGTTCTTATACTTGATTTACACTAGGTTCTTGCTCTTACATAAAAAGCTCTCCGCTAGCTATTTCCAGCATGGTGCTAACAGGTAGATGACTCACAGTGGCCAATCAGAAATATAGTGTTATACAGGGCTAAGTTTTGGGTTAAACTTGGTTTTAAACTTGGTTTTATCCAGATTTTTGGTTGTTGTTCAGCAGAGCCCCATTCTAAATAAATGGTGAATGGTTTAAACTTTTCAAATGTCCAACTAAGTCAATTCTCCATCCACCAGATTAGGTTCACTTCTCATAAAAATAGAAATTGTTAGGCTATGCTGTGCAGTAAGTATATTGTTGAGAATCAGGTACACTACATTACGTGAGCTGAGTTCAGAACTTCAACCGTGAACAATTTTCCAACTTTAGATGGCGCTGATACAATTAAGGTGAAAAACTTCAGTCAAAAACGGATCAAATATAACCCGAAAACTGGCAACCGCTGAAAAAAGTAAACCGACATTGTTCTATCGTAAGCACCATTGTAGCATTAAATGAAAACGCCAAATAAACGCAAAATTGTGTTAAAACTCAGACATGTGACTTTTATTTCAATAAAGCGAAGGCGGGGAGCTGAAACCATGTATGTAATTTATGCAGCTAGCGACATCTCCGAAAACAAAGTTAGCAGCGGGGCGGCGCGGCTAACATGATGCGATCAAGTGTCAAAACAGCGGGTACACGCCCAACAAATAAATCGGCAATCCGAAAATCTCGCCTGGCAAATGCGCCATCTAAAATATTCATGCCGACGCCTTGAGAAATTTACAACGGTCGTAGAATAACATTGTGAGGTATTACGGCTGGCTTGGTTCCAGTTGTGCATGTTCAGAAGTTGGAGAAATGGCGCCGCAAAGTTTAAGATTGGCGGGATTCAGAGAGAAAGTGCAACAGATGCTAGCGAATTTTAACAAAGTTTGGTATTTTAGTCGTAACGTTGTAAAGTGTCCGAAACTAGCATCTGAGCAAAAAGTGCATACTTAAAAAAAAAAAAAAAAAAAAAAAAAATCTCAATTGCCATCAGGGCTAAAGTTTGAAATGAAATAAATAAATAAAAATACAAATCTAGAAATACTTGCTTGGTTTGGCTCTTATCCAGTTCTGAACTACAATCTTGGTCAGGAAAACCAAGCTAATGTATTAGCCTCATTTTGATTGGGTGGAGGTAAGGTAATATTTACTAGAGATCTTCAGCCTGTTATTTTATTTATTTATTTATTTATTTATTTAATTTCATATATATTGTTTCTCTTCTCCCCCTCCTCATTTTTTTCTCTCTTTCCCCATGTACATTCTCTTTATCTTCTTTTTTCACTTACAAATTACTAGTACTATCATTCTCTTCTGCTGTCCCCACCTTATCATCTCCAAAATCACGGAAATATCAATTATAACTAGCTATTACGTCTACAGCCCATGTCATGTCTTGGTTTTATTGACACTTGTCACCACTGTATATGATCACTATTAAATTAAAGACAAAAAATAAATGAATAAATAAAAGAAATACAAAAAAAAAAAAGATGAGAGCTTCAACCTGCATCCAAATACTCCTGAGCAGTATTAGATCTTATCAACTGCTTCCGACTGGTCTAGCCTAAACCCAAACTGTTGATTTTTGATTTACCCTGTGCTGACGATTTTAAACCGGTTTTGTTTGATGTGGATAGAAGCAGTAAGTACAGAGAAATAAACCATAAACCAAGACAACATATTTTTAATCTTTAGCAACAGATTCAACCATTGAAAACTTACTTTTCCTTTTTCTAATCAGCTGGTTATGGACAGAATATAAAACATGGATATATCAACACTATAGTATAGATGCTCATATAAATGTACTCAAATTGAAAAAAAAAAATGCCGTTTTGCTGATATTTTTGTTTGTGAAATGCATGTTTATATTTCATTTCATCTGCTTACGAATAAAAATTGTGAATCAGGTGAAGATGGGGTGGAGCAACTGCAGGATTCAATAGCAAAAGCCGAAGTTAAACCTGTCATCTGGAAAATCGTTGTAGGAGTGAAGACGTTTCGCTGCTCATCCAAGCTGCTTCTTCAGTTCTGGTCAGATTGCTGGTGGACACTGCCTTATATGTATCTGAAGAAAGGGGCTAACTACACTGAAACTGTAAACAGCTATTGTCTCCAGTTTCAGCCTTAATGGCCCTATTCAACCTTTAATGGCCCTACTATTATTATCTTTTGTTTCTTTTGTTTGCTTTGGGTCTGAGGATGGAGTCATAGATCGGTGATTGGTTATGTCTCAATTCAGGCTCAATATAGGCTTCAATGAATCTGAATACCGATATCAACTTATCGTTCAGTATTTGAAACATGGAACACATTTTTGTGGGGGGTCAGTATTTACCGTAAGTATTTTTTCGTTGCATTACTAGAACAATACAAACTAAGTACTACAGTGTTTCATCCTGCTGTTTATTAATTGCAGCGCTTTTTTTTTTTTTAACAATACTGTACATTTAGAATAGTTTTCTGTGATATAAATCTAGTCTTGGGTTTTTGTGTCAATGGCATAAATTTGTTTAAATTTTATCGTCTATATTTCTCCATCATTGCTTTCAACCAGTGAATTCTTACATTCCCTCTCACTAATACCGCACACTACTAACTACTTCCAAAGCTGTAATTACCCAGAAATCTCAAGTTTGGGACCTAAACTTTTATAAAACATACTGTAGTTAGTTTCCTTCACTTCCCTGAGAGGAGAAATAGGTCATTAGCAGCTGAATGTGTGATACCACTTTGAACTGAACATAAAGAGGACATCGCAGCAGACTTCGCAGAAATACTGAGCTAACTTTGGAAATATTGGAAAAGAAAGTCCTCCTCCTCCTCAGGTGAGTTTTTATAATGGAGCTACATTATTGATGCAGACCCAAGGAAGCCTGGAATATGAAAGATTTTATTACAACAGTGGACTTATAAGAGGGAACGATAAAAAAGGGAAAGGTCTAGCGGTGAATTTCAGTCTGTATTTTAGGAGTTAAACTAAGGATACAAAAAATGTAAGTTCTTTGGGCAGTAGTAGCTAATTTGCTAGACATTCTGCCCGGGAACAACTTTAAAAGCGTTTTACCAGATTTTACAAGGTCTTACAAATGTGAAAAATAGACCTTGTTAATTTTCACTGGTTTGCAGTGGTCCAAAGTTATTCCTCATTTACCTTAGGAATTTTGTGTATCATAATTACTCACCAGGATGACTTTGTAAGTGCTTTTCATAACTCAGAGACTAGAACGCAGTTTTGCCATCACGTAATACTATCAACATGTTAACTGCATACCGACCTTACTTTCTGGTTCTTAGAAGATAAATCACATTATAATTGGATGCAGACAGAACATGATGGGCTTCTTTTTTTCTTCAAGAGCTTCTTATACGGGATATTTGTACAAGGGCAAGACACAGTTACTCGAATTCATAGAGATAAAATACAAGTACAGGGTTTTTAAAGTGAGACATTAAAAGCAAACTCTTTTTTTTTTTTTTCAATCTTAGTTTTGTCGACCGGTTTTGCTTTCTTAGTATATAGAGTTTCATATTAAAAAATCATCTTATCTGCCTAATGTTTATTATTTCATTAGATCAGCATTGATTCATGGATTTATATGGATTTATATATACATTCAGAAAGATTTGTTGATAGGTAATTCTAAGGCTGATTGATTCAATTTTTAACTCCAAAGAAATAATATATGTTTTACACCAATTTTCATATGATCCAACTACTCAAATACTCAAATTCTAAGTTAGATATCCACCATTTCCTCTGTAAAGTGTTCAGTATCTAATATGTCGGCATAGACTTGGTTTGGTCCTGTCCAGGTCCATTTAAAGACAGCCCAATGAAGAAACTGACTGAAAACTGACTGTTTGATCTCCCAACACCAGTGATGCACGTTGTCATTGTGTCCTTATATGTATCAGTCTGAATGTGAATGTGTCCGCGGTGACTGGTCAAAAGATGAAAAGAAAAATAACTCCAGTGTTTTTGGTTTTTTTCCATCTTTAGACTATGATTTATGCTTATGATTCACACAAATTTATAATGGAAAATGGAAAAGTGGAAAACAGAATGTAACTTTCTGGAAGTGGCATGTCAACTGCATCATACAATGGAAAAAGATAGTTAAAATCATACTTTGGAACATTCTCCATGGGGATAGATCAGTTTTAAGCCATACTGTGAAGGATTATAGCCAAAGGAAGAACATAGAAATAAGCCCAAAAAAAAAAAAAAAAAAAAAAAAGTGGCACAGTGGCTTCACAGAAAAGTTTGCATGTTCTTGCTGTATCTGGATGGGTTTCCTCTGGGCACTCTGGTTTCCTCATCAACCCAAAACATGCAGAATAGGACAAAACCTCCCATTAAAGTAGTTCTCCTGACCAGGACTAGCTCAAGCTCTGGACATGGGTCTCTGAGCACAATGCTGTGGTGCTGTGGTCCTAGTGAGATGCCCCAGGGGCACTGAAGGATAACCTGAACAGGGAAAATAGAGTCAAATTTGTGGAGATGCAAGCCCCCCTCTAACCTTGCACAGTAAGATGGATTCTCGTGATATTTGTGAGTTCACAAACTCACGAGAATCACTTGGCATGCCCCCACTAGTGCGATAGGGCCTAACGGGTGGTTGGCGATTAATCATTGAGCAGCATTGAGGTTTGTGGTGAAGCCAAAGGCGAAGCCCCAAGTGAACCAAAACAACCATGGCAACACCGATAGATGAACTTCAGTCATTTTAGCATCAATACAGACTATTTGTGTGTTTGTGAAAATTGTGCAGAATGTCAGAGCTATCAATTCCACAACGCAAATTACACCCCTGCAGCCACTGGGACACTTAAGCTGATTCACCTTGCACCTGTAACTGACAAAGCTGTCCAAGAGATGGTCACCAGTCTGTGCTCAACAGTTTGCTACCACCACTCGCTTGCATAGTTAACATGTCAATCAATCTGGAACATTCTGAAGAGCTTTGAAAACTGAGGTTATCAAGCCTCTCCTAAAGTAGAGCAGTTGTGATGCCACAGTACTGAACAATTACCGACCAATCTCAAATCTGTTTTTTTTAAGCAAAGTCCTTGAAAAAGTTGTTTACCAAGAGCTTATTAACTTTCTCTAAATGAACAATTCCTTTTAATGTTTTCTAGTCAGGTTTTTAGACCCCACCACAGCACTGAGACTGCTCTTATCAAGGTGACAAATGACATCCGCCTGAACACTGATGCAGGCAAAATCTCAGTCTTGATCCTGTTAGATCTGAGTTCTGCCTTTAACTCTGTCGATCATGGGATCCTCTTATAGAGTGTAGAGGACTTTGTGGGCATCTCTGGTACTGCACTAAACTGATTCAAGTCCTATCTAGAAAACAGGGCGTACTTTGTTGAAATTGGAAAATGTGTCTCTGATAAAATGTCCCTGAGCTGTGGGGTGCCCCAGGGGTCAATCCTGGGACCCCTGTTGTTCAATCTCTACATGCTGCTGTTAGGTCAGTTAATACACAGCAATAATGTGTCCTACCACAACTCTCCAGATGACACTCAGATCTATGTCTCACTGGCAGCAGGTGAATATGGACCAGAGGATTCACTCTGCCACTGCATCCAACAGATGAGTGTGGATGCAAAACAACTTTCTTCAGCTAAACTCAGACAAGACTCAAGTCATAGTTTTTGGCCCACAGAAACATAGAGAAAGTGTCAGTGCTTTTCACTCAATTGCATGTAACAAAAGTTTGATTTTTCATCTTGTTCTGCTGTTGTGACGCTTCGTCCAATCAGATTCAAATAATCACCATGACGTTCTGTGTTTTCCGATCACTTTCAGCGAGAGCCATCCCAGATCGATAATGTGTAGAACTCAATTAAGAGTGACAAACATAAATCTGACATGAGCCAGGTTCCCAGTCACAATAAGGACAAATGTTTTTCCAAGTTGTTATAGAGCAATAAAAACAACCAAATTATGCTTTTATTTTACTCCATGTTCTGGCTAAAAAAGTGACATACTGTGGCTTTAAAAACGATTATTCTCTGTGTCAGAACCAAGCGTAAGAGAGAGATGAGGTGAATTGTGCGAAGAATCACCTGTAAAACCAGATTAGAAGTAAAGCCCCTAAAGACGTGTCATGGTTTAGACACAGAAAGAAAGCGAGAGGTGAAGAGACCGCACAAAGCATTTACTGAAGCGTATAAAACACAGAATTGACTGTCATTTGATGTTGGGAGATATTAAATCGGGGCCACGTACCATGAAGCAATAGTTTTTACCTTCAGTCCACAGTTTTATTGGATAAATAAGTGAAGCTAGCAAGCGCTTTGTACATTAACATGCTTGATCTGCAGTTTTCTCCGGTACCAAAAGTGCTTGCCTTCATCTTTCTCTCTCTCTCCCTCTTTCCTCTTTTCCTCTCCCTGTCACTCGTTCATTTGCACGGTCACACATCACGCTATTTTACTTGGGAGTTGAACATTTTGTCTTGAGAAATAAAGTTTCTAAAGGACTTCTCATTCAAACTATGCTGGGGCAGGACTAGTGCAGAGAATCTAAACTGTATCATTAAGCAAAGACGTTACAGTGGTTCTTATTGGCTGAATCCGAATGTCCCTCGACCCTAACCCCTCAGTCACTACACAGTCCAACACTTTTTAGCCGTATAGCCTCCTTCACAGGCAGATTAGGATGCTCAAATCACATCACTGGTAACTGGGTTTAAATGTAAGCTATTTGTGCAATAAATATCAATCAAATAAAATGAAAAAACATTTTAATAACATGGTTTATTTGACTTGGATGTCATGGTAAATATATATACAGCAGAATGATTTAACTCTGTCAGAGAGGAAGCTATTTATTAGGTGTGTGACGAGACGAGTCGACCAGAATGAGACAAGACCATAGACTGTATAAAGAAGTGGACTAAGTGAATGTGACACCACCCAGAGTGTTTAGCTCCAGTCAAATAAAGCTCATCAAAGCAAGAGGTAATAGGAGCGAATTTGGAGCCAAGTTCCACATTTGGAATTCCGACCACGAGTATCATAGCAACCAGAGCCAGTCCAATGAGACTGTTGAAGGTAACACCCCTTCCCTCCCTTCCCGCTTTCAGTCAAACCTGTTGCTAACGTGGAAGTGACCAAGGGGGAAAGAAGGCGCCTGATTTGTCTCTTATTAATGTTCATATCTTGAATCACGGGCAAAATAACACAATAAAAACACCAGGATCATGTAGAGCGGGTTAATACGAACATTTTAAGAGCAAAATGACAAGACTCATTGCAGCAGTTACAGACAGAGGGGCGACAATTTTTCAATGTACCTTGAATTGGAGCCAGAGTCGATGGAGCCAGAAGCGGGCCCTTGATCACTTCCTATTTGGAACGTGGCGGCTAACAGGTTAGGTATGTCCTTTTATATATATATAGTCTATAGACAGGACAAGATTTTGACATAATGTATTTACCTTATTCTGGACGTTGCTGAGGGCACCTCCATCGTCTGGGATTGTTTTATTTTTTACCCGGGGATGTAGTTCAGTAAATCAGCTCTATGGGGACTACAGAGCCGTTTTAAAGCCTCCAGAGCATCAGTGCAGTGTTGACTTGTTGGTCACATGAACATGGAACATTTTATAGAAAACAACCTACTTTATATCATATTTTAGCTGCAAAAATTCTCCACTGAAATCAACGGGATTCCCACTTAGCATTCATGGAAAAAGTGGGCGGGGCCGAGTGAGGTCAATAATAAATTAAATATGCAATCCAGTTTGCAATTTTGGCCTCAAAACGATTTTTTATTATTTCATGTAAGATATTTGTAGTCAGTGTGTAACAGATTTTTGGAACTACAGCATCTCAAGAGGTCTCATTTGCAGCCCGTTTTTCCTTTTTTGTCCAATCCAAATGTAAACACATGGAAAAATAAAAATCTCATAAGATAATTTTCCATATGTCTGCACAGACTTCTGGGCATTTTGTCTCACGAGATCTGGTGGCACAAGATTTTATCCCGTCCCTACTATTTTTCATTTTACACTGCACGTCTGACCACTTTATAGTTGAGAGCTAGACATCTTGTATTGAGAGAAAGAAGCAGACTGCGGTGGTTGTGCTCAGTTGCGCGGTGGGTGCTGGGGCAACTGTCACTCACCTGCGGAGATTGTTTGTGATAGGTGAAGGAAAACACGTGCTCAGTGCGGCGCTCTACCTACGCCTGGACCTGCAACTGAACCCGGCCCGTCACACACAGGAAATCTGGGCCTAGGCCTGGTTTGGGCTCGGGCCTGTTGATGTCCGCTCTTTATTCTGATAACAGTGATGCATTGTGGTCTATATTGCCCAATAAGGTCCACTGCTTTTCAAGGTGTGTTGTGCAATTTTTTTGTGCTCTAATTTATTACCTACTAGACATAAACATACCACTACGTAACGGTGCAACTACTATGGAGCTCAGCAGTGACCACCCACCCCCTGGTTCTGAAAGAAAATTTCCCATTCATTTTTCTCATAAACTTTACAAAAAAAAAAAATTAAAAATTGAAAACTTGCTCAGGGCTAATCAGCTCTGTGGTAACTAATAACCACAAGGACTATAATTTTATTTAAAATCTGAAACTTATTAAGTTATTAGTATTTCTCAGAATCTTGTTTAAAATGTGCTTTTTTTGGACTTAAAACAACCGTGTCATGGGTATTTCTTGCATGTTGCTGGTTAGCCTCCACACTGCCTTTGAACTCCTAATTTTGGAATTTTTTTGAAAAGTCTATGAGAAAAATGCATATAAAATTTACCATTCCTGACCTTGAAGTGGACGGGACTATTGAGCTCCATAGTGCACGATGTAGGGGATACATCGAGATTCTTAAACTGTGGTGTGGGCTTTACCGGTGGACTTTCTGATGATTCCCCCCCCCCCCCGCCATGACAAATCTTTCACTGCAGACAACCAATCCCGTGCGGTGCTTACCAGGCTTAAGACACAAGTTCGTCCAAAAGTTCTTGCCAAACTTGTCCTCCTACCTCTTCTGAACCTGACCATATGAAGATGTTTATGTATGACTGAGCGGCCATCTTGTGTAATGCTATTCTCTGGCAGGCTAGCACAAAGGGCCTGGTGGACATGCATATTAACACACGGGAGGCCTCTGTTCCTCTGCCATGGGCCTCAGCTGAAGGCCTGTACGGTGGCCCCAGGAGTCCAAAAGCAGTCAGCTCAAACGGTCAGACTCTTGGGATCGCTCCAAAAATACAACACAAGGAGAAAGGTGAGGCTTGGACCGGCTACAAAGAAATGACTAAAGTGTTCTACTCTGTGATGGGACAATGTGTGGTTTTATAAGGCCTAGAAATACAAATAGGATTTAAAATGAATATCCATTCAATTATGTAAATACAACACTTTCTTTAAATAGTTATTTTAGTTAATTTATTTTGAATTAATTAACACAGTTTAAGACTAGACTGAAAACCCGCCTCTTCGCCCTGGCATTTATTACTAGGGATATCTTGGTGTTCCTATCATATGTATCGTGTGATCTGTATGACTTTTCTGTGAAGCATTTTATGCAGCCGAAATTATTTTTAAATGTGCTATATAAATAAAATTGAAACTTTCATGGAATAAAGATTAAAAAAAAAAAAAAAACAAAAAAACATATATTATGTTTGTATTTTATTTATCTATAAAATAAATAAAAAGTTATTCATTATTCAAAAAATTTATATTTTTATTAATCTTGTACAAATTCACTCAAATCTCAATTATACAATTAAATATTTTGCAAACAAATTTTCAGTTGTGGATTCCATCCATCCATTTTTTTCTGCATGTCTGGGGCCGGGTGGCGGGAGCAGCAGTCTAAGCAGGGACGCCCAGCTCACACCAGACATTTCCTCCCGTGGAACCCCAAGGCGTTCCCAGGCCAGTCAGGAGACATAGTCCCTCCAGCGTGTCCTGGGTCTTCCCTGAGGCCTCCTCCTGGTGGGACATGCCTGGAACACCTCCCCAGGGAGGCGCCCAGGAGGCAACCGGAACAGATGCCCGAGCCGCCTCAGCTGCTCCTCTTGAATCTTAGTGGTGAATTATTTATGGAAATTCTGTCAAATGCACTATTTTTTAAAAAATGAAATTATTCTCTGTTTATTATATTTATACTGCACAATATACAGGATAATTAGTTATGGCTTTACTCTGGAAGAAAATACAATCTTAAATATGATAAGTTAATAACTGTTTGAACAAACTAGTGGTAATCTTGATGTGAGTACAATTAGATTTTTTTTTTTAAATAAGATCTGCCAATAAACAGTACAGAATGTCCTGTTTTACACAAGGTAAGAAAACAAGTGATTTCTAGATTGAAATGAGGAAACAACATGCACTTGAAATATGAAAAAAAGGCACAAAAAAAACACAAACTTTCTATTGGCAACTCATGTTTTAAGATTAAAAATATTCTCAAATGAAGGCAGCACTTAAATCAAGAACTTATTAGCATATGATTAGATTGTTATTTTTCCAGTGTGTACCTTATGAATACTACTTAAACTAAAAGATTTTTATTATATAATATGTGATGCAATAAACCAAATAAAGTTGTTCCAAAGTATTTTTTAAAATGTTCTGACTTTTTGATATAAGCGTCCCCTCAGACAGCACACACTTGGGATGGCTCCAATAAAAAGGAGGGAGGTGAGCCTTGGAACAGCTACAGACAGATTCTACAGGCCCTAATGAGGGTTTCACAATGTTCACGAGAAATGTTTATCTTAATAATGCCATATTTTATTACTAATTTAATAGACCAAATTCTATTCAGCAATTTTGTCTTAATACATTTATTGTTAAATATTTTTAACTGTCAAAAATTAAAAATAATTTGAAAAAAAAAGCTTTGTTAAAAAAAAAGGCTTTGTAAAAGAAAAAAGAAATACATAAAAAGGGTTTGTAATAAAAAAAAAAAAAAAAAAAGGGCTTTGTGGAGAAAAAAAAAACAAAAAAAATAATAATAAAAAGCTATGTATAAAAGGTCGTGAAAAAAAATAATTAAAAAGGCTTTGTAAATAAATTAATAAGGCTTTTCTAAAAAAAAAAAAAAATATATATATATATATATATATATATATATATATATATATATATATATATATATATATATATATATATATATATATATATATATATATATATATATAGGCTTTGTAAAAGCCTTTAAAAAAAAATTATGAATTACAAAAAAAACCCACAGATTCACATATATAATGAATGCAGAACACATTTGTACTTCCACTATTCAGTTGCACGTCTGCACTTACAATGTAAATATGATTTGAATAAATCTACACAAACATACAGAATTCTACCTTTAGCTTCAAGCCACAGTCTGAGTGTGTATGTTTGTGCATGACTCGTGTTTGGGTACGCCTTGGTACAGCGCTACTTTACAGACTCTTGTTCATTCCCTATTCACATACATATTCATACACCAGTGCAGTGGTCCCCAACCACCGGGCCAGGGACCGGTATCGGTCCGTTGCGTATTTGCTACCGGGCCACACAAAAACAGTAAATAATTTAACACTGACCGCATCTTGGCTCAGGTTCAAATCCCGCTCTCGACATAAACATCATTGGTGGAGTGTATAGGCCTGATAAACACATTTTGAAATAGTCCCATTTTTATATAGTGCTTTCCCATGTCCAAGGCTTCACTCACACATTCATACATCAGTGCACACAGACACTGGGGGTGAGATGGGTTTAGTGTCTTGCCCAAGAAACATAATGACAGTATTCGTCAGTGTGAACTGGAATCACACCACCAACCTGTGGATCAGTGGATGTGACCGCTCCTGTCACAATAATGACTATGTCCACTTTTTGTTCTTTATATGAAAACTGGAACAATATATTTTGAGCCTCAATATTTATCATGACAATTTATTTGCAAAAATTGGGAGAATTATTTTTGTTGTAATACAAGATTTGTATGGGTAATTTTTGCTTCATTCTGTTTTGTGTTGCAGCTCGTGGCTTTGAATGAAACAGTTTATTTAAAATAGTTTACTGGGATGATCTTGCATTATTGTTACTGAGTCAATTAGATATAAAGTCATTTCAATATTAGTGTTTATCGTGACATCCCTCTGGGAGCATTATATCACGTTTCATCATTGGCTGAGCGTCAGATCCACTGACCCACAGGTTGGCGGTGCGATTCCAGCTCCCACAGATGAAAACTGTTGTTGTGTCCTTGGGCAAGACCTCCTCGTCCCCAGTGTCTGTGTCTGCGTGCACTGATGTATGAATGTGTGAGTGAAGCCTTGGAGATGGAAAAGCGCTATATAAAAATGTGAGCCAATCGTTGAGTCAGTGGATAAATGCTCTACCAACTTACCAATATAAATATCATGATTTGTAAGTGTACTGTAGATTTAATAAAAGGTATGTCATGTCATTTATTTGTAAATGTACGATTTTTGGTATTTTTTCAAAGTCTAAATACCTTAGCATAACTGACTAAGTGTAAATGGAACAAACATAACTAGATTTCATAGGTTTCATATAAAAACGAAGACAAAATTTCAATCCAATATGGCCGACTTCCTGTTCCTCATAGGGCAGTGCTCCAGTTCAACTTTAGGCTTGTGTCATGGAGCTCTCACTGTTCTGAATTCCAAGAGCCTTCTCCAAAATTTGCCAGTTCCCAATCCCAAGAAGAAGAAGAGGAAGAAGAAGAAGAAAAATGATCAGAAACAATACAAGATTTCTTTCTCTTTGTTTCTACAGCCCAACCCAATGAGAGCGCTTGGATTCTCTTCTTCATGGGCACAAAAAAAAGTCCATATAAAACATTAAAACAGGTGCAGGTGTGAGGATAAAAGTTTGTCGCCAGATTATTAAACTGCGATTGTGTCACCAACGTATCCAGTTTTGCTTTTCCTTTCAGAGTGTATTCCATTTTTGTGAAGAAAAAAAACAGCCTCGTTCCCGTGTTGCCAGTTACTTCGTTACTGGCTCAAGCTAAAAACCGTGTTCATGAAAATACACAACTGAACTGCTTAACTACACAAGAACAAAACCACCAGAGACTACGCTCCCTAAACTCCAGTCCCTATATTTACATTAGCTTTAGTCTCCCCCTGTTGTGATGCATGTCTGTCTATACAAAGACGCGCCGTTGTCTCCTCGTGTTAGAACATTTCCACGCTCCCCGGTGACTTGAGCTCAAAGACGATCCCACACAGCCACTGACGAACCTGCGCTGTTTTCAATCCGTGTTTACCTGAAAAAAAGAAGAAAGAAACATAAAATATAGAAAACAAAGACTGTCCTATCCCACCGAGGAGGGAGTCTAAAGGGTCTACAGGGAGATGTTATGCAAATGTGCTCATTTGAGATCTATACCGTGTTGTAGTGTTGTTTTTGTCTCATCAAAAATCGTACCTGGAGTTTTGTTCTGTTTCATTCACGTGTGCTGGAGTAGGCCTGTATTCTCCGGCTTTCTCTGAGTCTATATTGTGAGTTTTAAGCCATGTTATAATGTTACCTCTTCAAAAACATACCTGGAGTTGCGTTTTGTTTCATTCTTACACGTTTATCATTAGTCTGTCTACATCTCCAAAGCTCAAAATGCTCTGCTCCACCTTGTGATGTCATGAAGTGGTAGTTTTCAAGTTACCAGCTCCTCCAGTTCTGTAGAGATTGACAATTTCAGGGCTGCCATTATTCATATGATTCTAGTGAAGGATTGTATGGCATTTAAAAAGCACAGTGGAGCACTTCCTGTATCACCACATGACATCACAAGGTGGAACAGAGTGTTTTCTTTTTGAGTGAAAGACACAGCCTAAATATGCAGTTTTTTTTGTTTTAAACATAAGTGAATGAAACAAAAAAAACAGCTCTAGGTCTGTTTGTGATGAGGAAACAACATTATAACATAGATCAGAAAATAGTGTAATATGGGCCCTTTAAGAAGCCCTGCACATAAAGTCTGCCTTCATGCATTAAAAATATATAAAAAACATTTTTTTTCAATTCATGTCATTGTTAAAACGCTTACTAATAGCTGAATACAATTGAAACAAATATGAAATGCCCTTTTGCACATAGTTCTTAATAGTTTGCTACACATTATTGACTAAAACTATTCAAATTGTCTTCACTTTCAATGAATCTTTATTCTGAACTGGATTGGACTGGACTTTTAAACCAAACAAGAACAGTGACAATACAAAGAGTGAACATTCATACCAGTGTCTCCACGTGTTGCGCTGAATCTTATGTTTGTGAGTGACATTATTATTCCATTTCAGCCTGCAAACAAAACTGTAGAGCAAAGCGTTCACTCACGCAGTAACAAACATCTCGGTCACTCTAGTCCATCGCGGTTTCCTCATGGGCAAAACCGTCATTATTAATCCTCCTGCAGCCTTTTTGGAGACTGGCTTCTTTGTGGTGAGTCCAAAGGTGGGCAGTGTGTAAAATATGATTTAAACAATATGAACTTTACATGATCAGAACAAGAAACAAACTTGCACATAAGAGTATTTTTAAGGATCTCTCATGCACTTGTCCTCTTTGGTCCTACATATCATGATCATACTCTTGGTTGCAAAAATATAAAATGTAAGTTTACCAAAAAAACAAGTGAAAAATGGTTGTTGAGTTTTGACAATTGCATCTTTTTTTTTTTTTCGATAAATGAACAACCCTCAAATAAATAAATATAATAAAGTTCTTCTCCTATTGGCAGATAGTTACCTTTGCAAGATTAAAACAATTCAATCCTATAATGTAACGCAACCTCTGACCATGTCCAGAGCCACCAGACTGACCAACAGCGCCCCACTTCCCCTGGACGATAACCACACCCACCAACACGATAACGCACCGAACTGGACTTTAAATTGTTGCATAATGACATAAAACACCCCACATATCTGACCCTGTGGACGTGTCTCTGTGATGCCTTTTACACTGCTGCTCAAACTGTTACCGGGGTCATTTATGGGGTTACCTTGAAGCTGTATTACGGGCGACAGTCGCTCAGTTGGTAGAGCGTTTGTCCACCGATCAGAAGTTTGTTGTTTCGAATCCCGTTTTCGATACAAACATCATCGGTAGAGCGGTCAGATCCACTCACCCGCAGTTTGACGGAATGCTTCCAGCTCCCGAAGATGAATATTGTTGTTGTTTCCCTTGGGCAAGACACTTAACCCACCCACCACGCCTCTCGTGTCTGTGGTGTATGAATGTGTGTGAATGGGTGAGCGGTTCCTCGATGTAAAGTGCCTTGAAAGTGGAAAAGCGCTATATAAAAGTTGGCTTTACCATATTAGCATTAAGCCATTATTTGCATTCTTAGTATATTTTAACTCCTCTCCTCTGCACTGTTTCTCCAGACTGTACAATACTGGTAAAGCCCTTCCCGAGCTCATCTCCATAAGGCGTCATAATGTTCCCGTATAGATTGGAGCGGTGTGATGGATGGAGCTGTCCCAGATTAAACAGTCCGCGCTCTCTCCGTCCTCATCGATCCAGCGTCGAAACCCCTTCCTCCCACACAAACACACACAAACAAAAAAAACAAACATCCCAGTCATCTCACGGACCTCAACAGTCCCACCCACTCCGAAGTCCGCTCTAGTTCTGGAAGTAAAACACCCCGTTCATTTTTCCCAAAGACTTTTCCAAAAAAAAATTCAGATATCACCATTCTGAAGGTGCAGTTTCAGAACCAGGCCTGAGTTAGAGGTCGTGTCTGTGGAGTGGCGATCCCAATCATTGTAAAAAAGGGCTGGACCCGTTGGACTAACCACAGAGCGGCTTTGTGGTTTGGGCGGAAGCCAAAGGTGAAGCGCGAAAACCGACCAAAGCAAACATGGTGACGCTGACTCTCACGTACAGGCTGCTATTGGCTACTTTAGCAGAAATACACACAAGTATTTCTCTGAACATTTTGCCTTTTCCTGATCACAACTAAAAATTTCTTCGACTTAGGAGTTCTCCACATATCGCCCAGGCAACCAGTCAAAAGTTTGGACTCACTTTTCCATTTATGGTTAATTATTTCCATGATTATTTCCATAGTAGATTTTCACTGAACTCATCAAAACTATGGATGACTAAATATGGGTGTATTACATGAAATAAACTCTAATAAATAATAACTCTGAAGTAGTCACCCTTTGCTTTGACTACTGTTTCGGGCCCACAGCATTTCTCGACCCTGATGTGGCACAGCTGTGAAGTGAAAACCATTTCAGGAGACTTCCAGGAGGTCACTGAGAGAAGCACAAGAGTTTGCAGCTTCGACAAAGCAAAGGGTGGATACTCTGAGGATTTGAATTTAAAATATAAGGAATATTTTGTTATGTAACTTTTTTTTTTTCCCCTTTGCTACATAATTCTATCTATCTTGCATCATTTTGAAGTCTTCTGTGTGCATATAAAATGTAGAAAGTGGTAAAGAAAGAAAAAAACCTTGAAAACGCTGTGTCCAAACTTTTGACTGGTATGTTTATGATTAATTTATTTATTCATGATATATTCCAAACTATAATACTTTTTACTGTACCTGACCCAAGCCTGGATCAGGACAAAGCCAGGACTGGACTGGAAATGTTTTAGTCGATGTATGGACCCAGGTTAATGGAGTGTAACATTTGTTTGACTAACATAAAGTGGTCAAGCTACAAGAACGAGACCAAGACTTCGCCTTGTCCAGATCTAAACCAGGACTAGGTCTGGACTAGAAAAAACATAGAATAAAAAATTGTGAGGTCACACATGTCAGATGGAATGGTTTGATCAATAAATGGATTTATATAAGTTAATACGCCCTGACACTGCCCAGTGTAATGCAGTAACAGAACTGGTTTAGCAAAAATAGCAGTAACTAACTAAAAGCATAAATAAATACATTGTTTTTTACAAGGAAAAATGACAGTCTGAAATATTAGACAGTGGAGTTTTTAAGCTGAAATATTACACTCAGTTTTAAAAATAATACAATATATATATAAAAAAAATAATGACAAGTGATATTTTACACTATAACCTTGTATTGAAAAGACATATTGTGTGTGAGGCTCTGTAGTTATAATCTATGACACCTGTGGATCATTATAATTATATTATAATTATATAATATAATTTGCACATTTAAAATCGCAATATTCATCTAAAATGACTTAATAAAAGAAATCTGCTGACTTCCACGTTAGAAAACTGTGGTGCCCTATGGGAGCTGGCATCACGATAAACATCATCACAACAAAGACCCTGCAGCTCCAGTCTCTCTTTGGACAGGTGCAGGTCACGCTCACAAGTAGCACATTTCTTTTTTTTCATTTGAGCCAAAATGACTGTGCAACGCTGCTGAATTTTACATGTATCACCAATTAAGAAGATAAATTGTAGAAGTAAGTACAGAGAAATACAGAGTACAGAGAAGTGGGTGTGTACCAGTGCAGGTGAAAACGAGGTTTAATCTGCAAAATGGCACCTTGAAAATAAGTGATTAAAGACTCAAACAAGCACGAATGTCTACAAATACAACTTTTTAAAAAAGTTGATGTTGCATAGCTGGTCTGCTTTAAGTACATTTTATTTACTTTTTTCACGATAATACACAATATTATATATATATTATTTACATTATGTATTTATTATAAATAAGCTAACAAAAATAGGCCTTTAAAATGTTCTTATTTACTTGTGCGAGGCTGTGGCTGATCAATATGAATTATTATGTCCATTAGGTAACCGCAGCCGACTGAATGCAGAAAAGACTCTGTGTTTATTAAATGTGGATCAATGCACATTTCATTTGTGCATTTTGTCCTAATTATTCCCATATTACAGTTATTTAAGGCAGATTTCCCATGAGGCTTTCCTCCATGATTGGGTTTAACCCTTTCAGCTGCTGCGTTCATATACTGTGCATGTTAACACAGTGGGAGTGACATTTTGTAACATCTAATCTGATGATTATTTATTATTTATTTATATTTGATTAATCATGCATTTATTCATTTATATTCATAGATTTCAGAGCATACTGAACACATGAAAAGAAAAGAAACACTTTAATTTCACCACAAAACAAATTTGTAGGTTGAACACTTTCGACAATATTTAATCCTTCTGTTCACATCCTGCCTTAGATGTGGTTGACTCCTCTGATCCAGTTTAGTTCGGGTCAGGTCATAGATCACTGCATATTTAAACATCTCTCCTTAGAACAAGAGGGTTCAATTTCCTTTCTCTGGTTGAGTTTCTTGTGGGCACAAGATCTACTCATGTGCTACAAAGTGTCACTCCCACTATGTGAACATGCACAGTACATGAACGCAGCAGCGGACTTTTTTACTTTGACTTTTAACAATACATTTATTCAGTTTCACTTGTCACTTTAAAAGAAATGTGCAAAACCATACAATACAAACACACATCCGCCACATGTACCAGCCCCTCTCTACAGATGTAGCACTAACTGCCCCTCCAACACAACAGCTGTGAGGGTTAACCCCAACCATGGAGCCGTGCCTCATGGGAAATCTGCCTTAAATAACTGTAATATGAGAATAATTATGACAGAATGCACAGATGAAATATGCACTGCCATGAAGTCATCACAATAGAACTAGGCCTTTACTCAAGCGCTGGAGAGGAAATATGTGCCAGTGTGTACTGTCAGTTGTCGGCCTGCTCTGCTCAAACTTTGCTTGCTGTGGCACTGATGTTTATTTCATGCTAAGATATCTCTGGACTACTAACCACAATTTTGAGGATCAAGCATCAAGTGTCCCTCCTCCCTCTGCGTCAGTCCTGGCCTACCCCTCGTGAAGGAAGCGGTCCAGTTAGTGAGAGTTCTGTGAAAGCACTTCAAAGATCACACAGATTACGTTGGATCCAGCCTGTGCGTCCCGTGAGCCTAGACACCGGCCTGTGATTTGGGATCGCTGCACTGTAGCTCCACACGGGGTCCTGAGGATGCTAGGTTGTAGGCTAATAAAACTCCACGAATGATCTCTTCACTTCATAGAAACTGGAAACTGTGAGGTCAGGCACATGTAGACACACTGAGAGGAAATGGGAAAAAAGACCGTTTACAGGTTTCCCTACAGATATCTTGTGGAATATCAAAGGGTAGTTAAAGCTGCCAAATGTAGTTTTACATCAAACCTGGTGTCAACAAACTGCCACAAACCCCAGAGGCTTTTGAGTACTTTGAAGTCTCTTGTAAATCCTTGTAACGCAAATGATGTTGTGCCCTCATCTACGCAGAGAAAACTTCTTATCATTCTTTAGGGATAAAGTGTCTGCTCTGAGACTGCAGCTGCCCTCTGTTGTGGACCTTGTAGCTCCAACAGTCTGTAATTCAGTCTTTGAGTGTTTCGAGCCAGTGTCTCTCTCAGACCTGAAAAAAATAGTTCAACAGCTAAAGTCTTCCTTGTGTCCTCTAGATATCATTCTGTTCAAGGATGTTTCTGATTCTATTGGATCTTATATTGTTAATGTTGTGACGTGTCTCTGTTTTCTGGTTGTTTTTCCTCCTGCTCTGAAACATGTTATAGTCCAGCCACTCATCAAAAAGCCTAATCTTGATCCAGATATTCTTTCTAAATTTAGAGCCATCTCAAAGTTGCCTTTCGTGTCTTAAGGTTTTAGAGAAAGTAACTGCAGACTTACCTTAATTTGAATGAAACTGGTGAAAAGTTCCAATATGGTTTTAAGTCCCAGCACAGTACTGAAACAGCTCTTTTAAAAGCTTTTAATGACCTCGTTTTAACTATTGACTCTGGGAAATCTGCAGTTCTTTGGCTTTATGAGTTATCAGCTGCCTTCGACATGGTGGATCACAGCATCCTGCCCCCCCTGGAGACACATGAAACGGCTCCCGATTCCATATTGGATACAACTGAAAATGTTCTTGATTATGTTTAAATGTGTCACTCTATGGGTCCTCTTTTGGATTACTGCAGCTCTATACTCCACCCAGAGCCCTGAGGTCAGCTGACCAAGCTCCTGCTGCTGTGCCCAAAGCCAGACTCAAGACCAGAGGTGACAGAGCCTTTTCTGTGGCAGCGCCCAGACTATGGAACAGCGCCCTCTGCCTGTCAGATCCTCTCAGTCTTTAACACAGTTTAAGACCAGACTGAAAACCCAACTTTTCTCCCTGGCATTTAATACTAGTTAGGTGTTTTATTGTTTTATTATTCTTTGCCTATGTGTCGTATTTTCTGTATATATCTGTTTTTGTAGTTTTTTGTGTGATGCACAAGCTCAGTTTAAATGTGCTAAAGAATTAAACATGAATTTAATAGAAATCCATCCTTAAAACACTTCCTTAAACTTCATCATCCCCAGTTCAGTCCAGATTGTGTTCTATTTATAGATCCTGCGTTCACTAAACCTGGATTACATCAGGACTAAACAAGCACTAGAACAGGACCAGCTCAATTCCACATTAGGACTAAAATTGCCTCACCGTCAAATCCTGCCTCAGACCTGATTGTCTTATTTAGTCTAGTCCCAGTTTGGTCATAGGGGTACATTTGCCAAACTAACTTTCTAGTTAAAGCCTTAACCTGGTTGTCTTCTTTAGAACTGGTCTGGTCTTGTTTATCTCATTAGCCGTGCGGAAGATTCTGCTTCACAACTGTTAACTTCATACCAAATCAATAAACACACTCTAGACGACGAGTCAATAGAAAAGCTGAAGGAGTGATCTCAGGGAAAGTTTAATTACTTGCGTTAGCTTCGTTAGAGGTGTGATGCACGGGCTAATTTTGGAACGGGATGCTGAGATTGTGATGATGTTGTAGCCGTGGTAGAAGCTGTCTCTCCAGATGGCGCGTTTCAGCGCCAAAGCGGCAATTAACGGTAAAAACGCCGTACAATCTCGTCACGATCCTGCATTGGAGTTCTATTTCCAGATGTGTAGTTTACACCTCACTCCTCAGAACACAGTCCTGCTGAGGAAACAAAAGCGATTGGCAAGAAATCGCTTTTGCCTAAACAACATGACAAGAGGATGTAAACCGAGGAACTGGACAACAGCTCTTTGGAATATTACACGAAACAGAGGACGTCAAATGGGAGAAGTAACAGTTATGGAATGACCTCTACATGCGTCACAAAATTGTGTGTCTATCTAAGTCGTGTGGACCCAATCGCATGTTTTTTCCATTAGTATCGAGTGAACCAGTCCTGTAAGTCAAGTTATTTAGGGTTAGGCCACAGAATACATTTTACAGATATTTGATGATATTCCCATAACAAGGGGTTCATTCATCATACAGTTTTGTTATTGGCAGTTGAAATATAGCCGACTTAGAGATAAAGTACTTTGGATTATCTAAACAAGAAAATTTTTTAAAAGATTCAAACAAAATTACACAATCATGACATAAACCCAGTAAAAAGTAAATATGTTCAAAACAAATATATCTTTTACTGATCATAATCAAATCAATATCAAGCTGATTTATTTTTAATTACAAAAACACTGAACATGATGGACAAGTTGTTTGTTATAATTTGGTATTCTGATTCAAGACGTTTATCCAATCAGAAAGCAGACTGAGCCTCACATGACTCTCTCATTTGTGTTGCCAGTTTCAATGCTGAAATCTCGTTGATTTAAACCTAAAATGCCTCTGTCTGATCTGAATCGTCACTACCTAAACCCCAGCACCTGCAGCCAAACATGGATCAGTGCTAGTGCAGCCTGTGCAGCTCAGTGAGTGAATTCTGGAGGTTCTGAGCTTTCACATGAGGCCTGGACTGAAGAAAAAGGTCTGGTTTGGAATGAAAGTGGTTAGAGATTTATTTTTCTGACTTTGATCAGAGCAGCACATTGACAGTAAGGTATTATAACGTTAAGTGATGTTGCTTCCATAACTGTACCATTAGGCCTACTTTATTAAATTGAGTGGACCTACTTCTTCGGTCACTCTGGATTAGCCCTGTCTGAGTCAATATTGTGACTGGTCTCCTCCTAGCCTCTTGTTAGAACTCGTATTTAGCATATTAAACATGATATTTTACATATTTGGCATGTCTCGCGCAGCTCCTCTTGATACACCAGAGTGCTTAGGACAAATTAGCCCAAAACGAGCTGCCTACACTGCGAAAAGAGAAGGAAAAAATGATAATTAATAAATGCTAAGGCTCTTTGGGACTTGTCTAAGCCGCGCTGTGCTGTGGTAGCCTTGTTAGCTAATCATAACTGATGGGTTCCGGGTGACGGGAGAAGCTAATGGTAGCGGGCTAATTGTGCTGCTATGGACTGCCTCTCCGCTCTTATGCCCGGGATGGGGGAAAAAAAGCTTTATTCTTAAATTGCTAGCCCCCTGTGCCGCCGCGCCCGTCCTATTATGTGCTAATTAGCAGGCGCTCGGGACGCTTTAGCTAACGAGCTTCGGTTCATTTTAACCCTTTGTTTTATTCCAAAGGGATCCGTGCTTTTTGGAACATATGGCTTAGGTCAAAGGAGATATAGATTGTATCCTAATATTGATTTAAATTGGTTTGATAACAGAAACGGGTCCACTGACTTCCTGTTTAAAACCTCAGAACAGATAGAGCCCACATCTTCATAGCGGCATTTCGCGCAGCAGTCAGCAAATTTTTATGTTTTTATTGTTGAAACATGCCATTATTGGACCACATGTATGACCCAAAGTCTGAATTTTTTGAATATTAAAAGTAAATACATAGCAGTGGGTGGGGATAAGTGGTAGGTGAAAATGGAAATTTTCTGGGCGCTCAAGCCTCAAACGTGATTTCCCAAACATGCATAAACCCAATCGAAAAGCAAAACCAACCAAGGTCTCAAGCAGGCCTGGACTGGGATCAAATCAAGATTAATCAAGATAAAAAATTAACTTGATGGGAATTTGCCAGGACTTACACCATTAACTCGTGATGGGTGATACCGGTGATTTTAGTTTTAATCCGAGACCAAGAAATACTATGGGAAGTATTGTGATATCGATCCAATAACGGTATCAATCAGTAAATTGAAACAAGAAATTTTAAGTATAGTAATATAATTTTGCAGAATCTATACTTTTCAATACCTCAGTCACAGTAAGGATTCAAACATATATGGAAAAAAAAAAAAAAAGGTTCTGCATGATAGTAGTGTTTTCAAACTCAATTTCAATACTAAGGAATAGACAACACACTCAATACCGATTCCGATACCACACTAATAAGAAGAACTCATAAGAATATGATTTTCAGCATTAAATGGTAGTACTTTCTTCACCTTCTTTTCTATTCCCATGTGGCCTTATATCTGTATAATCCTTCAGTCATCCAGGTAGGTTCCATAGTGGGCCATGGTGTATACTAGTCTATGTGTCTTATACTTGTCCTGATACAGCTCAAGATCATTCTAAAGATATTCAGGAAAAGTTTGTGTCTGTCCTGTGAATGTGACTTTTATAATATCGATACTTCCTCAGATTAGTTTCAGTTCTCACCTTTGTATCGATTGGTATCTGATTTCCGATCCTTTTGACAACCCTAATGGTACGACTTTAATACTGCACCAACTCCCTAAGACAACTCTCCTAAACCAGATGTGAACCAGAATACATGTCTCCATATAAAACAAAACTTCTCTTCCATACATCCCTGTGTAAAACCAGCTGTGCCTGCACCGCACCTTGAGAAACCTCTGTAATAGAAATAGCACACACAGGTTGTTGTACATGAGGTATCCCAGCATGCAACAGTGTTAGCGTCAGGATGCTAATTAGCAGGATGTGAGTCTAAGAATAGTTGTACGATTCCCCTCTGCCATCTCAATTTACAGGCACGGTA
Organism: Periophthalmus modestus; assembly: GCA_019594935.1. Lineage (NCBI taxonomy): Eukaryota > Metazoa > Chordata > Actinopteri > Gobiiformes > Gobiidae > Periophthalmus > Periophthalmus modestus. Next base: position 34,945,752 of record JAIEZT010000013.1, on the reverse strand, counting down.
AGAGAGTTTTTTTAGACCTGGTTTAGTCCTGGGGTAGACCAACTGGAGGAGTTTCATCGATTTTTAGATTTCCTGGTTTGGATTTGTTGTCCTCTTGTGTTAAAGAGGGGGTATTATACAAAATCAACTTTTTGTAGCTTTCTACCATGTTATAACGTTGTTCCCTCATCAAAAACATGCCTGAAGAGGTATTAGATGTCATTCGTGGATGTTTGAGTAATTTAGCGATCTCTCACAAGCCTTATTTGAACTTTCCTTACAATTAGCTATTAGATTCTGTGCAGTTCTCCGCCCACAAGCCTACATCGCCCATGCTTGTTACTGCATGGGCGATGTAGTTACTGTCTTGTGATAGTGCTCTGAAGGGGTACTGACTTAACACAGAGAGTAAAGGGTTAGGGTTAGGCTCTATATTTTAAAGAGGGGTATGTGTGTGTATGTATATATATGTTTTATAAGTTTCACTTTCATTTTTGACACGCTGAGTCTCCTCTTCCTTTGCTCTCCATGCTACGGAATCACAACACATCAGCATGGATCCCACTGATGAAACTACTGCACATTGAATCAGGTTTGTGAAGTTGTAGTGTATTGTTTGTATAATCCCTCAGTCGTCCAGGTTTAATCCATAGGAAAAGCTAAAAGTTAAATCTGTCAACTGGACAAAAAGTTGTAGGAGTGAAGACGTTTTGCTGCTCATCCAAGCATATTATCTTATGCTAGGTCTCAGGCGCAGCTCACTCTTAGTGTAGCTCAATAGACTTGTTAACAGTAGCAGTTTACAGTTTTAGTGTGGTTAGCTCCTCGCTTCAGACAGATATAAGGCAGTGTCCACCAGCAATCTGACCAGAACTGAAGAAGCGGCTTGGATGAGCAGCAAAACGTCTTCACTCCTACAACTTTTTGTCCAGTTGACAGATTTAACTTTTAGATTTTACCACCATGTTTGTATATTTATGGAACATTTGCGTGGTAGCATGGGTGATGTAGGCTTGTGAGCTGAGAAATTAACAGAATCTTACACCTAACTGTAAGGAGGGTTCAAATAGGCCCGGGAGAGAGGGCTAGACCGCTCAAAGATGCACGGATGGCATCTAAAACCTGCCCGTTCCCAGGTTCAGCTGTAACAGTAGAACCTTTTTAAAACATTAAGAGCGCAGGCTGCATACAATTCCTTTAAATGTTCATACAATTTTGAAAAACAATATATATTTCAGTGTAGCTGCAAATAGTTTTAGCATACTTATATAAACATTTGTTAGATATCGCAACACTTGTAACTTCTATGAGCGTCACTGAAAATCACACAGTTTACCTATACATCTAACTATAGCAACACAAGAACTAGACACGCAAGACATTTGCAAATATATGCAATAATAAATTGTATATTTCTCGTCTTGATGAGTTCCTACCTGTGTTTACCGGCACCTCTGTCTCACCTGTGACATGTGCAGCAGACGGGGCGATGCCGGGCTGACTCCTCCTGTGCTCATTAGTGCCACAGCTGGAGAGCACGGCGCCTTCTCACTTCCTCATGCTAGAAATTAGTGGCGCTTATTTCACTGCACCTTATATCAGGTTATGAAAGGTGTTGCATTGTGGGTATTGTAGTTTATTGTCAGGGAGATGAGGCAAGATGAAATAATAATGTAATGAGCCAATGTTGGGAGTATAGGTACTTTTACTTTTGTATGAATACCAAAATATTGATAGCCTTTATTGATACTGAGTGAGGTATTGAAAAGTATTGATAAAAATAAAAAAATAAAAATCTATAAAAAATGGGTAATTCTTTTTTAATGTATGCATTTATTATATATATATATATATATACACACACACACACACACACACACACACATATATTCTATGTATGTATATAGTTTATATACGCTTTTATCTGCACATATATGTTTTTAGCTTGATCTTGGGTGGAGCAAAGACTCTGATGTTTCACAGTATTTTAATACAACACGTTGGCAGCTGTATGGAATTGATTGTTTTCGATACGAGCCACAGTATAATTTGGTATTGGATCAAAACAAAAATCACTGGTATCACTCATCACCGCGGGGGGTAAGTACGTAACTATAGTAACATAGATTCATGTTTGTTTGTTTTTTTCTTTACAAAGATGGATGTTTTTTATTAGTTTTTTTTAACAATAGTCTACCTCTGAAATGGGTAAAGGCTTGTGCTTTGTAGTTTTGAGCCATTTTCATAGTGGATTCTTTGTTGTCAATAGTGACAGTGGAAGCTTCTGCAGAACAGACAGCACATGCAAGGACAAACTAGATTATTGCCGATAAAAATATTCTTTAAGTCTTGTGAAAACAAGTTTGAAATAGACCAAACAAATAAGAAAAAGAAAATTATTAAAAAGCTACAACTTTGTGATTTTTCCTCTTAAATTAATAATGAAAAAAAAAAAAAAAAAAAAACAAGTTTAACAATACAAATGTTTATATATCTGACATTTAAATAAAAATGCTCTTGATGGTCAGGGAGCTGTTGGGGAGCTGTGAGGTGCCAATCCATAAATACAAAATCGCTGAAAAGAGCCGGAAAAGCTGAGAAGTTACATAGAGCACCCATAGACTGTATATATAAATGGACATAGCTAACATGCTAGCCGCTGCGTTCCCATTAGGAAGTGATCATGGACGTGCTTCCGGCTCCATCGACTCTGGCTCCAATTCACTTCACATTGAAAAACTGTCACCTCTCTGTCTGAAACTGCTGCAGTGAGCCTCATCATTTTGGTTTTAAAATGTTTGTTTTAACCCGTTCTGGTGTTTTTATTTCGTCGTTGTGTCCATAACTCAAGATATTAACATTAATAAGAGACAAATCAGGCGCCGTCTTTCCCCGAGGTCGCTCCTGTGTGACTTATAGCAACAGGTTTGATTGACACAGGCGCTAAACACCGGAGTGGGCAGGAAGGGGCGGTACCTTCAACAGCCTTCAACCTTATTGTAATGTAGTTTTTTTTTTTTTTTTTTTTTTTTTTTTTTACAGTAGGCTATATTAGCTAGATCGCCATTTTTAACACCTATAGAGGGTTATAGGATATAGCGCTCGAGCATGTATTCACTTACTGAGACCCTGTGAACACAAAGGCAAGAAATACTTTGAATGTCTTTAGCACAATGTCTGATATGAAAAGCAGTTCAGCGATTCAGAATATAATCTATATCAGAAAATTACTGTAAACATTTTCTGACCTTCATGCTCTCTCATCCTCCACTTTGTCTGCGGATCTTTGTCAGAGCCTTTCCACTCAAGGTTGGCTCCATTAGATTACTGTCTACAGGTTATAGACACATTGAATAAAGTATAGCACTGCCTTGTCAAACATATAGAGACGTTTTCAATGCAGAACTACAGGCACGCTAGCTGAGGTTAGTGCTATAGCCTGGGATTACATTCAACTCCAGACAACAAAACCTGGGTATGTTTTTGAAGATACAAACCACAGCGTAATATAGGCCCTTCAAAGTTCATATACTTTCACAAAACTCCTTTTGATCATTTAACAGTTCAAATTTTCCTTAATTCAACTAGCCAGCACTGGGCCTCATACATGAATGTTTTATTTAAAAAAAAAGTTCATTACTTCCACTTTAAGAAGACGCTGAGAAACCTCTGCTCCAGGTTCACATCTTGTTCTTAAGCTGCCACGTTTATTCTTAAATGACAGTTGTACCTATCACCAACATTTACATAAAAACGTATATCTATTTAGCAGGAAACTTCCATATATGGCCATACTGGGTTCGGCTTTATGACATGTGAAAGTGCGAGGGCGAGACTGAACTCAGGTGGAGCACATCTACAGACTGCAGTTGTTTTACAGTTAGAGCAGTGATTAAAAATGTCTAAACACACATGAACACAGTCAGGATATATTTAAGTCGCCGAGTTATTGAAATAGTAGCGGACCCGCAATAAATATCAGTGTCAGGGAGTTGAGTCCAGCACAGTGACCAGGCACAGGGCTCTATCAGTGGCCCACATGGAGACGGGGGCTGGGACAGACCGAGGCTGTCCCTGCAGCCTGTAAAGATCAAATAGATCACACACTCTTTAAAACCCATCATAAATGTTATAATTTTTATTTTATTTTTTTCATAAATATATAACTTACAATTCTGGAGGAATTTTAATTTTTTGTTGCTTTATCAGAGTAATAATATTCTAAAACAGTAGATTTTTTGTTCTTACGAGTGCTCCTGACTGTGCATAGGAACAAGTTTATTCTTCCAGAAGAACACTGAACAATTCATGAATGAGGCCCATCTCTACCTTTTTATTTCTAAATTATTTTCTAGCTGTTTAAAGTTAAATACAGAGAAATAAAATGTGAAATATGTATTTTTTATGATCACACCTTGAGAATGCCCAATGTCGTCTGATCTCAGAGGCAGGCTGCACACATTTCCTTTAAATATTGCAACATTAATATCAGAGAGCTATGTCTGTTACAGTTCAATACCAAATACCCCAAACAAGCTTATATCTCCTTTAACTAACCGTTATTCCACCGCGCCACAACCCTTCAGATTAGAAAAGAAACATAAAGACAGAACGCCCAAAGCTCAGTAATTGAAACTTTCCTCCATCTCTCCCTCAGCATCTCCATAAGTGCTGTATCCCGTCTGCACTCATGAATAACTGAACCGCGACACCGCATTCCGTCTGTCAGTGTCGGGTATATATTTCATTTCTCGACTTGAGTGGTGAAATTGTCAGGTTTGAACAGCTGGGGTGTGCTTGAGCTGTCAATCATCCTAGTCCCGCCTCTAATCGAGCAGAACAGCCGTCTGCATTCAGTGCGCGCTGACAAATGAACTGGGCTCCGGACTTGTCACAGAGAAGAAAAACTCCGAACGCGACGAGGGGATTGGGATGACAAGCCAAAACAAGTGGAACAATCGCTCAAAATGCTTTCAATAATTACACCAGAATAATGTGCGGTGCATTTTTGACGTCTGATGAAATCTATGCAAACTCATATTCAGGAGTTGGTCTCTATAGCACATCATCGGCCTTACATTAACGTTTTAATTGGGCTGAGAATGATTGAGGACATCTTAAACATTACTGTGATCTTTCTAGGAGTAAAGTTAAGTAAAGTGATCTGTGATTTCGAGCTAAAACAAGTAAATCAGATTAGCGTCATTGATTTACACCTACACTAGTACACGCCCATGGATCACTATGAAACCTGGACGACTGAAGGATTACACAAATATAAGGCCACATGGGAATATAAAAGAAACTGGCAACCCAAGTGAGAGACACATGTGAGGCTCATTCTGCTCTCTGATTGGATAAATGTCAAAACATCAAATAAATGGGTCATCATGTCCAATGTTTTTGAAACTAGATATTAAATCAGCATTAGAATTGTTATCAGTAAGAGCTGTTTTTGATTTGAACACGTCTACTCTGTATCTGGGGACATAGATGGTCAAATTTATGAAATTTAAACTCAAAATCTTACATACGGTTCCTTTAATAATTGAAAACGGCCCATTGACGTCCTGTTCAAAATGTAGCAAAGAAGAGATGGTCATTTATGTGTTTTAACTGTTGAAAAGAAGTTATGTGACATTTTTGAATTGGGTGTGTATGACTCATGATCAATGTGATCAATGTGTAGAACTCAGTTCAGAGTGACACACATATCAATCTGAGGTATGTGTAATGAGCACATTTTTGACAATATGATATTATGTGAATATTTGTGTTTCTTGCAACTCCTTAGATTTGATTTAGTTTGTCTCATTTTGTGTCTATTTGAAAATAGACACAAAAAATAGAAAAGAGGTGGGCACAAGTGACATGCAGTCAGGTGAGACAGGTGAGGCAGTGCCTCACGTGTCATCACAGAGAAAAAATATATTAAAGAGTTATATTTATCCAATGATTTATACTATAGAGTTATTTTCTATTTAACTTTGCAATTTTATTTTTTTTAAAAACTCAAAATGGCTGAATTTATACGTTTACCGTTGAAAACCCGAGAAAAGATGCGTGGTGAGGCACAGGCCATTTGTGCCTCACATGGACTGAGCTGCTTGCTCAGCTGCTGTTTTGCTCAGCTGCTGTTTTAACTCTTTAAGGGCTGAGCACATTATAGCGGCTCTGAAAAGGCGCTGGGTGAGGCACGTAGTTACCCTGGCTCATGTTAGGGGGCGCTCGTGAACCCAGGAATTCTTGTAACTCCCGCAGAATAGGGGCCACAAACTACAATTTAGAGTTAGCAAGTCAACTTTAGCAATTAACTTTTTTCTTCTTGTCTGGCCCTACTTTTTAAATGGAGGAAGATACATATTAAAGCTCAAACAGTTTTCTAAACTGGACTTTCAGTCGAAGCAGGAGGTTATAATTAAAGGACCAATACCAACGCTAAAGGAGCTAAATGGTTTGCTCCAGACGACGGAACGAAAGACTCGCTCTTTTCAAACAGAGACGTACGAAATGGTAAGAAATGTAATGACTTCAATCCACTGAAAATTGGGGAACCAGAATAAGGATAAAAAAACAATACGAAACCAGCTTTTTATTTCATACTATAATTAGAGCTATTTCATACGGACTTCGGAACCTTTATTTTGAAATTCTTTTTTATTCTGGCCCCAAGTCACTGGGAGAGAAACTGACCTGGGGCCAAATGTTCTGACACCTGGTTTATATGTTTGTAAATATGATTGTGACGACATCAGTGCCTCACCAGCCACGAACCTCACTGCACGTCACTGGTGAGCACAGAGAGGTTTAAATCATATGAAGCTTAAGTTGACATGACAAAAAAATAAATAAATAAATTTAAAAAATGGTGTTAATTGAAAATTCTAAGGAAAATTGGGACATACAGAATGTGTCCATGAGAAGTAGTAGTGTAGTGTAATAGTTACATTTTTAGAACCATAAAATTATAATATAAATACATTAAAATAATACCACTGTAACTAGTAATAAATAATGTATTTCACTTTTAGAATAACTTGCCCAACACTGTTACAATATATCATCAGTTTCTATGTAGATGGATCTGGTGGCCAATGCTAACTCATTCTAAAAGCTAACGGTCATTTTTCTGCTAATTTGGCTCGCAGATTGTCATTTAGCCAGTCTGAATAGCCTTTTGTGTCTTGTTAGAACGGTGCCTTCTTAAAGAGCGTCTTAACAAATGAAACGTCCCTGCTTTGGAAACTCTTTTGTGTAAAACTGAGCCAGAGCGCGTCTGTGATGGATGGGCTCTCCTCCAGGCTAAACTTTCAGCAGCTAACGACATTTGCACCAGACAGTCTGCATGCATCATTTGTGCCCATATAAGGCCTAATTAATAACCGGATTAGAAAGGCAGCCAAAGGATTCTAAAGCTCTTTTTCACTGTGACTGAAGATAGGGTCCTGGGCAGAGGTGGGTAGTAGAAATGATACTTTTCTGAGTACTTTTTCTAGCTGGATACTTAAGTAATATTTTTATTGAAGTAGTAGCAGTACTCTTAGTTGAATAAAAGCTTTGATTCCTCTTCCCAAAGTGAGTGAGCCTTAATGAATTTGCATGTGGTATGTGGTGTGGAAACTGACCAATCACAGGGAAGCAGTGTGGTTTGGGCAGAAGCCTAATCAAACTAACCACGTATTTCAGACTATTTTATCAAAAATACAGATTATTTAGTCTGTGAAAAACATGCAGAGGATGAGGGCTTTGTGCACTGTGGACAAGGAAGATATCTGTTCTTTTCTCTCAACTGGATTTAACTAAAGTTTGATATTTGGCTTGTTCCACCTTGACCGGTCAGTATAAAGTTTGAATGCTCTGATCATTGTTACTAATTGCTTTCAGTGAGAGCCTTAGTTCAGAGTGACACACATATCAATCTGGTGAGAGCCAGGTTAATAGTAAGTCTACAAATGACAAAAAATATTATGTCGACAATATGAAATTATTTGAATACTTGTGTTTCTTGCAGCTCCTTAGATATGATTTAGTTTGTCTCATTTTTGTGTCTATTTGAAAATAGCAGATTGTGTGCAGTATTTCATGTTTTGTCCTTCAAATTACATTCACTTTGAAAATCCTGACAGTTACTCTTTAAGTCACTGTTACTTGAATCATTCCTTTGACACTACTTTGTACTTCTACTTCAGTGCTTATTTTGAAGTAACATTATACTTAACTGAGACCTCTGGTTCTGGTTTTACAGTGAAGATCCAAGTGGCTTCTTCAGTTTGGTCATGTGACTGGTGGGATGCTGCCTTATATCTGTTTGAAGGGAGGAGCTAACTACACTGAAACTAACACACCTATGTGTTTAAAGTTTCTGTTATCAGCTCAGTCATTTAATAGTCTCGCTAATAAGAGAAACTGTAAACAAACATAATTACATCTTCTTTTGCTATAGAACCTACCTGGACGACTGAGGGATCACACAGACATTTTGATTTACAGACAAAGTAGCAAAATAAAAACACCAGGATCATACAGAGCAGTTTAAAACAAAAATTTTTAGTTCTGAATGACGAGTCTGACAGCAGCAGTTAGGGAGAGAAGGGCAAACATTTTTCAATAGAAAGTGAATCACAGCCAGAGTTGATGAAGCCAAATCGTGCCCATGCTCACTTCCATTAGTAACATGGTGGCTATTTACATGGACAGTCTATGGGGCTGGTTTTGGATGGCTTTAGACCATGTTTAGACCAGATTCGTACCATGTTCATTCCTGGTTCAGACCTAGTTGGGACCACATTCAGTCGTGGTTTAGACCATGTTCCGTAGTCCTCCTCTCCTCTTCTCTCTCTCTGGTTGACAAGCTCTTGCTCATCCGCGGAGAATCCCATTACGTGCGTTAGGACATGAGTAATGGCACAGTCTTCTTGGTTAAGAGCTTCGCTGAGAAAAATGCAACGGTCCTTTTTCTCTCCCCTTTGAGTTTTTGTGGGATCCCAGGCCTTGGGCGAAGATCCAGAGACAGAGAGAAGAGAAAGGAGCTAAAACACCAAAAGCATGGAGCACGCATCGATTTGAACTAAAGCAGTCTGTCAAAAGCGTGCTCCACTGCCACCGCTGCAGGCCTCACGCTCAACGCCTGCGATTCGGAATTGAAAACTCATCACGAAATGTTAAACATGGCTGACTCTGGTTCAGAAGAGCACATTTACTTCTGAGGGAAATAGCAAGCATTTATAATCAAGGATCATGTATGCACGTTATAATGACTTTGATTTAGAATGTATGAGAAGTATGAACTAGTTTAGAATGCTGTTGTTTTACCGTATTCCCATAAGACATAGGTTCACCACTTCGAAACTTGCAGCGACGAGATGCTGCCACTGTACACTTGGGCAACACACTTCACTGGCATTGTACTTGCGACATGTATTAACTATATATACATCCAACACACATTTTCCTTACAGAGAGACAGGAGACAGGCTAACCACTCTTGCCACAGTAACACTGGAAAGAACTGCACACTCCACTAAGAGAGAGCAGGAGTCTAACCCACAACCACCACTGCTGCAGTCAGGTTCATCATTGACGTCTTAGCATTAGCAACGGTTTGATTGACAGCATTACTAAACTCCGGTCTCTGCTAAACTAGTGGTGCAGGTGAGAAGGGACGTTACCTTCAACAGACTCGCTCCTGATTGGCTCTTTGGTTGCTATGATACTCACTGTGATACTATAGGTTAACCAGAGAGATCAGGAGTCTAACCCACAACCTCTTTACTCGCAATGCATTTGACAAGATAAAGTTGAAGCTCCTGTACACATTGTTCCCTTACAGCGTATTTGGGTAAAATGCGTCTTGCCCCATTTACAAAGCAGTTCTCAAGTTCAAAGTAAGTCAGCTGGGTATTATCTGTATCTAATTGTAAAGTATTTTATCAGGAAGTGTGTGCTTAGCATGCTAGTTATTGTTACCTTTATTGCGCTGGCAACACACCACTCTCTCTCTCTCTCTCTCTCTCTCTGTCTCAAGTTGTGAAAAGTGCTTAGGCTATAAACTTTTTGCAATCAATAATTGGAACGCTTGGAAGATAAGTGAGAAATAACTTTGGACCTTCGCAAACCGTTTAAATTGAACAAGTTCTTTTTTTCCACGTTTTTAAGACAGTCAAAATTAGGTACAGCGCCTTTTAAGCTTTCCGCTCGTTATTATTTACCTCTTAAATTTTGACAGCAATTCTAAGTCGGACATTTTGATTCATGTTTGACTTAATACCGGAGTAGAGTCTTTCTCTTTCTTCCACGCTAAAACCCTCCTTTATTTCTCCGCTCCAGATACCACTTAAAAGCATTCCCAGCGTTCCTTCATTACTTTGGCAATTATTTCCACACCTGTCAAGAAAACAACACAAAAAACACAGCCCTAATCTCCGTCGTAGTGTAGGGAACGCTATTGTTTGATCGCATTTCTGATCCGGCAAGTCTTGATTTTCAAAGATCCTTTCATCCGACGGGATTTTTGACACAATCCGTGAGGCGTTCCGACCGGCAGCAGGCAGCCATGTCAGAAAAGGTAAATCGCATTAGAAAATAGAACGGAGTCGACATTTAGAACACGAAATATCCGTCAGAATGAGTGTTTTTAAACCCAGCAGACTCATAAAAGCATATCAAAGACGTGGAAAGCAAGCGTGCGGTGAAAGGAGCTGACATCTCTAGCCGTGATTAATTAACAGGATTCAAGGATATTTTCTGACACAAACTTGAAAAGCAGAGAAAGAAATAATTCCGAAAGGACGCAGTGTGCGCGGTGGAAGTTGGAAGAGGCTGGGAGGTAATTGTGTGCTTTTTGAATGGGAACACAGCATTTTCGGTCAACTGAAATGGAAAGAAAGAAGAGAGGAAAAGGTAGGGGAGTTAATGGACATTTTGAAATGGTGTTTAGGCTTCGTTTCCAAAAGATTTGCCAAAGGAAAAAAAAATGCAAAAAAAAAATATAGATCTATCTAGCGCTACGTCAACTCAAAATGTGTACAGGTTAGGCCGGTGTTAAGTTCTTCACATTTACAGTTAAAACATTCACCTGTTGTATCTGACTTCAGAACACACTGCTGTTATTGTGGGTAAATGGACATGCAACTCGATAAAAAGTTCACTTCAACCGGAACAAGGCAGCAGTTGCTTCAGAGCTGGTCTAATTATGCTCACACTGGGCTCTCTACAGTAGAACATACAGTTACACGTGCACATTCACATTGACTCCCTACCCCATCATACAATTATAGACTGTACATATAAATGGACATAGCTAACGTGCTAGCTGCTGTGCTCCAAAAAAGAAAGTAAGCAGCATGGACGCACTTCTGGCTCCATTGACTCTGGCTCCAATTCGCTTTACACTGAAAATCTCGCCTCTTTCTCTGTAACTGCTGCTGTCAGGCTCGTCTGGTCTCGTATTAACCTGCTGTTCGTGATCCTGGTATTGTTATTTCACTATTTTGTCTGTACCTCAAGATTATGAACATTAATAAGAGACAAATCAGGCATGTTCTTTCCCCGAGGTCACTACCGCTAGCAGTAGCAACAGGTTTAATTGACAGCATTGCTAAGCGCCCGCTCCCTGCTAAACCAGCGGTGCGGGTGAGAAGGTCCGTTACCTTCAACAGCCTCGCTCCGGATTGGCCCTTTTAGTTGCTATGATACTCACGATTGTGATTCCTGACTCACGATTGGCTCCAAATTCACCCCTTTAACTGCTAGCATTGTCGAGCTTCATTTGACTGGAGCCGAACACTATGGGTGACGTCGCAGTCAGTTAGTCCACTTCTTTATACAGTCTGTGCGTACATAACGACACTACTCTAGATCCGCCTCAACGTGGCTTAGGGATGCCTCTACCCCGGACCATAGGGACCACCAACACCATCTACAGTGAACACCAGGCATTGCGCTGTGACGAGCTCCCAGGACTCATGGAAACTTCAGAACTAGTCTAAAACAATCATTCTCTACCTGCTACTGCAAGACACTGAATGTAGGCAAACCACCCAGACTGTCAGTGCGAAAGACAAGAGACCAGAGGCAGCGTAAAGTTTGCCCTGAGCTTTTATATCTTCAGGTCAGGCGCCCCTTGATGGTGGGTGGAACAAACTACAATGACCCGCTCATTCATACTACCACACTTAGTACACTTATAGAACATGTTTAGCCTTAGATTAGGCCTAGAATAGTTCAAATGTTGACTTAGTTTGGATCTGACGGTGGTGGAAAGCCTTTTCTTTGGTGGTTGTGTAAAGAATAGGATGAGAAGGACCAAAAGATGCAGGACTCGGGGCAAGAATGTGAAATAAACCAGCAAATGACAGTAGACTACATGAGGAGCTGGGTGCGAGAGTGCAGGTCGGGGTCCGGGGCTAACACAGAGGTGCAGAGATGAAGACGAGGGAACAATACCGCTACCGGGAAACAGGGTCGGAGGCGGGAGTCCAGAGCGGTGCAGGGAGGCAGGGTCAGAGACAGCGAGGGTGCTGGGCTGGTTCCAGGAGCAGGGTCGGAGTCGGGAAACAGGGTCGGAGGCGGGAGTCCAGAACTGGTCCAAGGAGCAGGAGGTGGACATGAAAACAAGCAGGAACCACGGGCACGAAGACAAACAGCTACACGAACAGGTAGACGAGCAAGTACACGAGCAGACGATCTGACTCCGAGTGTAAGGTCCTGGCTCCTCTTATCCACGGCAGGTGGCGTTGATTGCGCTGATGGATCCCAGTTGCGCGTAGGAGGAGCCAGGACTCCGCCCAGCTCCAGGCTCAGACAGGTGAGGGAGGGGCAGAGCACACACAGGAGGCAGGGACAGACAGGGATCATGACAGTGGTACTTGGTGGTGGAGGCTATAGTTCTACGGCTAGGTGCTTCTGATAAAAAGTGCTAGCTCAAGATCTGGAGGCAGGTCCTTACTCCTGGTAGTTTGTTCAAGGGCACTGGTTGAAAGATGGGTCAAATCCAGAGAACATTTGTTACAGCTAAAAAATGCACTATGTTACTTTTCTGGCGAAAGGTCTGCTACCATCCTCACACCCTGGAGATGTTATTGCCATGCCTGGTATTTTCCACAGACAGGTTTTAAAAATATCTGTCTCCACGAAGACAAATAGATGATGCAACGTGGTGAAGTTACACGTCAGATCAGTGGAAAAGCGTTTCTGCTCACAGTAAGAATGCAGGTTTTATAAGGCATTTTTGAGGAGTAAAAGCGCCAATAGGTACATGCAACATAAATTATTTAAAGTGACACGCAACCTTACAGACAAAGGGATAATCACAGTGGTAGAAAAGTTACATAGAGCACCTTTAAGTATGCAAAAGAAACATGGACTTATGTTTTGTTTTTCATTTCCGCTTGTTTGACCAAGGGGCCTATTGTGGCTCACTGCACAAAGCTCAAAATGCTTGCCCCCACTGCATGATGTCATCAGGTGATAATCCAGGAAATGTTCCACCGGGTTTTTAAAATCCACTCATTCGAATCATTTCTCCATTCAAAAATCATCACGTTTTATCTTGTTTTTTTCCCCTCCTCATCAGCTTATTGATTGTTTTTTTTGTTTTTTTTTTTTATTATTTGATCTTATTTTTGTTTTAAAGACAAAAAAAATGGTTTTCAACATTTATTTCTTAAACAAGCAATATAGATTTTAAATAATTGCCATGAAAAACAAAAAGTCAATTTCATCTGACCTCTGTTCCAAACCATATGCTTTTACTGACAGAAGGTTGGCTGTAGACCTCTCCAATAATAAGACCCAAGCTGACCACCAACCATTTGAGATAACTGAAACTCTGTTTCAATTAAAAATTGATTACCTGCACAGCTAACCACACAGCTTCCCCCTTAACTCTTTTGCTAGCTGTAAATGTAAAACAGTTTGAGCTTTATTGGTTGAAACCATAGACTATATAAAGAAGAGGACGAAGTGAGTGTGACGTCACCCACAGCGTTTGGCTCCAGTCAAATGAAGATCATCGAGGCGACAACGTTATAGGGGTGAATTTGGAGCCGAGTTCCATATTTGGAATTTTTATCATGAGTATCATAGCAACAGCCAATCCAGAGAGAGGCTGTTGAAGATAACGCTCCTGTGGTGACTGGTTTAGCAGAGAACAGGCACTTTGCAACTCTGTCAATCAAACCTGTTGCTAACACTAGCAGAAGCAACCTCAGGGGAAAGAAGGCATCTCATTGGTCTATTATTAATGTTCATCTCTTGTTTTATGGACAAAATAGTGAAATAATAATACCAGGATCATGTAGAGTGGCTTAAACATTTTAAGACCAAAACGACGAGCCTGAAAGCAGCTGTTATGAAGAGAGGCGTGACAGTTTTTCTATAGAAAGTGAATTGGAGTCGATGGAGCCGGAAGCACACTCATGCTCACTTCCTGTTTGGAACGCGACTGCAAGCAGGTTAGCTATGTCCATTTATATATACAGGCTATGGTTAAAACCAGTGCTTAATTTGTAAATTAGACTTTACGCACAAAATAAGTGTTCAAGAGGTGCTCAGAAATGCCAAAATACAACACAACTCATCATATAATTCAGTTTTAAATAATATAAATTACATTTTTTAGTTGTTTATATCTCCATTCATTCTGACTCAAGCCACTGCAGCACCTGTTGCTTAAGCTGATCCATGCATGTACAGGATGCCCTCTAAATTATGATGATTAGCCGACTATACTTCTCCCCAAAAGTGGTTCTGTTAGTATCTGCTTTAGTGTGTGATGAAAGTAACACATTTCTAGATAGTCGCCCAAATAAATTACAAAACAATCTCCAAAAATACCTCCATCGCTGTTTGTTCAGGTTAAAAATGCACAGAGCTCAAATGCATCAACGTGGATTGTACTTACAGGTCAAAATGTCTCCTTCACCAACAAACTGTCCAAAACTCCAAACAGTGTATTTAACAGACTTTGCGAGGGGCCCCTACCTGCACGGGGCCCCAAGTCCGACACCCCTGGTAATTGATCATGTGTACAGGCGATCTCTTTTTTAGCCAATCACTGTCTCTAGTTCTAGTTCTAGAGAGATGCACAGCTAAAAGTTTGTTAAGTTACTGGGTCAAATAAAACAGTTATCAGAACCCATCCCAGCTGTTTTCAGATCCTAGTCTGGCTTGTTCCGGCTCAAATTAATCCCTTATTGAAACAACACTGTGCGAACGGACTAAGCTCTCAGCACTAACAACATGCTAACAGTGCGCTAATGACAATGAGTGGGCGTTAGCACACAATGAGGAGGAGGAGCAGAGGAGGAAGGTCGAGGGTTAAAGCGCTAAACGAGATTAGTCAGATAATATCAAGAGGAGAATACAAGGAAGCAGGTCTTAAACAGGTCAAAACTAGAACTAAACCAGGACTAAACCAGGACGAAACCACGGATAAACTGCAGCATAGTGACTGAGGAGGCTGGGTAACACTCTCGTCTTACACTATGAAGGAACAGGGCTCAACTCCCGGGCTGGGCAGGGCCTTTCTGTGTGAAGTTTGTATGTTTTTCTAGCTGGTAGTCCTGACCAAACCCACCTCAAGATCTGGGGATGGGGCCCAAGCTGCTCCTGACGTTGCAAAATGGGTCAAATGCAGAAAAACCTTATTACTATACCAAAATCCCTGGCCTATGTTATTGCAGTCTTATAAACTGTAAGCACAAAACAAAGAAGAACAAAAATTGAGAACAAGGGAGTAAAAAGCAGAGGGCGTGTCTATGGAGTGGGAGAAAACAGGAATTTTCAGAGCAATGGCGCCTTGAATACAGTAGAGTGAAGGTCGACCTGCATGAATCACTCTAAATACAGCTCAATGGGCTAAGCCGTTATAATATAATATATTTTTATTTTTATTTTTTTTCCTTTAATCAGGTCTAATTTAAAGCTAACGTCAAACTACAGTGTTAGATTAAACTCTAAACCAGGATAAAAGTGGCTACGACGGCTGAACTGTACTAATTTTACCAAAACACAGGTAAGATCATGAGATTTTAGGCCTCCTGCTTTTACAGAGAGAATTAAAAAAAAAAATCCCAGCTTACATCACATGGCGGTGTGATACAGACCTAACATGAATGTGTTTCAAGCCTTATTAATATACAGCAGCTCTGTGGACATGTTGGTGCCATATGAACCATCTCACACTCTGAGGACTTCAGGGACCGGCCTCCTGCTGGTGCCAGAGTCAGGACTAAACATGGGGAATCAGTGTTTCAGTTTTATGCAGCTAAAACCTGGAACAGTCGTCCTGAAGATGTGAGACAGGCCTCGACTTTCACAATGTTTAAATCCAGGCTCAAAACTGTTCTGTTTAGCTGTGCATATGACTGAAAGGTTTTTATTCTGCACTTTTCTGTTTTAATGGTAATTTATGATGATTATTTGTGATAATTTATGTTTTGATTTGTGTGACTTTATTGTCTTGCTCATTCTGTAAAGCACTTTGAATTACCGGTCTGTGGCAATCCGCTTCGAACATGTTTTGAGATGTGGCCCTCGATTAAAAAAAAGTTTGCACCTCTGCTTTAGGGAATTCTATAACTGTTTCCTAGCAACCATGTTCTACACTGGGCCAAAACTCCTATAATGTACGCAAGAATAATTATTTGACAAATAAAATGATTTAATTATTTTGATGCGTGTCAGAAAAATGTATTTCTTGTGTAAATTGTGTCGAACAGTGTGACAGTATGGGAGTTTAAGTAGAAATTAGAGAATCGTCAAAACCTCCTGATCCATAAACTATAGAGCAATCTAATCCCGAGATAAATGCAGTTTGAATTATGTATTAACCCATGTTCAACCAGGACTGAATAACTT
This sequence comes from Periophthalmus modestus, assembly GCA_019594935.1. Lineage (NCBI taxonomy): Eukaryota > Metazoa > Chordata > Actinopteri > Gobiiformes > Gobiidae > Periophthalmus > Periophthalmus modestus. The sequence goes on along the minus strand of JAIEZT010000013.1, from coordinate 34,928,913 downwards.
CTCATTCAAAATAATATGTGATATATCCGAGACCCGTACAGCCCCTGTAGACTGGTGCATGGAGGCCGTAATGGTAATGTGCACTTAGCCATAACACACATATGAATGGGCTGCTCCCAATCTCCACAAATGTCAGAGTCATTCCTCTCCTCCACCCGCCTGCACAAACGCCATCAATTATTTACATAAACCATCACGCAGGTTCCATTCATCCTACCTCCTAGTCTCTACCTCCTTATCTCCTACATACTTACCTTCTATCTCCTAATCTTCCACCTCTTAGCCTCCTACCTCCTTGTCTTCTACTCCCTACCCCTCTAGTCTTCTACCTCCTCACCTTCAATCTCCTAGTTTTCTATCTTCTAGCCACCAACCTTCTATCTCCTACCTCCTAGTCTCCTACTTCCTTGTTACGTACCTTCTAACCTTGTACCCCCGTCTCCTTCCTTCTTGTCTCCTGCCGTCTAGTCTCCTACTTCATTGTCTCCTACCTTCTAGCCTCCTACCTCCTTGTCCTGTAGCTCCTAGTCTTGTACCTCCTTGCCCCCTACCTCCTCCTTACTATCCTACCTCCCTGTCCCCTACTTCCTTGACTCCTACCTCTTTTTCTTTTAACCTTCTCCCTCCTAACCTCATACCTTATTACCTCCTATCTTCTTCTGCCCTACATCCTAGTACCCTGCCTCCTAGTCTCCTATCTCCTTGTCTCCTAAATCCTACCTCCTTGTATTTTAGCCTCCTAGCCTCATACCTTCCAACCTCCTACCTCCTTATCAGCTATCGCCTAGTCTCCTACCTCCTTATCCCTCACCTTCTAGTTTCTGTACATCCTAGTCTCTTAGCGTCCTACCTCCTAGCATTCTACCTTCTAGCCCCCTAACTCCTTGTCTCCTACATCCTAGTACCCTACCTCCTAGACTTCTACTTCCTTGCCCCCAACCTCCTAGTCTCCTAAATCCAACCTCCTTGCCTTTTAGCCTCCTACCTTCCAGCCTCCTACCTCTTAGCCCCCTACCTCCTTGTCTCCTACCTCCTTGTCTCCTACCTCCTTGCCTCCTACCCCCCTCTCGTCAGTGATCGCAGCAAAAGCTCTTCTTAATTATGCTAAAGCCACAGGCCCCAATGTGCATTATGCCATCAGTAATTATTACCACGGCCAAGTAATCCTCAGACAAGACTAGAGAGACAGGGAAGAGGGAGGAGGGAAAAGAGGAGAGGAGTGAGAGGGAGAGAAAGAGACAGTGAAGGAGAGAAGAAAGAGGGAGGAGGATAGAGAGGAAAGAGGAAGGGGAGAGAAAAGTGAGGAAGGAGAAGGGGACAGAGTGACAAACATGATGAGAGAGAGGGAGAGAAAAGTGAGGAAGGAGAGAGAGAACAGAGGATAGAGATACAGGAGCGGCGAAAGTGAGGAGAGACAGTAGGATAGAGAGAGGGGTAAGGGGTGAGGGAGAGTCGATAAGCGAGAGGATGAGAAAGGGAAAGGGAAAGGAGAGGGGGGAGTAGAGAGATGACACATGGAGAAGTGAATGAAAATGAGGGGGGAGAGAAGAGGAAGAGAAAGAGATAAAGAAAGGAGAGATAGGGAAGCAAGAGGAGGAGGAAGGAATGAGGGAGAGGAGAGAGAAGAAAGAGGTGGCTAAAGAGAAAGAGGAAAGACTAAAATGTAACTTCAGTGTTTATTATTGGCTTTAGTAAAATTACAAACTATGTGAGACAGAGACTAATGAGTTTGGTGTAAGGAATAGTTTATTTATGAAGAAATAAAAAAAAAAAAGAACTTGGCTGGGAGCAGTGTTTACTGTGTCGGTCAATTTGTTTACTCTCAATATTTTGGTCACTTTTTAGAAATCGTATTATTTTTAATTAGGCATAGTTGAATAATTACTGAGCACAAAACTGTGACTACAAGTACACAGGAACTTGCCTTGGATCCAGAATACACACATTTCTCCAATACTTTATATTAGTCTGCTCACTGGTGAATCTCCCTGTTTTTTGTTTTTTTTTTTTTTCAAGCCATACAGTGCTGGTGTGGGCTGAACTGTTATAATCTATGATACTCATGGATCACTATGTTATGATTTGCACTTTCAAAATCACAATATCCATCTAAAACAACTTCTGTAGTTCCCAATAGGAGCTGATCAGTGGTGGATGAAGTACTCCATTTTGTTACTTAAGTAAAAGTACAGATACAGAGATAAAAAGTTATTTTACCGAAGTAAAAAGTACCTGTTTCAAAATGTACTTTAAGACTAAAAAGTAAAAGTATTTCACACAAGTGTTGCAAATTTGTAGTAATATTAATTTAAAAATTAGACATATTTTGGGCAATTTTTCTTATGAATTTTGTGTACAGTGGTCACAATGGTCACAGTGGCTGTAGCTTTACTTTTTACAATTATTATATATTTTTTAAGGCTGTAAAACCCCTCACCACACACTTTATACACTTTTCTCAGACAGGCATTGACATTTTCTCACATTTCTCTCTTGTTTAAACACTCTCAAAGTTCAAACCTTCGTATATTATCTCCCTCTTCCTCGACGATCACTTTAAATGTGCTGTTCACGTGTCTCTGCTCCAGCGGTATCTGCAGAGGCGCCTCTCCGCTCAGAGACACACTTAAGTCCAAAGTGCAGAACGTTTCATCGACATTGTGGGTTTTGTCGGGAGAAAACTTGCAAACATACAGCACTTCAGAGTCACACTGTGATCAAACAGCTATGTAAATTTGTCTGACACATTCTGTACTGTACAGGAGACATGGAGGACACTGATGGACAATGGTCTACAGTCCTTTAGCCAATCAGGATGCAGAACACAATGGTCTACAGTCCCTTAGCCAATCAGGACACAGCACACAATGGTCTACAGTCCTTTAGCCAATCAGGATGCAGAACACAATGGTCTACAGTCCCTCAGCCAATCAGGACGCAGAACACAATGGTCTACACTCCCTTAGCCAATCAGGACGCAGAACAAAATGGTCTACACTCCCTTAGCCAATCAGGACGCAGAACACAATGGTCTACACTCCCTTAGCCAATCAGGACACAGAACACAATGGTCTACAGTCCCTCAGCCAATCAGGACGCAGAACACAATGGTCTACAGTCCCTCAGCCAATCAGGATGCAGAACACAATGGTCTACAGTCCCTTAGCCAATCAGGACGCAGATCACAATGGTCTACAGTCCCTTAGCCAATCAGGGCGCAGAACACATGGTCTACACTCCCTTAGCCAATCAGGACGCAGAACACAATGCACGCTCATAACCACTGTTAAAAAAAAAAAAAAAGCATGCAAAACTGCACAAAAAAAAAAACAAAAAACAAAAAAAAATCCTCAAAGCAGCGCGGCCGCAAAAGATGAACCACAATATAGCGAGGGACCACTGTATTTAATTTTGTCTAATTTTTCTGAAGCTTGAGGTCAAAGACTTTAGTCAGGCTGTTACCGCAAACATGGTCAAAATAACCCCTCAAATCATATGAAAAGTACTTTTTACTTTTCAGTCCAGTTAAAAATGTAGTGAAGTAGAAGATACAGATACCTAAATTTGTGTTAAGTACAGTACTTTACTACTTCTACTTCATTACCTTCCACCACTGGAGCTGCAGCTGCCGGCCCCTCCTCTGGATAACTGCACATCACAGTGATGAGCATCGGATTTTTTGCTTCATTTGTAAGACAAGGAAAAGTAAGGTTATTTGTAAAGCGCAACTCGTACACAAAGTAATTCAAAGTGCTTTACAGAATAAGAAATACATAAATAAATAATCATCGTAAAACGAACATTAAAAGAGAAGAGTGCAGAATAAAAGCCTTTCCGTCATATGCACAGATAAATAAAACAGTTTGAGCCTGGATTTAAACATTGTCAAAGTCGAGGTCTGTCTCAGATCTTCAGGAAGACTGTCCCAGGAGTGGGCGGGGATAGGGGGTAGGTGTAAACTGACATTTTCATATATGGTGTAGCGTTGAACAGCAGCACCACGAAGAAGGAGAGTTATGAAACTGTGAGAATGTAGTGACCCAAAACTCTCTAAGTGCTTCAAAATGTGATGAGAAAAAAAGCCACTTACAGACAATAGAGACCAGCTCACTCGTGCTAATGACAACAGCTAGCACGCAGCAGCTAGCACGCGCGTTAAAAGGCAGTCAAGAGGGTCAAATACACTTTTAGAAGAGAGTGGGAGAGAGCTTCCATTAAAATGAACAGTTTAGAATAAAAAGTCCAGATGGAGATTTGAATATTGAAGAACCATGTACACAGACGTGGGAGATAGGCTATATAAAAATGGATTATATTGTAATTCATGTTTTTGGAGATACAGCACCAGTCAAAAGTTTGGACAAAGTTGTTCATTTATGTTTCTTCTTTAGTTCCAGGATTATTTACACTGTAGATTCTCATTGAAGGCATGAAAACTCTTGGCATTTCTTGACCCTGGCACTGTGAAGTGACAACCATTCCAGGAGACGTCATCATGAAGCTCACTGAGAGGAGGTCAAGGGTTTCCTGCGCTGTCGACAAAGTAAAGGGTGGATACTGTGAGGATTTGAATACATTTTTTGGTACTTGTCATGATCCCTGTTTTGCTCCTGCCTCGTGTGTGCTCTGCTCCTCCCTGACATGTCTGAGCCGGGAGCCGGGCGAAGTTCTCGGCTCGTCCCGTGCGCACCTGGGGACTATTACAATCAGCTGCACCTGGGGGAGGATAAGATAAGATATTCCAAAATGACAATGCCAGGATTCATCAGGCTCAAATTGTGATAGAGTGGTTCAAGAGCACGAGACGTCATTTTCACACATGGAGCCACCACAGAGTCCAGACCTTAACCCCTTCGAGAATCTTTGGGATGTGCTGGCGAAGCTTTGTGCAGCGTCAGACTCGACCATCATCAATGCAAGATCTTGGTGAAAAATTAATGTGACACTGGATGGAAATAAATCTTGTGACATAGCAGAATCTTATCGAAACAATGCCACAGCGAATGTGTGTCGTAATCAAAGCTAAAGGTCGTCCAACGAAATATTAGAGTGTGCGACCTTTATTTTTTTGGGGGCCAGGCAATGTATCTTGCATTATATATTTGATGTCTTTTGTATGTGTCTAAAATGTAAAAAGTCCAAAAAAACACTGAGAAAGAAGGTGTGTCCAAACTTTTGACCGGTAGAGTATGCAAAATTAGAATATTGAGTATATATATTGTCTATAATAATTACCAGAGGTGGGACCAAGTCATAGTTTTGTAAGGCTCGAGTAAGTCTCAAGTCCGAGCTTCAAGACCCGAGTCAGAGACATGCGTCCAAGTCCTCTGAGCATCAAGTCCATTCAAGTCGTCAAACTGAACTATCAAATACAGCTCATATTTTTGCAAACTATATGATTTTTGTCCTTCTTAAAAATGTCCCAGACACAAATAGAGAAGCTGGAAGAACATGTTCCAGTTTCTTCTTTAAAATTAAGCAGAGAAAAGGTTTTTTTTCTAAACATATTTATATTTTTTGAGAAGAAGCATCAAGTCCAACTCGAGTCCAAGTCATGAATCCGCACCTCTGATAATTACAATGATATAAAGTGGTATTTCTGCACTTTCGTGGTTTATGTTATGGTCCATTCACTTTTTGGGAGATACTCGAACCTCAACCAAGACATTTACAAGACATTTACTTATGGCCTGCGCATTGTTTGCTAATGAAGCCCGTCAAAATATTCATCATGTACTCAAAAAGTTTAGGTGTCATCATAACCATCAAAAAAAAACATAAAAGATTGCATTAATTTTGAAATATAATACTCCATAATTTTCTTACCATTGTTTTGTATGGGAGCAGGGGTGGATCAAATTACCCCATTGTGACTTTTTTTTTTGGATAAATCAAAAATCATATTATTTAGTCTAAAATTGGTTTAAATCTTTTTTTTTTTTTTTTTTTTGCTATACTAGTTGGGTGGCTTAAGTTACCCCAGTTCCCGCTGTAGTCTGGGAATCAAACCTGAAACCTAGCCTACCGCTCTTCCCCTAACAATTAGCATTTAGCTTATATAAACACTGCCTACACTATTTGACTCTTTCACGGTACGTCAGCCATGTTGAGCTTGTGTTCCCTTCCTCCTCTGAGACTTCTACTTTAATTTCATTTCCCTCACACCTGTACATCGATAATAGGGAAACAATGGGAGTGTTTTAGCTTGTTAGCGTGTTGTTATCGTGTTGTTACCATGTTGTTAGCGCCTTGTTGCGTGCTTAGCATTTCATTCTCACGTCTGTAAGAGCAGTAATCAGGTTAATCAAAAGGCTGAGATTTGGAAGGAAGCGCACAGGTGTTGTTGTTCCTACAGACAAATATTCCGCTAAGTGAGTGACTTAACAAAGCGTGAGCATTTATGGCTAATACAATGTGATTAGCAGGAACAGTGTGCGCAGTGCTGTTGTGTTTAGAGTATATGGAACAAACTGCCACCACGTGGTACTTTTCACGATAGCGCCGAGCTAGTCACGGTTACCCCAAAAGTGTGTCGTCTGTTTTAAAAAAGATAATACACTTACAACTGAGCCGGTGTTGCCAGAGCCTGAACCTGCAGATAGAGACACATGCAAGTTTGTGTCATTCTCAGTATATGGACAGACCTCATGTGAAAGAACCTCCAGAATCCAGTCACTGAGCTGCAGAGGCTGCACTGGCATGATTGGCTGCGGGTGCTGGGGTTTAGGTAGTGACTATTCAGATCAGAGAGAGGCATTTTAGGTTTAAACCAACTGGATTTCAGCATTGAAACTGGCAACCCAAGTGAGAAACTCATGTGAGGCTCATTCTGATTTCTGATAATTGAACCAAAACACCAAATTATAACTAAAAAAAAAAAATCTTGGCCAAACTGAGTAGTAAAAAAATATATATATTTGAGACGCATATAGACGCAGATAGATCATGTTAAAGAAATGTAAAATAAAAATTGCACATACAGTTCCTTACACTTGCGTACACTTAATAAAACAAAATACTTTATATACTTTATATATGTTTCTACTTTCACCTATGGTCCTGAGCTTTGGGTAATGATCAAAAGGACAAGATCGCGGGTACGAGCGGTCCAGATGAGTTTCCTCTGCGGGGCTGCTGGGTGCTCCATCGTGGCTCGGGCATCTATTCCGGATGCCGCCTGGACGCTTACCCAGAGAGGTGTTCCAGGCCCCGGGAAGACGCAGGACACGCTGGTAGGACTATGTCTCTCGGCTGGCCTGAGAATGAGCTGGAAGAAGTGTGTATGGAGAGCGAAGTCTGGACCTCCTGCTGAAACTGCTATCTGAATGGTTCTCTCTAAACTGTCTTTATGCACACAATATGATCAAAGACTAGCTATTTATGTTCGATGCATTCTCAAACACATATCTTTAATCATGCCCATTGCTTTAGTTCTGAAACATCCCTAGGGAATCCTTTCATATTTCCATATACTGTTGTGTTCACTTACATCTCTCTGATTTTCCACATAAATGGGTCTAATGGGACCAGCTCATGTCAATAATAAACCTGTCCTGTGTTTTAACTGTGGAAATGAGGCAGGATTGTAAGAGAGTGTGTTGTATCGATCCAAGGGTTTTGTCTCCAGGATTGACATTTGTGGCTGCTTGAAAATAAAATATAAATGAGATGTTCTTAACCCTGTTTCTTTCTCAGTCTAATAACCAATGCTTAAGTTCTGATAGGTCTCACATAGCAGACGGGAAAACGTCAGCCCTTTGTATGTATTGAGACGAAACAAAAACTCCCAAAGAGCTGAAAATCTGCTCTTTCTGAGTGAGGTTAGGCCCGTTGTCCCTGGTAAATGGTAAGCGGTCGCGTTTTTATATAGCGTTTGTCAATTTTCAAGGCGCTCAAAGCACTTTACATCAAGGAACCACTCACTCATTCACCCACATTCATACAGACACTGGGAGCGAGGTGCGGTGGGTTAAGCGTCTTGCCCAAGGACACAAAACGACAGCATTCTTCTGTGGGAGTTGGAATCACAGCGCCAACCTGTGGGTCACTCAATCTGTTCTGCTCTCGGGATTCGAACCAGCAACCTTCAGATCGGTGGATAAACGCTCAGTTTTACCGTTCACAGAGCTCGCAGATCATATTGAGGGTGTTCTGCGTGTATGTCTATAGTGAAATGTTTAGCAGTTGCCACGGTGACACAATGCGCACATTAGCGAATACAGCCCAAAAAAGTTGTAAGATTGTCTGAAAATTCAAAGAAAAATACATTTTCAGGAGCCTATGATCAATACGAGCGTCCATGGTCCTGTTTGGATGTTTGATTCAAAACTGTCGGCTAATGCTAGCTAGCTTGTGAATGTAACGTTATGTTCGAGAGACTTGTATAACAGCACAAATCAGATCCCTGTGGTAGTTCCAACTAAGCCTTTTTTTTTTTCTGATCACACTGCACTAAAATAAAGCTTAGATTAGAAGACGTCTGATTTGAGTAACGTAGCTTCAGACAGAGCAGTGCCTACAGTTAGCCACACCCCCCCAGGGAACGTTGATGACATCAGCTGCAAAGTATGAATAGTTTACTTATAAGAGTTTCATGAGTATGTGCTATTAGCAAATACATAAGACAGACAGGAAAACTGCAGCAAAGGTGACCATGGTTCATTCACTCTGTTGTACTTAGATTGATTCATGTTTGAGTCGTCTTTTATTGTCCTGCACTGGAGTGATCAGAAATATGTTTTTGTCTCCTGCCGCCCACTTCTCTGTGCTCAGTCTCCGGGTTAAGCACAAAAGTTCACAAATATTGGCTAGACAATTCCAACAATAAAAACACACCTAAATGAAAAACTGCTGCTCATCCCGGTGAAATGCCACTGTGAAGAGGCGTCTGTTGATTTCAGTCTTTTGGTTAAAGATGCTGCATTAAACCGTAAAAAAAAAAAAAAAACAGAAAAAGTTCATTTTACTAGTTCATTTTAAACAGTTTGCATTGGTCCAAAGTTATTCCTCAGTGACCTTATGCATTCAGAACATCCTGATTACTCACCTTGATGAGTTTATAAACGCTTTTCACAGCTTTCGGACACCAGAGTTGATTAAAGCTAACAATGACTAGCATGCAACCGTGCACTTCCCGATTACTGGACAATAAAACGCTTCACAATTAGATGCAGACAGTACTTTCCCACTTTCAGGACACTCAAAAGTGCTTTACATCGAGGAACCACACACATTCATCCATACACCGGTGTACGCAGACACCGGGGGCGAGTGGGGTTAAGTGTCTTGCCCAAGGACACAACGACGGCGTACATCTGTGGGAGCGGGAAAAACACACCGCCAGCTTGTGGGTCAGTGGATCTGACCGCTCAACAAATAAGTTTTATGCAGAGAGCGGGGTTCAAATTGCCAAACTTCAGATTAGTGGACAAACATTCAACTAACTGAGCTACGGTTGTCCCCAGTAGCGCCCCCTTTAGTACTGCTAACTAAAGCAAGAATGCATCTCAGAGTGTATTATTTTGACTCTTCTCCCGATCCTGATTTAACGATATCTGTAAAAAAAAACACACACATAACGAGCCTGTCTAAAGCGCAGGTGTCCACAGCAGCTCCGGTCTGACCCTGCACTCCTCCTGCCTCTGGGCCTTCTCTGTGTTCTCCTCTCTTCCCTGCGGCACACTCCTCCGCCCTGCCTTTGTATCAACCCCCAGGGCCCTCTACCCACAATCCTCTGGGGTTCCCGGATCTGCTCAAGCCCACGGTCCGGTCAGCGCCCCCCTCAGGCCAAAGCCCACACCAAAAATACACTCCCCAAATGTATTCAGAAAGGGTTCGACTCAAGTATGGCCAAGTATGTCCCCGTAGACTGAAGAACAGCTGCAGCACAGAGGGTTAGGCGGTTTATTTTAGGCTTGGAGAAAAACTATGGACAAGGAATGCGAGGAATATTTAGTAAAACGCAAACATAAGGACTTTTTTTTCTATTTTATAATGTTTTCTAATTTGTTTTTTAGCTAATATTAATAATTGATAAACAAGACTTTTAATCAGTGCAGAGAAAATCGTTCTTCTGTCTGTTCCAAACCACATGCTTTTTTTTTTATTTTTTTTTTGTGACGGTAAAGTTAACAACAACTAGCATGGTAACGTGCACTTCCTGATTACCTGACAACAACACTTTCTTATTAGATGTAGACAACACACAGCGGACGTATTTAGACCTCAAGAGCTACTTACACAAAATAAGTAAATGGTTACAGTCAAAGTGCTTACATCAAGGAACCACACAGACAGCAGTGTCTTGCCCGGGACACAACAACCGTGTTCACCTGAGGGAGCTGGAACCGCACCTCCAACCTGTGGGTCAGTGCCTCTAACTGCTCAACCAATTATGTTTATGTCGCGGGATTCAAACTGACAACCTTCTGCTGGTGGGACACAACTACACATTTGCTCACTCGTATTGTACATGAGGAAGTACATGAGGAAATATTTGTTTGAGTAATCCTGCGTTGGCGTTTAATTGAAAACACACACTTCTTCGATACTTTATGACGATGTGAGTCTGGTCTCTGGTGAGTCTCCCTGTTTTCAGATGGGCGTGATTGACAGGTGGATTAACCAATCAGGGACAAGCATGGCAAAGTAAAGGAAGTAGGCTGCAATCACGCATTTCAGGAGAATCTATGAGCGAAGCCTAAACTCTGTTAATCTGAGGTGAGAGAAATGTGATTTTATTTGTTATTTTAATTAATCACCAATGAGCTCCTTCACATGTGTCACTTGGGCCTGTCACGCTAATTCATATATCGACTCAATGTTAGTGTATGAAGATGGAACGATATTATTTTGGGGTCAAGAATGCTTTTTGCTGTAGTGTAATATAATTTTGGGTTATTTTTTGACTATATGATAAGATTTGAGGAGTAGAATGTTGAATGAATAACTCGCATGACTCATTACAGATGCAAACTAACGACTAAAGTGTTTCCTTCTACTATTCATTTATTTATTGCAGCTCATAATTTTTTTAGAATAGTTTTGTGTGGTGTTTATTGTGTCAGTGGTGTAAATTAGTTGCATTAGTGGCTTGGGGACGCAACAGAAGATGTGGGACGAGACTCATATGAATCTGTAAAAAAAAAAAAAATACAGCGAGAGATCACTCTGAATTTACCAGGCAAATACTGTATCGTCCTGCGTTTGAGGCTTGAACGAAATGCGTATCTTCACCTTCCTCCCACTTCTCCGCACTTACTGGCGATTGCTTGAAAAATTTAGAGTCAAGCACAAACGTTCACAAATGTTGCCTGGACATTTTTAGCAATAGAAAACAGTATTATGAACCTCCATCAGGAAAAAAAGTCGCACAGTGCAGCTTTACATCATACAAAAACACCAAACGTCCAAAAGTAGTAGTAGCACAAGTAGCAGCAGTAGTAGTAGTAGAAGTAGCACGCACACCAGCACAGAACAGAACAGACTTTCCTTTTGAGTGGCATCAGATAGTTCCTGTTGTGAAAGCTAACACCCCTGCAGCGGTGACGAGCTAACGCGGCCTCTGGGGTATCGTCTGGCGGCGCTAAACTTTATAAAGTAAAAGCATTATTATTAAACCTCGTATAAAACTGATAGAAATGTGACTAATTTGCGTTGCACACCTCCGATGTTACATGCCGCGCGGTTGTCATGCCGATGAGAACACCTGTCAGTGCACACATTTAATTAGGCCTTCTCCTGTCTGCGCTCCGAGCCTGGCTAACCACGGACGGGTGACGCCTGCGAGACGAGGAGTTCAAGCTTTAAGAGGGAGACTGAGGGATGTATAGGAAATGTGGTGCGACAGGCTACAAGTTCATCCAAGATACTTTACAGAGATGGGTTTGTTAGTTTGCTGTTGTATTTTATATTTAGCGCAGAGGCTTGTCCAGACTCTTGTCACTAGTAACAGTATTTAAGCTGAATAGATCACCATGTCACCTTTTATTGTTTTAAAAATGCTACTTTGACATGTCTAATCAGTTTCAATAGCATTTTTGACACCGTGAGACTCCCTTTTCCCTTTGCTCCCTGGGCTAAGTCACTCCCCCTTCAGAGCGTGCAATCAGCGCGCAACCCGCTAATGAAGCTACCGCACGTCGCGTCAGGTTTTGTATCGTGCTTTTGTGTATTTATGGAGATTTGTCTTGCAGGAGCGTGGGTGACGTAGGCTTGTGGGCGGAGCATTGGACAGAATCTTACAGCCAACGAGAAAATACTCAAGAAAATACTCAAACGTGCATGGACGACATTTAAAATGCTATAGCATGGAAGAAAACGCCAAAAAATCTATTCTGCGTGAGCATAATACCTCCTCTTTAAAGAAGACACTCGTGGATCATTATGTTGTAATTTGCACATTTTAAATTGCAACTAAAACAACTTAATAAAAGAAACTGCTGTGTTCCGTGTCAGAAAACCCAGTGTCCAGTGGGAGCTGATGTCACCGTAAACGTCGTAAAGCTGGTGGCATCGCAGATCAAGCTAGTAAACAGCGGATTGTTCCAAAATGACTCCTAATCTTACACGTATCACCGATTAAGAAAATAAAACTGGAGAACGATGTGCGTACGTCACAGTGGGCGTGTCACAGTGGAGGTGAAAATAGGGGTTGATCTGCAAAATGGCATCTTCAAAATATCAACTTCGGGTGAGTAAATGTTGAGGGGAAACAACTATAATCTCGTGAAAAGCTCTGAAAAGTCGGGTTTGCAGAGTAGCATATGTAGCCTGCACTCAGAAGTCAAGTCAAGTGCAGTCAAAGTGAACCGTGTCCAGAGCCTTAACCTGCAGATCGAAGTTCTCAGTGTCTGGACAGGCCTCGGGTGAAAGCTCAAAACCTGCAGATTCACTCACTGAGCTGCAGAGGACAGAAGAGCATCGTATTCATGAAGAAATAAATATTATGGGACTGTTTCTGATAATTATGCTCACATTAAAGTTTGAATGACAGGTTTTTATGATTCTCTCATTTTGATTTTATTTGGTGGGATAATATCTGTTGTAAATATAAATTATAGTTTTAAATTTCAAATCAAGAAGCAGTTTATGAAGAAAAATATGTTGAAAATGACGGGAAGTGCGGAGTTCTGTTTTAGAATGACGCAGCACTGGGAGCATTCAGTCTAAAAGTTAGAAATAATTTACTCAAGAAACACATTTTTTCTGATACTTTAAACGTTTCAATACATGTTTTTTTTTTTTTTTTTTATTTATTTTTTTGTTCAATAATCATTTCTGTGAGGATTAGAGGAGTTTTAGCCCAGTGTGGCTGTATTTCAGACGACATCACAACATTCTAAAGGCCTTTCATATTTAATACAGATGGGGGCAGGTGAAAGAGAAAAATTACACTGAAGTTCAAACATGTAGCTTGGATTAAGCAAGGGGAGCTGCGACGGCAACGGGAGCCACAAGGGCAACAGGAGCCGCGAGGGCAACAGGAGCCGCGAGGGCAACAGGAGCCGCGAGTGCAACAGGAACCGCGAGGGCAACAGGAGCCCGCGAGTGCAACAGGAACACCGCGAGGGCAGCAGCAGGGGCCGCAGGGGCAACAGGAGCCACAAGGGCAACAGGAGCCGGGAGGGCAACAGAAGCCACAGAAGTAACAGGAGCCACAAGGGCAACAGGAGCCGTGGGGGCAATAGGAGCCACGGGGGCAACAGGAGCCGGGAGGGTAACAGGAACCACGGGGCAACAAGAGCCACTTGGCCAACAGGAGCCACAACAGCAAGGGGAGCTGCAACAGCAACAGGAGCCGCAAGGGCAACAGGAGTCTCAAGGGCAACAAGAGCCACCGGGCAACAGGAGCCACCGGGGCAGCAGGAGCCGCGACAGACATTAGGGGAGTCTGTACATGGACACAAGCAGCTGTACTTTGGCCCACCTCGTCTAACCGTGGAGTGGACCTGATGACCAAGTTGTTTGTGTTATAAAGTGGTGTTTTGGTTCTTAAGATGATTATGAGAATGAGCCTCACACAAATCTCTCATTTGGGTTACCAGTTTCAACGTTAAATCTAGTTCAATCCAATCCTCTGCTGCTCAGTGAGTGAATTCTGGAGGTTCTGAGCTTTCACGTGTCCTCTATCTTCAGATTAAGGAACTGTTAACCCAGTTTCAGCTGTGATTGTGAAGCGTGTAGGCTCCATACATTTCCTTTAAATCTTTCTAACTGGTCCCTGACTCTCATAGGTTCATTGCTGATATCGACTTGCATTTTCAGGGTTATATGTGTATAATCTCTATATGAATCACCAATGGTTAATATCGTGTCTCGTCTGTCTTTTAAGAGTTTAGTTTTAAAAAATGTTGTCAGTTGAAAGGACGTTAAATCATAAAATGAATATGACAGTCAAACAAGAAATGGCAAAGTTCAACATTTGTGGATCAGAAGTTTGGAGATTTCTCAGACTTTGTTATACAGACTCCTAAAAGTATGATATTATCACGTTCTAGTACGTGACAAAAGTAAGTTCACTAGAATGAAGCCATCCTGATAATGATGTGCCAAGTCTTCTGTGTCTCAGCTCAGGGGGAGGGCATCAGGTGTAAAGACGCAGAGCAGCAGGAAGTCTGATTTTGCTAACTAAAAACAATTAAAACTCCTCTCCAGATGTCTGCGCTGTGTCAAATCACTTCGTCTTTCATTTCATCTTCATTGACAAGCGTGCAGTTTTTCAATAATCTAAAAAAGATCTAAAAGGCTGCACAAATACACTGTGGAAATAGGGATTTGGATCTTTTAAAGTGTTTGCTTAATTATGACTTGGTTTGGTGGGACAGTCCCTGTGGTCAGGTTTATCATTCTATATAGCGCTTTTCCACTTTTAAGACTTTATCACTCACTCATTCACACATCACACTGGGGGCGAGGTGGGTTTAACGTCTTGCCCAAGGACACAACAACAGTATTCATCTGAGGGAGCTTGAATCGCACCGTCAACCTTTGGATCAGTGGACGAACGCTCGACCGACTGAGTTACTGTCGCCCTCACATCAGTTGAGTGGCAGTTTGGGGAAAAAAGTTTAAAAGAAAAGTAAAAAAAAAGAGGAAGTAGCGCTGAGTTCCCTTCAGAGGAGCAGTGGGACCGACCGTTTTCCAGCATAATGTCTGTCTTGCCAAGTCACCTTTACTAAAAGCAGTCACTGGATTTTATTTGATACTTTAGTTTTCAATATGTAACACTTCATTTTTATCTTGTTAAGCTACTTCCTGTTTAGTGGTTTGTGTGTGAATGAGTTTCACAAAAAGAAATGGCAAAAGCAGAAAAAGTTTACATGGAGCAAAATGAACATGTTTTTTTGCATTAGTTACTCCTCTGAAGGTATGTTTAGAGCTGCACATTAGCACAGTTATAATTTTTATGTAACCACAGAGAATGTTGATTTGATTTTGTGATAATTCAATTCAAGTTTATTCATATAGCACATTTAAAATAACCTCAGCTGCCCCACGTGCTTCACAGAAAAGTCAACAAAAAACAAGTGAGTGTGACGTCACCCACGCGGCTCCAGTCAAATGAAGCTCGTCGAGATTCGCAGTCATAGGGGCCAATTTGGAGCCGAGTTGCATATTAGGAATTCCAACTGCGAGTATCATAGCAACCAAAGGCCTAATCTGGAGTGAGAGTGTTGAAAATAACCCCAATACCGCTGGAATACCAATCAAACCTGTTGCTAACACTAGCTGGAGCAATCTCAGAAATATCTGGATTTACAGACACAATAGCAAAATAAGAAAAACACCAACATCATGTAGAGTGGGTTAATAAGAACAAAGCCAGAGTCAAAGGAGTCCACACTGCTCGTGCTCACTTCCTAGCTATGTATATGTATACATACATATATATATATATATATATATATATATATATATATATATATATATATATATATATATATATATATATATATATATATATATATATACATTTTTTTTTTTTTTTTATCTCCTCCTCACCCTCCGCAGGTGGTCTTTAGCCCCTCTTTTTTCCACGCTCCGGACCTCTCCCAGAGGCCTGGGAGCTTGAGGGTTCTGCGCAGTATCTTTTCTGTTCCCAGTACTGCACTTTTCTGGACTGAGATGTCTGATGTTTTTCCTGGGATCTGCTGTAGCCACTCCTCCAGTTTGGGGGTCACGAGTGCTCCGATAACCACGGGCACCACTATATATATATATATATATCTATATATACCACTATATATATATATATATATATATATATATATATATATATATATATATATATATATAAATTTGATAGATATAGATATAGTTGCCGTGCGTGTTCTATCAAAGACGACCAAGATTCAAAAAGTTAGATTTATCCAAAGTTTATTCCCCTAACTTAGATCATTGTCCCTAACAGCCTCCGTCTGCAGGACTTAAGCCAGGCGCTCTGACTGCAGCCTGTGCCTAGACCCAGAGTTAAAAACGACATTCATGATATATGTAATTACTATGTTGAGCAGGTGCCTCATGCGAAACTTCTTTCTCATTTTCTCCAACATCTCCAACTGCACCGGTCTGTTGTTCGGCCTTGAATCATCTCCGGCTCCTTTATCTCTGTAAAGGAGTTTCTGCAAAGCACATAACTGCCTCCCGTTATTCAGAACACAAAGTTTCCTTTAAAGACGCTATTATAATGATTTCAGTGTTTAAGCATTGAAACAGTGTTCAAATCAATATGTGACTTCATCAAAGATTATTCAAGTAATATGTGAATTCAATATAAAGGAATACAACAGATTACTATATATATATATATATATATATATATATATACATATATATACATATATACATATATATATATATATATATATATATACATATATATATATACATATATATACATATATATACATATATATACATATATACATATACATATGTATATATATATATATATATATATATATATATATATATATATATATATATATATATATATATATAGATAGATAGATATAGATAGATAGATAGATAGATATACAGTAGAGACTCCCTGAAATAAAGAGGACTCATTAAGTGATTGAGTGCGTACATTTAATTGATGTTTAATTAAACATTTTCTGTGAGATAATATTTCATCTCTTTTGCTAATGTATAAGAGCCTGGCACTCAGCATTTACACGATGACTCGGTGGTTTCACAGCTCTTACGATCTATTTGAAGGTTTGTTGCCATTAAATCTGAAAATCTTCAGATTTAATGGCAAAGTGTCAAACATTAGTTTTTTGTGATATATTCCAGGCAAAGCCATAAAATCTCCATGGTAACAAGAAGTGGACATACTAACTACCTGCCTAAAAATGACATAGAGTAACTTTAATAGTTGTCAGATTCAGATCGCCTCTTCACCTGGACTAACTTCATCACCAAAACCACACGTATTGTTCCTCTTGATTTCCCACAATGCCTCAGTGAAGTGACAGGCCCTGCTCTGAAGCCTGGAGGATTAGACGGGATTAGAAAGTGCATTTGAGTCGCTCGCTCAGATGTGAAGAGATTTAAGAGCCTTCGGGGAAGACCTACATTATCTACACAGGAGTCCATGGTGTTTTCTGGATCGGCCTGACACCAGAACACATGCTCCAGTCACATATATACTGAAGAATACACGATAACACTGAGTAGTCAAAAACATACTCAAGTAACAGTTACGTTACTAATCATATTACTCAAGTAGAAGTACAAAGTAGTGGTTCAGGAAAGTACTCAAAGTAAGAGTTATCTGAGAAAAATACTACTCAAGTCAGAGTAATTTAAAGAGTAACTATTGGAAGAGTATCTGATTTATAATTTGAAGTGAATGTGAAGGACAAAACGTTAAATAAGGCGTATTGTCGGGTATTTTGAAAGAGACACAAAAATGAGACAAACTAAATCACGTCTAAAGGAGCTGCAAGAAACACAAACATGCAAATCATTTCATATTGTCGACATAAAACCCAAGGCACTTTAGACTTAGACACAGTGGGAAAAGGAACCACAACCTTTACTCAAGTGAGAGTACTGTTACTTCAACAAAAATAAGGAGGAGTAAAAGTATGCTGCTGCTGTTGGAAAAGTACTCTGAAAAGAAAATGTCTTTCCAAAGTTACTCAAGTAAATGTAACTGAGTACTACCTACCTACCTTGCCTGGAATCCAGACTACACACTTCTTTAATACTGTACGAAGTATTGGCTAAGTGTGAATATCAGATGAGAGTGATTGACAGCTGCATTAGCCAATCAGGAGGAGGCATGATCCATCCATCATCGAAATCTGTGGTGAAAAAAAAAAAAAAAAAGTTCATAATAAGTCCCATACACTGTAAGACTTTGCTGTAAATTAACGGCCGAGTATTTAAACAGTAGTATTTCATAAAACACAGTGCATTCTGGGAGAAACGGGGCTGTGAGAGTGTGATTATACTGTAGTATGCTGTCAGTTGCAATGGGAGCATGAGCAATACTAAGTAACAACTGTATTTTAACTGTATTACTGTAAACCCCAGTGCATCCTGGGAAATAAACGGCTTTGAAAAAGACATGTAAAATCAGAGTGAAAGATTTCAAAGCTGCCAGCTCTGCGGCGGGACGTTTTATTCACAGTTTTTTTTTTTTTTGGAGACATTTTATTTCACACATGCCTGCCTTTTATACCAGACACATCCAGAGTTTCTGCTCTACTTTATATGACTATAGTGAAGAAACACTCATGGAGCAGGCTGCTGGCTCATGTACACCGACCTGTGCGGTTTGTGCGGCTCTATTTTTATTAGATTTGGATCATTTAGAGTCAGCACATGTGTCCCTCCTCCTCCACACACACACACACACACACACACACACACACACACACACACACACACACACACACACACACGGATGATCTGTGGGTGTTTGAAACCAGACCCCGTTTGAATGAAGCTGTGTGTTTTGGCTCTTACATAAGTCCGTCCTCAGCCTGATGCGGCAGTAGAAGGAGTTTCACCACACACTTTAAAAACCCAACTATTACAAAATAAACTGGCATTATTATTTCAGAGTCCAGTTTGGCATTAAAAGTACACAAACGTCCATGTGTGTAGCGAAAGAAGAAGGCAAATCTCTGCAAACTCTGACTAGATAAACACCAAATTATAAAGAACTTGCCCATCGTGTCCAGTGTTTTTTGTAACTAAGAATAAATCAGCATTACAATCGTTATCAGTAAAAGCTATATTCGTTTTAAACATGTTTACCTATTTATCGGGGGATACAGGTCAAAATTTTAAATCACAATTTGACACACAGTTCCTTTAAACATGGATTACCACAGGCGGGTTATCAGGGATTAGCTTCATCTGAATATCCTCATTATTCTGACAGATTCCTGCTGTTTAATGGGTTGGATTAACTCTCTCTCTTCTCTCTCTCTGTACCTCTTTCTCTTTCTATCATCTCTCTGTTCTCTTCCCCTCTCTCTTCCTGTGTATCTCTCTATCTCAAAATAGATTGAGTGGAGCAATATAATGGAGGAGCCAAAAATCCAGGTGTTTACAGCATTTCCTTTATTTTTAAAAATGAGAAACCGTTTTCTCTATCTCATTTTGTCTTTTCTTCTCCTCTCTCTCCTCCTCCACCTCCCTCTATCCCTCTATCCGAGCCTGTATGTGTAGATTAAATATAGGATTAAAACAGGATTAGCAGATGTTCATTCCCAGTGTAACCTATTTATTCAAGTGGACAGGGCAGAGAGTGCGAGGGTATTTTACTTTTATGGGGTATTAACTGCTGGCACCTCTTCTCTTTTGCTCTCTGTGCTAAGTCACTCGCCTTCAGAGCGCTATCACAATACAATCAGCGTGAAGAAGAGAATGCTAGATTACTTATATCTGAAACTTTATCAGGCTCAAAATATTGATATAAGAACCTAAAAAACATCATTTTCCCTGTTTTATTCATTTTCTTGCCCTAAAAAGTGCCAGAATAGTGCTTTAAAATCCTCATTATTTACATGACCCTAAGCCCCTCCATATTTCCACAGTACTTTTGTTCATTTGGCTGGTAATCCATTGTTGTGCTGGTACGGTGTAATTCCTGGATTATTTGGGATTACAGTTTCATCTGGACATGATGAGTCCAGATGTTTTATGTGTCAGAGGTTAAAGGCCATGGGTGTGGGAGGGAGGCGTCTGGGGAGGGAGCGAGAACAAAAGAGAGATTAAATAATGACAAATAGAGATTGAAAACGATTGTGTAATAGTAGTAGTAGGAGCAGCAGTGGTAGTAGTAGTAGTAGTAGTAGTAGTAGTAGCAGTAGTGATGTATTTCTAGTTTAGACCAGGGTTTTAGATGCATTTTTACCCTGGTTTAGTCCCATTATGAACTGTGATTGTAATTGTTTAGACCCTGATTTAGTACTGATTAAGACTCTGGTTAAGACCTCGGTTTAGTCCAGGTTTGGTCCTGGTTTAATTCTGGTTTAGTCCTGGTTTAGCCCTGGTTTAATCCTGGTTTAGTGCTGGTTTAGCCCTGGTTTAATCCTGGTTCAGTCCTTTAGTCCTGGTTTAGTTCTGGTTTCCTGGTTTCCTGGTTTAGCCCTGGTTTAATCCTGGTTTAGTCCTGGTTTAGTCCTGGTTTAGCCCTGGTTTAATCCTGGTTTAGTCCTGGTTTAGTCCTGGTTTAGTCCTGGTTTAATTCTGGTTTTAGTCCTGGTTTAGTCCTGGTTTAATCCTGGTTTAGTCCTGGTTTAGTCCTGGTTTAGTCCTGGTTTAGTCCTGGTTTAATCCTGGTTTAGTCCTGGTTTAGTCCTGGTTTAGTGCTGGTTTAGTCCTGGTTTAATCCTGGTTTAGTCCTGGTTTAGTCCTGGTTTAATCCTGGTTTAGGTCTGGTTTAGTCCAGGTTTAGTCCTGGTTTAGTCCTGGTTTAGCCCTGGTTTAGCCCTGGTTTAATCCTGGTTTAGGTCTGGTTTAGTCCAGGTTTAGTCCTGGTTTAGTCCTGGTTTAGTCCTGGTTTAGTGCTGGTTTAGTCCAGGTTTAGACCTGGTTTAGTCCTGGTTTAATCCTGGTTTAGTCCTGGTTTAGTGCTGGTTTAGTCCTGGTTTAGCCTTGGTTTAATCCTGGTTTAGTTCTGGTTTAGTCCAGGTTTAGCCCTGATTTAGTCCTGGTTTAGTCCAGGTTTAGTCCTGGTTTAGTGCTGGTTTAGCCCTGGTTTAATCCTGGTTTAGTTCTGGTTTAGTCCTGGTTTAGTCCAGGTTTAGTCCAGGTTTAGTCCTGGTTTAATCCTGGTTTAGTTCTGGTTTAGTCCTGGTTCAGTCCTGGTTTAGTCCTGGTTCAGTCCTGGTTTAGTCCTGGTTCAGTTCTGGTTTAGTCCTGGTTTAGTCCTGGTTAAGTCCTGGTTAAGTCTTGGTTTAGTCCTGGTTTAGCCCTGGTGAAAACCGTAATTTATCCTGGTTTAATCCTGGCCCAGGTTTGGTCTTGTTTTGTTGTTACATTTCCTGTGTATTTCCCATCAGTCTGCCCCCCACCCCCGTCTTCCTCTCTCTCTCTCTCTCTCCATCTCTCTCCCTCTCTCTCTCCATCTCTCCCTCTCTCTTTCTCTCTTGTCTGTAAATGTGTGTTGTTTCTAATGCAGACGGATCACCGCTGACATAATCAGGTTTGGGAGAGTGCACAGACGCTACAGAAAGAGACGGAGAGAAACAATCAGAGAGGAGAAAGAATGAGAGAGGAGAGAAAGAGAATGAGAAAATAAAGAACAAGAGAGGGAGGAGAGTAGGAAGAAAGAGAGGGGAGAGAGATAAGGGAGAGAAAGAGAGAGCAAAGAAACAAACAAACAAAGAGAAAGAAAGGAGGGGAGCGAGAAAGATTAACAGAGAGAAGCGAAAGTTAGAGAGAAGAGAGAAAGACAATAGGATAGAGAGAGTGAGAAAAGAGAAGAGAGGGAGCAGAAAGAGCAAGAGAAAGACAGAAAGAGAGAGGAGAGAGATAAGCAAGAGAAAGAGAGAAGGAGCAGAAATAACAAGAGAAAGAAAGAGAGGGGGGGATGAGTGAGAGATAGAGAGAGAGGGGAGAGATAGCAGAAAGAATGAGAAGAAAAAGAGGACAAGAGAGGACAGAGTGATACGGGAACGAGAGAGAGGGAGGGGGTAGAACGAACAACAGAAAGAAGGAGGAGAGACAGAAACATTAACAGAGCGAAAGTTAGAGAGGAGAGAGAGAGAGAGAGGAGGATAGAGAGATTGAGAAAAGAAAGAACAAGAGAGAGATTAGAAACAAAGAGGTGGGAGAGAGATACGAGACAGAAAGAGAGAGGGAGCAGAGAGAACAAGAGAAAGAGGACATAAAAACACGGGTCAAAGCAGTCAATGGTAGTTACAGGAAGTGAATGAGATATTTGTCCATTTACCTCCATTAAAACCACAGCACACGGCACTGAGCTGTGTGTGTGTGTGGTGAAGACAACACACGCAGAGGGTCCGGAACGTTCTCTCTGACACCGGCGTGGTATTTCACATTATACACCGTAAATCTATATGTGTATACTTACTCATCTATGTTATAATAGAGTTTAAGAGGAGGAGGAGGAGGAGGTAAGAGGAGCTGTTAACTTGATAAACTACCACTGCATGACATCACAAGGTGGAACAGAGCATTCTGAGCTTTGGAGATGTAGACAGAATAGAATAAGGATTACTCAAATAGGTGTGAATGAAACAAAACACAGTATTATAACAGGGCTTAGAGCTCACGAGAGTCAATTTTGAGTAATAAAAGAGCTTTAAGTGTGAGCAGTGCCACACACTCGAAGGTCAGCGTCTCGATCTCAGCTCCGACCGCTGCAGCCGCCGTGTGTCCTTGCGCGAGACCACGGACGTAGCTCTTTAGGAATTTATAGAGACAGTTAATGTTTTGATTTCTTTTAGTAATAATAATAATGTCTTAGACTCGTGATGCTCTTTACAGGCTCGTCGAAGCCTCTCAGAATGATACACTGTGGTCATTATTCATTCACTCCACACTCGGCCGTGGTGAGATACTGTTGTAGCCACGGCTGTCCTGGGGTAGACTGACAGAAGCGAGGCTGCCGATCTGCGCCATCAGCCCCTCTGAGCACCACCAACGCTCACACCGCACTTTCATAATAGGCAATGTGAGTGAAGTGTGGGGCTGTGACAAAAATAAAAAGATGAGGCACACTGACTGTGCTGTTAAGTGCCTCACCGAGGACTGACTGTGCTGTGAAAAGGCGCTGGGTGAGGCACGTCTTTAAGGGCTGAGCTCATGTTAGGGGCGCGTGAGCCCAGGGCCTGTGAAAAGGCGCTGGGTGAGGCACGTAGTTACCCTGCCTCATGTTAGGGGGCGCTCGTGAGCCCAGGGATTCTTGCAACTCCCGCAAAATAGGGGCCGCAAACTACAATTTAGAGTTACTTTTTCTTCTTGTCTGGCCCTACTTTTTACATGGAGGAAGATTACATATTAAAGCTCAAACAGTTTTCTAAAGTGGACTTTTGGTCGAAAATATGACCACAGATGTTAGTTAGTTGCATAGTAAAGGTAAACTGAGGAATGAAATGTGTTTGGTTAAGTTGGATGAACTTTAAAAACATGGAGGAGCGTTTGTTCCTGCAGTAAAGCCAACTGTTTAAACTCTTTAGGAGCTGATTTAAAGTGCAGAATTGCTTTAACTGTATGAATTCAATAAAACAACATTAAAACTTGGCTAAAAGCTCAAAAAGTCTAGCAAAGTAGTTGCACCTTTAACAGAAAATAGATACATTTCAAACTAGCTGGAGGCGCTTGAACTGGTCTCAAACTTTGCGGTCAGCGTGAACCTCTTCTGGAACGCTGGCTCCAACAGTCCTCAGCTTCTCCACACACCTGAGGGGGGTTAGCAGATGAATCTACAACGTCTGCAGAATATTTGGGGCGAGAATGGAGTAATAAGAACTGAATTATCTGAAAAACTTGTGGGACATAAGCCCATAAACCCCTTTCACACATAGGTCCCAGGAAATTGCCAGGTACAAAATGCCAGAACGCTCAGCAGTGACCCTCGTTCACACATGCACCTCTCCCAGAACATTCCCGGGTCTGATCTGTTCACACCAGGAATTTGGCCTTCTGCGCTTTCCCACAATGCAAAGGGTTAGTGCAAGAAAGCATGCTCTGAAGTAGTCAAAGGGAGGCCGTTAATGTCGTAAGGTGTAAACTTAAGTCACTACGAAAAAGCCTTAAAACTGTTATATTTTTTATTGTTTTAGGTTTTTATTTTATGGAAGTTGAATGTTCCACACTAGGGCATTAAATGTATCTTCTCTCCATATAGACGTGCAGTTTGACACCACCAGGCCTATTTACAAGTCAAATCGGCAAGGGTAACAAATGGAATAAATGTAAAATAGATATGTTTAATGCCATACTGTGGGACATTCCAGACGAATAATATCTCCATGGAAACAGGTAGCGCTCCCCCACTAAAAAAGTTACACAGTGCAACAGTGACCATTTCGCTAAACCATAACACTATTGCTAGCCTTAATGTAGTGTGTAGAGTACTAAATGTCATCACGTCAAATGACCAATCACAGATGACCGTCCCTTCGGATAGTACTATCTAGCACCAGCTCACAGCGAAGCACCGCCGCAACATTTAGACGGAGAATGAAACCGCAGAGTGTAACCAGGAAACCAGGGCTCGCAGAAAGACAACGGGGATGTTTGAACGACGAGGTACCTGGATAGATAAACACAAAAATGAGCCAGAGTAAATCCTATTGGAAGGAGCTGCAAGAAGCACAAATGTTCAAATCATTTCATATTGTCGACATAAAGCTCAAGTCATTTTAGACTTACTCAAAGAGGAGGAACCACAACTTTTACTTAGACTTTTAGTAAGAGTACTGTTACACTGTACTATATATTACTCAGTGGTGGAGTAAATGGTCTTTTTTTTTTTTTTTTATAAAGCTATTATTATTATTATTATTATTATTTTATTTTATTTTATTAATATTGTATTTTATTATTATCGTTATTATTAATATTATTTTATTTATTTATTATTTATTATTTATTATATATTTATTTTTTTTAGCAAGGCGTTAGAACAGATTGGATGTAGAGGACCTGTGACTGGTTAGTGCCTCCTGAAGTGGACCCAGTGACTTTGTGGGCGCAGTAGGAATTTCTTGCAACTCAGTGTATGATATGTTTTTATGTACATTAAATTTTTAAAAGTATTGAAAACCAGATACTAATTGATACTGAAACTAGTATTGAAACTAGATACTCTTTTGTGCAGGTATTGATACTAAAAAGCCTCATTCATAGAACAGAAACAAACCTTTCCTGAATATCTTTATAATGATGTCGAGCTGTATCAGAAGAAGTATACGACACATAGACTAGTACACGCCCATGGACTACTAGGAACCTACTGGACGACTGAGGGAGTACACAGATATAAGACCACCTGGGACTATAAAAGAAAGTACTACCATTTAATGCTGAAAATCTCATTCTGTGTCTAACTCAGCACCTCAAATTCCAAACTCAAATCTAAACTTGGTCCAAACTTAAGTCCCAGTCTCGGTCTTTGATCTAGACTTTGTGAAGTTCTTGAACGTGGTGTTGAATGTGTGAGCAGAGAGAGGGGCGTGAGGCGGTCAGCAGAGACACACATGGCTACCGGCAAAATACCACAAATCTGACCCCCGGGCACTGCACCAAATATCTGTGAGAGGAGAGAGGGAGTATGAGGTCGTTTAGTAGTAGTAGTAATAGTAGCACTGGTAATAAAAGTACTTGCAGTAAAAGAGCAAGTAGTTTATTTTGTATATTCATCACTACCAATTTTTAAAGCGTATAACAAAATCTATTTCTAACAGGTTTGCTAATTGTGGGAATGCAGTTTTTTTTTTTGAATCAGTGATAATTACTAAATGAGTATAAGTAGTAGTATAAGTAGTGCAAGATGTGTTTTATTTCCTGGGATCCAGAACACACACTTCTCCAACACTTTATGAAGATGTGAGTCTGGTCAGTGGTATATCTCCCTGAGTTCAAATGGGCGTGATTGACAGGTGGATTAGCCAATCAGGAACATGCATCGTCTGTCTGCATCAAAAACAAATATGGCCGCTTATGAAGAAAAAAGAGAGGAAACGGATATCATACGGGGCTGAAAAACATGGCGGATTTGTCGTAATGAGGGGATGTGAGGCGGAAGGGGGAAGTTTTATGGTGTTTATTGACGGACACGAGACAAGTGACGGGAGAACATACGAGGAGCTGGGTGCAGGTCAGGGTCCAGAGGTGCCCCCCGTGTCTGCGTACACTAGTGTATAAATATGTATGTGAATGGGTGAGAAAAGCGCTATTTAAAAATGTGACCGTTTACCATTTGATTTTGTTCAAAATAATGGGTGACCAATGAGCGCCTTCATTTCACATGCATCACTGAAATGAACGAATCTGATTGGACGATCGTGTTCGGTCCTGGTAATACAGACAAATATCATTCTGGACCTGCTTTAAATTTGTCCTGCTATTTGAGTAGTACTATTTGCAGTAATAGTACTTGATCGACCCCTCTGCATGTCTGTAATGCGTTTTTTTCAACCCATTAATAAACACAACAGGTGAAATCAATTCTACCGAAGACTAACCCATTCCAATCGATATTTAATCAAAGCTCCCCGCTGCGCACAGATGCTGACATTTGGTTGATCAAATTAGCAACGATTCAGATTTCGGCAAATGAAAAGCAGAAAAAAAAAAAAAAGATTTCAAAATCAGATGTTGAAATTTCACATTTCTCTGAATCAGACGTGTTATTAATGCTCTTAGTGACAGCTGCTCGCGGCTTTGACATCGGGGAAGTGGGATGTAAGGGGCCAAAAGGAGCAGGTGGAGCAGCAACATTTGTGAACAAAAAGAAAGGGGAAAAAAGGGAAATTTTATTCGATAATACATTTTACTACAAATTTAGGAAAATAGGATACAATTGTTTTTAGATTCAATTTGAAAAAAGACAACATTTTTTAGATAACAAAAGTAAAACTGGTTAGGTTCATGGTTCTTTTCGTGCTTTAAGAAGGCGGCAACATTTCTGGGTGAAGTCCAAAACTAAAAGTACTTTACTAGCACAATATTTAGTTATCGGTATTTTATCTAAATGTGATAGCAGATACTTTTTACAACTTTTTAGAGCCAATATCTGTACTTTCTCCTGGTCAGTCTCAGTACATTTTTGAGCTGGATGAAAAGTACAGAGTAGCCCATTTTCTATATGGATTTAAAGGATTATTTTTTAACTTTTTGTGACTGGCATTGAGTAAACAAAGTACAAATGTCTAGAAACATTAAAGATGACCTATTGTGTCTGCTGTATAGTTATAATTGGTGGATCTTTATTTGGACATTATAAATCGCAATATCCATTTACTATCGCGGGAATATGGGGGTCCCGCTGGGGGAGCTCGTACTGGGGTGAGGGAAGTGTGTCTCAGGCTCTCCGGCCCGGATAAGCGGAAGAAAATGGATGGAATATTCATCTAAAACAGAAAGTCCCGCTGCGGAAAACTGGCAGCTGGAGCTGACGGAGTTGTCTGGGGTAGCCGCACATCGGCAAAAGTGTATTTTTTTTTCATTTGGACGTCCCTGCTTGTCTTAATTGTTTCATAGACACAAAAATCACTTGTTAATTCCGCAAGGTTTTTATAGCTACAAAAATCCATCTTGCCCCGAGAAAATGCACAGAAATCCTCTGTCTCTCATCTCACTTGTATTAATTTTGTTTTGGAAGAATCCATTTTCCCTCCAACACAAGTGCGACCTTTGCCCTCTGCAGTCCCCGCTCGTCCATCCAAAATGAGGGAGCGGTGAGATTTCCGCTGTTACTGAATGTACCGTTTACACAGACAGAGGCGCTGACCTGAGTGGGCGGGAGAGCAGAGGGATACGGCTGATTATGACCAATGTGAGCAAAGAAACGATGGAACTGTATGGAGGATTTGAGAATGAGACACAATGTTGGAATTAAAGGCGTTTGTACCAGATTTTTACCATCTGGCAAACATGAAAAACAGAACGACTGTAGTTCATTTTAAAGAGTTTGCTGTGGTCCAGAGTTATGCATCCTGAGCAACCTAATTATTCACTATGATGACTATTATTCACCACTTTCAGAGACCAGAGTGGAGTTTAGCTCACAGAAGGTAGCATGCTAATGTCCATATTCTGATTACCGGAGAGTAAAATGCTGGCAGTACACAGTGAATATTGACCTTGCTTAAGCAATATATTTGTAGTGAGGCAAAAGGAATTTTACTCAAAGACATAGGAAAAAAATCAGGCCTTGAACACAACTTCCATTTTAAAATAATTTGACACGTGTTTGTCCTTGACTGCATCATCTTAACATCTTAATAATAGCAACAAATTCCCCAGGCACAGGCTACTTTACACAGCCATATACAGTAATAAGATGGACATTGTGTAGTAGTTTAGATAAATGAATACACGGAAAAAGATATGTGTTTGAAAACCGCACTGACCCTAAATCAAAGTCTTAACTGCAAAGAAACTACTTAATAATTAGACCCGAGCGGCAGAAGCTGGCAGAGGACCTAGTAGTATCATAAAGAGTCAAGTACTTGTAGCGCTCAAACACTCACTAACGCGTTCGTCAAGTCGCACCAGGCACGACCATAGAAAAATATTATGATGACAAACATTTTCTAATGGTAACTTCAACAAATCTCACAAATGTCAGGTTTATAACACTTGACATCTTTACAAATTCATTATTCATTTACACCAGGTCCCGTTTGTTCAGGTCTGTGCCCTCAGCAGCTCTGGGTCGTGTTGGGCAAGATCCTTCAATCAGTCATTAGTTATAATTACCTGTTACTTCTCCTCTAAAGTAATTGTGTTACTGTGTGATGATATAATTTACTTAACAGACTTACCATTAACTATCAATTTACCAAAAAAAAAAAATCCTCAACAATACACCCCAGCTGCTTTTACAAGTAACAAAGAGCTAAATTCAGCCTTAAATGCACCCAGAGCCAGTGTTATGAGATATTCTCCTCCACAGAGCTCAAAGTCACCAGCACAGACTCACAACTGTGCAGTTATAACAACAGAACCAACTACTGTCCCCACCGGCATATACCAAACACACAGACATCAGAACATTACAAACATGAGCACGCCACATGTCAGCGCTGATACACGAGTAAAACCAGAAGAGCACCACCAAACAGATATGAGATCAGCTGCACTTACCATAAGTAGAGTGAGCAGAGGGCTGTGTCCACTATCGCCTTTTTAGCGATGTGTAAACTCCAGACACACATAGTTATTTGTTTGTTCTTCCATCACAAAGAGTCGGCAATAATGATGTTTATCCATAAACTCCACAAGAATCTGCATATTTTCTCATGTGTGCTGGAAACAGAGAGTATTCAGAGATAAACTTACTTCCAAAAACAGCTGCCCTGAATGAGACCAGAGAGCTGAGTCTGATCTGTCACTCGGTAAAATAACAAGCCCCGTTACACTGACAGTAACTATAACGGCGTTACAGCAGGGGAAAGAGGAATTACTGTAGTTAGATTACTCATTACTGATCAAAATAATGTTGTTACTTCCCAACTCTGGCCCTGAAGCAGACTGACGGGAGTGAGGCTGCCGAGCTACACTCTGACCATCACAAACACTCACACACGCCACATTTACAATAGGCAATATGGGTGAAGTGTCTTGCCTAAGGACACAATGACAGTATGCATTGCTGTCCAACAGTGGCGCCTTGTGCAGGGTGGCCCAAAAGTCACTGAGACGTTTAAATCTTCAGTAGGAAGAAATCGGGACTAGTCAGGTCTGTGGAGATCACATACTGCCCCCTGTCTTTGAAAACGACTTATTATTCCTTTAATGGCATTTACGCTCGGGGCATCTCTGGTATTAAAACGTCGACGGTACCACTGTATAATGAGGGTTCGTTCCTTGGGGCTGTATTTGCTCATATTAATGTCATACGGGTAGTTCTAAATGCTCTGAAAAAGTAAAAGAAAAATATTTAGAAGCAAAAGAATTATTAATTTTTTTCTACTGTCAGTGACTTTTGGGCCACCCTGTATTTCCAACAGTCTCCCATCCAAACACTAACCTGGCTCGGCCCTGCTTATCTTCAGAGATCAGACAGGATGATCTGGCCGTTCAGCTGGGATGTAACCACCAATTTATGGATCCCTACTTATTATGGGCACAAGCATTATGAATTCCAAAGAATAATCCCTAATTTGACAAAATCCTCAAAATGACGTCCTTAAAGGCGTAAACAGTGGGACTGAAACCCACAATTAGCCTAAATCCAAGTCCTAACTACTAATAATGTAACTAATATAATTGTAGTCCCACGTGTTTGTTAAAAATAAAACTTTCCCACCTTAATCTCCTCTCTGCGCTGTTTCCGATTACCCACCCGTTAGCTCACAGTTAGCCTTTAGCTCGGGGTTAGCCTTTAACGCTAACCTCTGCCTGGGTCCGCTCTGCTGTTGTTTTAATGAGACCAGCCGAATGGAGCTTACAGACCCGTAATGGCTTCTCTGGGACGTTTGACCTCCGACCCCGGTATGATCAGATGGGCGAGAGAGAGAGAGAGTGGGCGGGGACAAGCCGGACATTAGCGTTAGCCGCGGTCGATAAATAATTAGCGTACTGGTCGGTGTTTGGACGCCCACGCGCTGCTCCTCCCGCTGCAGAGTCAGATTTATGGAGAAAAGATGAGGGGGCCGGAGAGGAATGAGCCGGCGCTGTTTGGAAACGGAACAGGTTTGAGTCAGTAATGAAACTCAAAGCTACAACAAACTTTTTGAATTTCCTGCATAAATAAGAATTGTCTGATACCTTTCTATGATCTCAGCTCTGTAGAAAATGAACGAATGATCGACTGGCTTCTTGGGTTTTGATCCCATTGGGAGTGGGGTCGTTCCAATCGCAACAGCAGGAGCAGGTCTCGTGAGTTTGGGAATTAATCCTGCTGTGAAAAGTCTGAGCTCTAAACAATTAAACAAAATATTATACTGGCAACAGCAGTTCGTCCTCTGATCCGAAGGTTACTGGTTCAACTCCTGACCCACAGGTTGGTGGTGCGTTTCCAGCTACCACAGATGAACGCTGTCGTCGTATCCTTGAGCGAGACACTTAACCCACCTTGCGACCGGTGCCTGCGTACACTGGTGTATGAGTGTGAATGGGTGAGTGGTTTGTTGAGTGCCTTGAAGGTGGGAAAGTACTGTATAAAAGTGTGATCATTTCCATAGTAACACTGACGACATGCGAACTATAGTCTGATTTCTGCATCGTTAAGATTACTTACTCTGATGTGAGTAATCCGAGGGACCGTGGTCAGAGAGAAATCAAAAAAAAAACTACAGATTTTGCATTTCTTTTAGCTCAAAAAATGTGCTAATAATCTGATTTTGAGTGTGCAGCCAATGTCACATAATGAAACTCAAATAGACTAAGACTGTCTCAACAATGCTGTGGTTCTGGTTTGAGCCCATTTTTGGTCTGTTATGGATCAGTGTTCCTGATTTAGTGCTGGTTGAGCCCT
Organism: Periophthalmus modestus; assembly: GCA_019594935.1. Lineage (NCBI taxonomy): Eukaryota > Metazoa > Chordata > Actinopteri > Gobiiformes > Gobiidae > Periophthalmus > Periophthalmus modestus. The sequence goes on along the minus strand of JAIEZT010000013.1, from coordinate 34,897,268 downwards.
GGTCTTGGAGCTAAGTCGTGCTAAACCCACACTACTAAACTGTGTATATGGCATTTCAATAGCATTATTCACTGTTTCTAGTCCTTTTTTTGGAATCTTTAGTGCAAACTAGGTACATATGCAGTGTTCTGATCAAAAATGTTTCGATCTAAGTTTGTGCTTCTGTCAGTGGCCTCTGCAATTTCCAGTAGTTGGTGACATCACAAAGAACTGCCTTGATTACAGAGAGGTATTTGTAAGTTTAAAGTGTGAATACCTGTTAGACCAATCACTAAGGTTCCTCCAGATCCCCCCCCTCCTCCTCACTCTTCCCTTTAGTCCGACAGGTGCTGCCCAGTTTTGCAGCTCTATTTTGTTAGTTAGTTAGTTAGTTTAGGCGTTTAGCCCGATTTAAAGATGCAGTTTTGATGCGGTATGTACTAGAGTGAACAGTCTCATATTATTAAGGATAGACTTATATGACGTCCTCTGAAAAATGGTCCTTTGTGGTCAGCTATAGCGCTATAAGTCTGTGCGAAGTAACGGACAGGTTTTAGCCAGTGCTCTGTCAGGAGTACCCACACTTGGACCCTTTACCCGATCAGGACAACTGCATGTTTTAGACTAATGAGAGGAACCTATTGGCTAATCCACCTGTCAATCACGCCCATCTGACCAGACTCACATCTTCAAGAAACCTTCTCGCCGAGGGCTAAGAGACGAGTATTAACCACTACACCACCACTTCGACTCCTAAAAACCAATTGTTCATTCAAAACTTAACTCGTTGGACCTTATACATTTTGCCCACTGCATGACCCCATAATGCAACTCTATGCAAATACCCAGACTCCACACTAAACTTAAGCAGAACATTTGAATATTTCTGAATTATTAAAAAGCCTTTGGTAACTCTGCCCACATCGTCTCGTGTTTTCGTAGCCCCCAACTTTACAAACATGCAAGAATGGAACTTTGGTTGTATTATTTATGCTCAGGCGGTTGAATCAGATGCTGGATCAGCCATGGAGAGAGGGAGGGGGGGTGTGGGCTCCTCTCTCTACCCCCGGTGTGAGTGGAGGATTGTGGGTAATCCCCTGCAGCGATGGAGGTGGTAGTGGAGGTAGTTCACAGTACTCAGACCTGTACAGGCCCGAGCCCCCGAGCACAAGTCTGTCAAAGAACCGAGGAGGCTGCACTACGAGAAAAGTCCAGGGAAAAAAAATAAAAAATAAAATAAAAATCGTGGAAAGTTTGAGTAGACTGAGCGCAGGACGAGAGGTGAGGAGCAGAGGGAGAGTGGTACTGTTGTAATCTTTTGTATGTGTGCGTAATAGCTTCAGTTTGGTGTTTGGAGCAGTGCTGAGGGGGATTGTTTTGCAAGTCAAGTCCTAGAGTTCAGTTAAAGGAACAATATGTAAGATTTTGAATTTAAATTTCATAAACTTGACCTGTGCCCACAGATACAAGCTGTTGAGATCAAATTCAAAATATCCTTACATACAAAAACACTGGACATGACGGCCATATTGTTATCATTTCTTATTCGTTCTCAAGACTATTATACAATCAGAGAGCAGAATGAGCCTCACGCGTCTCTCATTTGAGTTGCCAGTTTCAATGCTGAAATCCAGTTGGTTTAAACCTAAAACGCCTCTCTCTGATCTGAACTGTCACTACTTTCTAATAGTCACCACTATGTTGACTGTCTTTGTGACTTTTTGGAGTTTTCTACCATGTTTTAACGTCCCCTCATCAAAATCAGGCCTGAAGTGTTTTCACTAGTGGAAGGGTAACGAAGTAAAAGTAGAAGAGTAGAATAGTAGAATATTTAGCTGTTTGTACTTTGCTTCAGTACATTTTACAGTGGATACTTTTTACATGTACTTCACTGCATTTGAGAGCAGGTATTTGTACTTTCTGCTGTTTTTTTATTTATTTTTTTTAAATTTATTTAATTTAATTTTTATTTTCTATTTTTTATTTTTCTATTTTTCTACTTTCTACATTTTTTACCTGAACCAATATCCATATACATTTAGACAAATTAACAACGCTTGTGTGAAATACTTTTACTTTTTAGTCTTGAAGTACATTTTTAAACGGCGCTTAAATACCTTTACTTAAGTAGATTTTTTTCATGTGATGTGACTTTAAGTTTTACTTGAGTAACGTTTTACCTCTGTATCTGTACTTTTACTTGAATGGTCACAACCTACTACTATGCTGACCGTCTTTGTGACTATATTTGAATTCTGTAGTAGTTTTCATACATGACTTATTCTGTATCTAACAGTTGTGTGAGTGTGTGCGTGTCTATATGTGTGTGTGTCTGTGTGTGTGTGTGTGCGTGTCTATGTGTGTGTGTGTGTGTGTGTGTGTGTGTGTGTGTGTGTGTGTGTGTGTGTGTGTGTGTCTGTGTGTGTGTGTGTCTGTGTGTGTATGGTTGTGTTGATTTTTTTTATTTTTTATGTGGCCTACTGTCTGCTATGGCCAAAACCCTGTCTGTGTTCAGGTTCAGTTGTGATTATAGTTCCTTTTTAAAACTGTAAGAGTGCAGGCTACATACAATACGCTTACGGTGCTTTTTGTTTTTTTCTTTACATTTGTTATTTTACCACACAAGCCTATATGAGAACTCATTTTAACAACAATAATCAATCACAAACTAATCACAGAGAGAAATGGCCGAGGCTCAGATTTGATTCCATTGTTCAAACTGAAGGTTTGTCTAACCTTTGAAATGATGCATAATATAAATAAAATTCTGCAGTACAAGTCTTGCCTCAGGACACACAGTTTGTCCGAGCTGGGATCGATTCTCTGACCTTTGAGCTGAGGAAGCACTGCTCTTACCTCTGAAAAGTTACTCCTCATTTACCTTATGTGTACTGAAAATCTTAATTATTCACCACGATGACTTTATAAGCACTTCTCATAACTCTCGTTTTCACACTGCCTCCAGTCAGATCGACACATTCGCTCTGAGAGCAGCGCCTGGACCCCAACAGTCACACTCTGGACCACAGTAAATGGCTGGTCCAAGGGTGCTTCAAACAGGAGGTTTTAGAGCGGCTCCACTCACACTGTGGAGCGGGGTGAGTCTCCTCCTCTGTGCAGGTGAGCCTGGGTCTGTCTGCGCAGGTGAGCCTGGGTCTGTCTGCGCAGGTGAGCCGGGGTCTGTCTGCGCAGGTGAGCCTGGGTCTGTCTGCGCAGGTGATCCTGGGTCTGTCCGTGTCTTCCAAAAGCTGTTTCTCCTCTGCCTCCAGCACATACAGTCCTCACCGTGTATTTAGCCACAGGTGAAACAAAAGACCACTGCATACAGGGGAACCCGAGTGCGGGGCTCTGTCCGCTTACAGCTAAGGCTTACAACAACTAGCATGCTTACATGCACTTCCTGATACCCGGACCATAAAACACTTTATAATTAGATGCAGACAGCACACGTTATTTAAGTTATTAAATAAGTTAAGTAAGTAAATAAGTTATTACGTAAGTTATTTTGAGCTCAAGAGCTGGTTATACAATATATCTGCACTGGGGCAAGACACATTTTGCTCAAATACTTGGACGTATCAGGTAGAGGCCCTTTAAAAACATCTGCTGTTTCTAACATCAATTTGTGAACAAAAAACCCAAATCACTGTTAATCTAAAGCCAACATCTGTCACCAAACTTCCCCAAACCAAAACAGCAAATTTTATTTTTATCAAAACATCCCCCAGACCCCCTAATACTTTAACGTACAAAGTAGGTTAACCCCAACATTACCATAAGTCTGGTAGTAAATGCTAATCCATAGTATTTATGTAGTTTTAGTGTTATGGTAATCCAAAAAAGCTGATGTTTAGGCGCCTCAAAAATACATGATGTAATCTGCAATATTTAATCTGGAAATACGTTTCAAAATAGTAACACGTACAAAAAAAAAATACAAACAATTTGAAGTAAGTGTATAGCCAAAGACTATGTTTCCAGGAGGTTATAGGTTAGACTCCTGATCTGTCTGAATGGAGTGTGCATGTCCTCCCTGTGTTACTGTGGCAGAGTGGTTATCCTGTCTCCTCCTCTCAATAAGGAGGTTGCGGGTTCGACTCCAGATTTGTCTTAATGTAAAATGCATTCGGATTTACAAGCTTGGGTTGCCAAAAGTATCGAAAATCAGTTTCTAATCTATGCTAAACTAGATACTCATTTGAACATGGATCGATAATAAAAAGTCACATTCACAGGACAGAAATGAACCTTTCCTGAATGTCTTAAGAATCATCTTGAGCTGTATCAGAACAAGTACAAGACCACACAGGCTAGTATCCGCCCATGGACCAGATGTAAGGCCACACGGGAGTATAAAGTACTTTAACAATCACATCCTGTTGCGTATTGTAACAACACTACTCCAAACATTTGAAAAGTCCATCAAAAGTCTCACGCACCTCTTTTCCAATCACCAAATGTTTGTGTGTAATATTAATAATAAAAATAATAATAACGACTTGTGCATCGTGCTAATGGCTCCACATGTGTAGCGCTCATCTTGTCTATAATTAAAAGAAAATAATTGAAAATAGAAGTGATTTGAGCGTACACAGAGGCAGCCGAGCGACTCCCATTAACTGGCGTCATTACAGATAAAACCAACACAATAACAAACAATCAACAGTGCTCCAGACAGCTCCGAACGGGACAGGCACGCAGGCCGGGAAACCACACGGGGCTGGACTTTTTGCATTTCAGTCTTGCGTAGGTACAGTGGCTGAGGTGTCTTGCTCAAAAACGCATTTCCTTGTTTTGTGGGACATGGGATTCAATTAAAAATCAAATTCTACCATGTTGTAACATTGTTCCCTCATTAAAAAAACATGCCTCAAGACGTTTCAGTGGAGTAAAAGTAGTAAATTATCGTACTTGAGTAGAATTGTGAAGTATCTGTACTTTACGCAATTACATTTTTACAGTGGAGACTTTATACTTTTACTTTACTACATTGAGAGCAGGTATCTGTACTTTCTACTCCGCTATGTTTTTGAACCAGACTGAAAAGTAAAAAGTTACACAGCCTGGCCAAAAAAAAAAAAAAAAAAAAAATCAAAGATAAAGACGCTCCAACGAAATATTAGAGTGCGTGACCTTTTTTTCTTGGTGGTGACTTGTTTTTTGGCCAGGCAGTGTACTTTTCATCTGATTTGAGGGGTTATTTTTACTGTGTTCGTGGTAACATCCTGATTAAAGTTTTCGAGTTAGACTTTGAGCAAAAAAAAAATAGATACACAAAATTGAATTGTATTACAACTGTGACCAAATTCTGTCTCATTTTTAATCAATATCCCTGTCTTTATACTTTAACAAATGAACAACACTTGTGTGAAATACTTAAGTACATTTTTAAACAGGTACTTAAATACTTTTACTTAAGTAGACTTTTTTCTTCATGTGATACTTAAGTAACTTTTTTACGTCTGTACTGTATCTGCACTTTTTACTTAAACTGAGTACTTCATCCACCACTGAGAGGTTGTATATGTCATCCATGCGTGTTTGTGTATTTTAGCGATCTCTCTCGGGCAATGCTCCGCCCACAAGCCGACGTCACCCAGACTCCCACGTCACAATTCTCCATAAATATCTACAAAAACATGATACAAAACTGTACACTACAACTTCACAAACCTGATGTGATGTGCAGTAGTTTCATTAGCGGGATGCACGCTGATGTGTTGTGATAGTGCTCTGAAGGGGGAGTGACTTAGTGAAGGGAGCGAAGGGAGGGGGAACTCAGAGCATCAAAATTAAACTTAAACTTATTAAACATGTTAATATGTTGTTTTGGGCGGATGTAGCATTTTCATAGCAATAAAAGGTAACATAAAAAAAAAAAATAAATAATAAAACATATGCTTTTTTTGAGCGTTTAACCATGGTATAACACTGCTCCCTCATGCCCCACAATGTGATAAAGACCTGCTCATAACAGCCCTGGTCATATGTGCACAATCCCCTTCCATAGGCCAGGTGACCTCTGATATTAAAGAAGTTGTGCAGTGCTGTTTTGGAGTATTGTATTAGTATTAAACTGAAACATACACACAACATTACTTTACACTGTGTTCATTGTAAACCACAATATTGATCCAAAACGGCTCAATAACAGAAACACGTCCATTGACTTCCTTTTCAAAACTACAGGCCTGACAGACCCTGCTTCTTCATAATGACATTTCACTGCAGCAGATTTTCATTTACTTATTTTTAAAAATGCTGAAAAAAGGCTTTATGACATTGTTGAGCACAATGCATCAGCCAGAGAGTGAATGTTCTCCTATAATCACAAGCTGCTGGAGTTACTGTCTGTCCAGCCAGAACCACACACTGAGACGCTGTGGGTCTGGAACCAACCGGGTCTGTCTCCCCGGTTTGAGAGGGCGTGATTGACAGCTGGATTAAGTAATCAGTGAGATCCATGGCCTGTTTGAGTCAAAACAAACATGGCAGTTTACTCCAGTGTTTCTCAAATAGTGAAACCCCCCCCGCGGTGTGATGCCAGGGGGGGAGCGAATTACTCCGGGGTACATGCTTTTCTTTTGCCGTACTAGAATAAAGTGTAATTGCACATCCACTACAGTAGGTGGCAGTTGCGTTCTCACTGTTAGAGTGTGAGTATTAGCTCTAGGTCAGTGGTCCCCAACCACCGGGCCGGGGAATGGTACCGGTCCATTACGCATTTTCTACCGGGCCGCACTAAAACAGTAAATAATTTATCAGCGACCACATTTTCTCCGAAGTGACTTTTGCCCGCTCCTCATGACACGATAATAAGCTCGTCCGTAGATATATAATGAAAATCTTGAGAGGAAATCACCACAAAAATCCATTTGTTATAATAGTGAGTTTATTATATCTGTGCTAGATGTGTGTCCGTGGATCAATTGGTACCGGGCCGCACAAGAAAGCAAACGGCATCGAACGGCCCTCGCAACCAGAGTCAGAGCGGTAGTGCAGAGGAGAGAGGTCGAGAGGAGGAGAGTGTGAGTCTTAGCGAGCACACAAAAGAACTAAAAGAAAAACAGCTCTATGTGAAATATTAAGGCTACTTGACATTGACTCCATATTCTGAAATGTTTGAAATGTTAATGAAAATAACATTTTCTTTATAAATGTATTTGTGGCTTATCTGAATCTTATTTTGAAAGGATTTGCAAAAGTTTCTCTTCTTCATAGGGGGGCATAACAGAAAATAATTGAGAAGCACTGGTTTACACATAAAAAAAGGAGAAAAAATAACATAAAACACTAAGATACAGCGCAGAATGATGTCAAAAAAGGTCCGCTGCATGCTGTCTGCGTCTATTTATAAATCACATTACTGTCCGATAATAAGCAAGAGCTTGATTAGCATGCTAGCAGTTTTGGGCTTTACCTTGAATTCAAACTCCACTCTGGTCTCTGAAAGCTGTGAAAAGCACTTATAAATGCATTGCGGTGAATAATTAGGATGTTCAGAATGCATAAGGTAAGTAAGGAATAACTCTGGACCACTGCAAACCTACTACTGGCTTCAATTCACTTTATGTTGAAAAACTGTCTCCCCTTTCTCTGTAACTGCTGCAGTGAGCCTCGTTACTTTGGTCTTAAAATATTTGTATTAACCTGCTCTACATGATACTGGTGTTTGTATTTTGCTATTTTGTCCGTAAATCAAGATATGAACATTAAAATTAGACAAATCAGGTAGTACTTCAGGAAGTACTCCTGTTTTTCACGTTTTTAAGGCAGTAAAAATCAGGTGCAGGTCATAAAAGTCAATTTCACATAATAAGATAACTGCAGTCGTACGATATTCTAGTCATTCTGATAAGTCTAATGGCAGTAGTCTCCATAGTACTAACCTCTCTCCTCTCTCTCTCCTGTCCTCCTGTCTCGGGGCCTGTCACTCCTGATTGGCGGTGACAGCGCTGGTTTTTCCCACGCTGTCAGTCACTCGAACGTCTCTCTCTGCACGCGTGATGGACGGCTCCGATGGTGTCAGTGAACGCAGCGCAGCACACGCCATTCCATTTGGAGGATTTTATAACTATATCCTTTTTATAGTCACACCTGAGGTAGAGGACAGAAAATAAACAAGGACATGTCTCTTTCCCTGCCTTTCAAAGTGGGAGCTGTAGAAGTAGGTGGAGGAGTAGTAGGAGTAGTAGGAGTACAAGTAGTAGTAGCAGTAGTGCAGTACACACCAGGAGGATTGGAGGATTTTATGACACTATACTTTTTACAGTCACACCTGTAGTAGAAGACAGAAGATAAGCAAGGACAAGTCTATGCCTAGCTTTTAAATAGTAGTAGTAGTAGTAGTAGTAGCTGTACTAGTAGTGGCAGTAGTAGTCAGAGATATAGATGAATCAGAGCAAGGCAAATACATTGACAGTTTTTATCACTTAATAAATACATATGTATATATTTATATTTTTATTATTTATGTGAGACTGTGGTATAGGTGGGATGTATGTATGTATGATGTATGTATGTATGATGCATGTATGAGGGTGATGTATGTATGTATGGTGTATATATGAGGGTGGTCTACTAGTTTCCCTAGCACTTTGAACTGACACCGACACTTTTTAAATTTCGTTGTACATGTGGCATGTTGGAATGACAATAAAGACATATTCTATTCTATTCTAGTAGTAGTAGTAGTAGTAGTAGTAGTAGTAGTAGTAGTAGTAGTAGTAGTAGTAGTAGTAGTGGCAGTAGTAGCAGTAGTAGTAGTAGTGGTAGTAGTAGTAGTAGTAATAGTAGTAGTCGTAATAGTAGTAGTAGTAATAGTAGTGGCAGTAGTAGAAGTAGTAGTAGTGGCAATAGTAGTAGTAGCGGCAGTAGTAGTGGAAGCAGTAGTGGCAGTAGTAGTAGTAGCAATAGTAATAGTAGTGACAGTAGTAGTAGTAGTAGTAGTAGTAGTAGTAGTAGTAGGAGTAGTAGCAGTAAAGGCAGCAGTAGTAGTCGTAGTAGTAGTAGTAGTAGTAATAGTAGTGGCAGTAGTAGTAGGAGTAGTAGCAGTGGTAATAGTAGTAGCAGTAGTAATAGTAGTGGCAGTCATAGTAGTACTGGCAGTAGTAGTAGTAGTAGTTGTGGTAGTAGTGGCAGTAGTAGTGGTAGTAGTAGTAGTAGTAGTGGCAGAAGCAGTAGTAGTAGTAGTGGCAGTACTAGTAGTAGTAGTAGTAGTGGTAGTAGTGGCAGTAGTAGTAGTAGTAGTAGTAGTAGTGGTAGTAGTGGCAGTAGTAGCAGTAGTAGTAGTGGTAGTAGTAGTAGTAGTAGTAGTAGTAGTAGTAGTAGTAGTAGTAGTAGTAGTAGTAGTAGTAGTAGTAGTAGTGGTAGTAGTAGTAGTAGTAGTAGTAGTGCAGCACAGACCATTCCCTTTGGAGGATCAAAGGATTTTAAAGCCTAATACTTTCTATAGTCACAGTAACATGAGTAGAAACTGTACTACAATTAACTCGAAGTAAACAGTGACCACTGCCATCTCAAGTATTATGTGACATCACCCAGAACTGGTGTCTGATTATAAACACCTGCAGGTGGCGCTCTCCCCTTTAGTCCTCCACTCCTCCTCCTCCTCCTCCTCCTCGCTCTGGAGCTATGGCAAAGGTCCTAGTTTCTCATCATTCTGAAACCTGTGTCAGACTGGTGGAGAGAAATAAGAACGTATTTTTCATCCATAAAGACAACTGAAAAATAACAGTTTTATATGTTTAATGCCATACAGTGGAACATTCCAGGCAAAACAATAACATATCCATGGAGACAAGTAGAAAAGTCACAGAGACCTGGCTAAGACTGTTTTTTCTTTGAATGTGGTTAAATGTCAAAAGTTTGATGCACTCACCACTTGTTTTGAAATTATCCAAAGTTAAATGTGTCTGTTTCCATGGAGACGAACAGGTTTCTTTCAGCAATAAACAGAACTGTAACTGGATGAATGTAAGATCGGCTTAATGCAGGACTGTGAAACATTCCAGGTAAAACAATAATATCTCCATGGAGACAAATAGAAAATAGAGAAACCTGGTTAAGTCTCAATTGCCAAAAATATTTACTTCCTGACTCTTTAGAGAATTTATTGCCTGGAATGTTCAAAAGTACGGGATTACATGTTTTCCATTTCCATTAAAACAAGCAGGCGATTCCACTAGGCGAAGTTACAGGTCAGATCTTTGGAGAGGTGACCCCACTCATGGTAAGAATCACAGTCTGTATAAAGAGGTGGACTAAGTGAGTGTGACGTCACCAATAGTGTTCGACTCCAGTCAAATGAAGCTCATGGAGGCGAGCGGTTTTAGGGGCGATTTGGAGCCGAGTTTGAATTCTGAGCATGAGTATCATAGCAACCAGAGCCAAGAGCCAATAAGGAGCGAGGCTGTTAAAAGGATACAGCCCTTCCCACCTGCACCGCTGGTTTAGCAGGAAGCAACACTGTCAATCAAACCAGTTGCCAATGCTAGTGGGAGGGACCTCGGGAAAAGAAGAAGATTTGTTAGACAAATTTGTTAGACACAGACAAAATAGTGAAATAAAAACACCAAGATTATGTAGAGCGGGTTAATACGAACATTTTAAGACCAAAATGACGAGCCTGACAATATCAGTGACAGAGAGAGGGGTGACAGTTTTTCTATGTAAAGTGAATTGAAGTCAGCAGAAGCACTTCCTATTTGGAAAGCAGCGACTTGTGCGTTAGCTATGTCCATTTGTACATACAGTCTAGGGTGAGTTTGCATGTCTTTCACACATTTTTCAACAATACACATAACTGCAATTGAATGAATGAAAGACAGATACATTTAATGCCATACTGGAACATTTCTTTTGGTAAAACAATAGGTTTTAGGTACATAGTTTGAAACCTGTTTTAGTCCTAATTCTCTCTAAATATTTTCTACTTCCTGATTTTAAATATGATGAGAATTGAAAGTTAGCGCTACATGCTAAAGTTCAATTAATTGGTCAATAAAAATTAAAATTTAAACGATGACAGACGAAACAAAGGACTTTTGTGACTTCTAATTACAGATAAAATCACTTTTCAAAGCCTCCATCGTTGGGCGCGCGGCAGCATGCTTTCACACTTCTTTTCCTTGGTTTTCTCAAAGTTAGTCGTCCTTCATCCTTTGTTTTACACTGTGAATATTTTTTGCTAATTAACAAATGAATAGATTATGAAGGCGAACGCGGGGAGGCGGAGGCAGCCACGTCCTTGGAGCCTTTTCAAAACACCACAGCGTCTGGTGTCTTTCAAAATGTGAACTTTTACGTGGCACAGGAAACACTCAGAACTAACAGGATTTCAAATGTGAAGTTTACGGAGTTTGATAATATCTTTTTATGGAAGATATGTTCTAAGTGAGTGGAGAAATAAATACGTCTCTACATATTTGTTGCATTAAGACTTAAAGGTGCACTATGGAAAACATAACACATGTTTTCGTAATAAATAAAATCTACATCGTACCTGGATTATAATCATAATTATAAGACCGATCTCATCAATACATAAAAAGACGTTTAGTAATTTCAGTTTGTGGCGCTGAAAGACGTGGCTAAAGCTAAAGATAGTGTAAACACAAAAGTACTTCCGGTTTATCGTCAGCTTTTTGGAGGACTAAAGGGGACAGTGAGGGGGGACAAGGGGCGGGGTCTGGAGGACTAAAGGGGACAGTCAGGGGGGACAAGGGGCGGGGTCTGGAGGACTAAAGGGGACAGTGAGGGGGGACAAGGGGCGGGGTCTGGAGGACTGGCGGGACTAAAGGGGACAGTCAGGGGGGACAAGGGGCGGGGTCTGGAGGACTAAAGGGGACAGTGAGGGGGGACAAGGGGCGGGGTCTGGAGGACTAAAGGGGACAGTCAGGGGGGAGGAGGGGCGGGGTCTGGAGGTGTAAAGGAGATGGAGAGGAGACGTCTAGAGGACTAAAGGGGAGAGTGAGAGGGAGGAGGAAGAGGTCTGGAGGACTAAAGGGGACAGTGAGGGGGACAAGGGGCGGGGTCTGGAGGACTAAAGGGGACAGTGAGGGGGACGCGGGGCGGGGGTCTGGAGGTGGGATGGAGAGGAGACGTCTAGAGGACTAAAGAGAAGAATGAGGGAGGAGGGGAAGAGGTCTGGAGGAGACGTCTAGAGGACTAAAGGGGACAGTGAGGGGGGACAAGGGGCAGGGTCTGGAGGACTAAAGGGGACAGTGAGGGGGGACGAGGGGCGGGGTCTAGAGGTGTAAAGGAGATGGAGAGGAGACGTCTAGAGGACTAAAGGGGACAGTGAGGGAGGAAGATGAGGTCTAATGGGTATCCACACTTCAAAATCCGCCCCTGCAGCCCGCTGTTTACAATAAGAAACACCTGGCTATAATCAAGCTTTTTGTGATATCACCAACTACTTAGCACGAATTTACCTTTACATGTTTTTGGCCAGAAACCTACAAATTTACCTACTTTGCACTAAAAATATCGAGAAAAAAAAAGGACCAGAAAGAGAACAGAATACCAATATTCATGTCTGTTTTCTCGCAACATAATTCCATTCTTTCTGTATTTATTGTAGTACTCATTCTAGTACACAGTTATCCATCCACAGTAGTAGTAGAACCATGGGTAGACCAGATTCAGATTAAACCAAGGGAGGGGGTGGGACTTGCTTGGACCCTCAAGGCTTCCGATTGGCTAGAGGCAGGCGCTCAAAGGTGAGTGGTTAACGAGTGTCAGGGGAATCGAACTACAGACTTGAGCCGAGGGGCAGAGAGACTCCAATTCCCATCAGCCCCTGGTGCAGACAGAGCAGCTGGACACAAAAGACAGCATAAACAAATGGATAGAGTATTTCACGAACAGTAGAATATGTTATATGCAGAGATTGGTTGTGAGTGTACAGTTACCTCAAAACACGTAAGTAGAAGTACAAGAAACTAAGTATTTGTGGAACCTACTAGTAACTGTAATTGGGAGGACAAACCATGAATGTTACAAGAAAGCGCTTCAACGTAAGAGTACTGACAAATATATTACTCAAGTAGGAGTAAAGAGAGGAGCTGTTTTGAGGGTAAGGTAGACTTTGTTGTGAGGGAAATTCATCGCCTTTGACTCCAGGAATCGAACCTGGAACCTCCTCGTTGTGAAGCCGCCTTTAAAAGTTACTCAAGTATTTTAAAATGTAGCTACATAAGTATTACCCACCTCTGGTATTAGTAATCGCAGTATTCGTGGAAGTAGTAGCTGAAAACTTAAAAGAACATAGATTTTTCTTCTACCGAGATATAGCTGTAACGATATTCCTTCATCAATATTTTTTTTTCATAATTCTGAATATATTTTTACCGCAGCAATTCTATCTTTTTGCTTTTCCTTTTTCACTTTATAAAATGCAATCTAACTCTCTTCTTTTTGCCTTCTCTTTTGCATGTTTCAAACTCAAGGCTAAACTTGACCCATTTTGCTGCCTGTGTCTGAAAAACCTCTCCAGACTTCCATTTGATTTGAACATGTTTGATTTGAAAAGCCACTGTCCAAAAGTGCTCCAGATACAACAAAGCCCAGGCCTGATCCCACTTACAGCAAACCATCTATTAGACGTGCTATTCTACAGACTATAAAAGATTTGGCTTTTAAACTAGGAAGCTTAGAGCCTAGACAAAACTAAGAAAAAAGACTCAACCAGGACCAAGCAAAGGCCCAGAGTGAATTTTATATAACTACTCAAAGTTAAACTTCAAAACAAAACTGAAGTAGGATCAGGTGTGGGTAAAACTATGGTTAAACCAGCTCTGAGTGAAATCACAGTTTCTCTGACAACCACTTCAGAGTGACATCATTGTTCCCCTGACAACCGCTTCCGAGTGATGTCACTGTTTCCCTGACAACTACCTCTGAGACACATCACAATTTCCCTGACAACCACCACTGAGTGACATCAATGTTTCCAAGACCACCTTCTAAGTGTGATTGCTGTTTCCCTGACAATCGTTTTTGAGTGACATCAAAGTGTCCCAGACCACCCTTTCACCCGCTTCTGAGTGACATCACTTTTTCCCTGAGTGTCACGGCTGTTTCCCTAACAACCATTTCTGAGTGACACCACAGTTTCCCCGACAACCACTTCTGAGTGACACCACAGTTTCCCTGACAACCATTTCTGAGTGACACCACAGTTTCCCTGACAACCACTTCTGAGTGACACCACAGTTTCCCTGACAACCACTTCTGAGTGACATCACTGTTTCCCTGACAACTGCTTCTGAGTGTGATTGCTGTTTCCCTAACAATCGCTTTTGAGTGACATCACTTTTTCCCTGAGTGCCATGGCTGTTTCCCTGACAACCACTTCTGAGTGACATCACTGTTTCCCTGACCAAAGTCTTGCAGTATCATGAAATTTATCCTGGTAACCGCTTCTGGGTGGCATTGCTGTTTCACTGGCAACCTCCTCTGAGTGAAATCAATGAGTGACATTGTCGTTTCCTAGACAACAGTCTCTGAGTGACATTGACGTTTCCTAGACAACAGTCTCTAAGTGACATTGACGTTTCCTAGACAACAGTCTCTGAGTGACATTGACGTTTCCTAGACAACAGTCTCTAAGTGACATTGACGTTTCCTAGACAACAGTATCTAAGTGACATTGACGTTTCCTAGACAACAGCCTCTGAGTGACATTGACGTTTCCTAGACAACAGTCTCTAAGTGACATTGACGTTTCCTAGACAATAGCCACTGAGTGACATTGACGTTTCCTAGACAACAGCCTCTGAGTGACATGTTGTTTCCCTGACGACCATTTTTGAGCGACACGAGCATCTTCTTCACATTGTTGCATGAGATTGTCATGGAAAGGGATGTTAAAAACATCATAACACATTCAAATTGTGTCTTACAAAAATTACAAAAATGCTGCATGTTCTCCCTGTTTTCCTGTGACAGACTGGTTTTCCTGTCCCGATCTCTCTGAGAGTTGTGTGTATGTCTACTCACCTCCAAAACAAACAAACACAAGGTCGGCCATGTTTGCCTCTTAGCCCCGCCCACTCTTTTGCATTGCTGCTCTATGATTGGTCGACCCTTCTCCCTGATAATTACCCTACTCCCTCTCCTCTCTCCACGGCAATTAGCTGTAATGTTTCGCATATTTTAAACCTCAAACACTCTCCGCCATTTTTTTCTCCCCCCTTTTTTTTGGTTCACAAGATTAGAAGCTCGTCACATGGAAACGATTTGAATTCATTGAAGCTGGCTCATATTCGAATCCTGTTAATTACAGAGGGGATAATATGCACGCATTGGTTTTCAATTGGCTTCTTTCAGTAATGGATAATTCCCCAGAAAAAAGACAAATCTATTAGGGAAGGGCTGGATTTATCTGTCAGAGTCTCGTTAGATGGAGAATTATTAGCGCAGTTCCCTTTTTCAGGCGTGGAGGGCGATAGGAGCCAAAGAGGACAGGGGGCGTGGGTTCAAATGGGAATGTGGGGATAATGAGGACGCTTCATGTGGATTTTGGTCATTTCGTTTTAGGGGGAAAAAAAAAAAATAATAATAATAAATTGGGTTTTCAGGTTTTTCAGGCTGATCAGATGTTAATGATTTGGGTTGTGTCTTTCTTATCTCAGTGGTTCGCTAACATTTTCACAGCAAGTAACATGTAATAAAATATTTGCCTTTCCAATACCACCAGATCTTAAACAGTTCAAGTCTAAATTAGGGTTAAATCTTGCCTGGGTTCAAGAAAACACATTTCTTCAACACTTTACGAAGATATGAGTCTAGTCACCAGTGAATCTCCCTGTATTCAAATGTGTGATTGATAGGTGGATTAGCCAATTAGGGACAGGCATGGTCCATCTGCATCGGAAAAGACCGACATGGGGCTGAAAAACGTCGTCGATTTCTGCAGAATCAATGAGCGAGGCACTTAGCATTAAGTTAAGTGAGTGTGATGTCACCCATAGCGTTAAAGCCAAATGAAGCTCATCGAGGCTAGAGGTTATAGAGGCTAATTTGGACCTGACTTCCATATTTGAAAATCCAACCGCAAGTATCACAGCAACCAAAGAGCCAATCAGCAGTGAGGGTGTTGCCGTCCCTTCCCGTCCGCACTGATGGTTTGGCAGCGCTGTCAATCAACTTGTTGCTAATGCTAGCGAGAGTAACCTTGGTGGAAGAGGGCTGTTATTAATGTTCACATCTTGATTTACGAACAAAATAGCGAAATAAACACCAGGATCATGTAGAGCGGGTAAATACGAGCATTTTAAGACCAAAATGACAAGTCTGCCAGCAACAGTTACAGAGAGAAAGGAGACGGTTTTTCAATAGAAAGTGAATTGGAGCCAGAGCTGATGGAGCCAGAAGTGCACCAATGCTCACTTCCTATTTAGAGCGCAGCAGCTAGCAGGTTAGCTATGTTCATTTATATATACAGACTATGGATTCAAGACATTTTCAAAAGATCAAATTAATTTATTCCTTTTGGACCAATAACCCAAAAAAATCTGAATCCAGTATTATTTATTTTATTTAAAAAAAAAAAAAAAAGTTTAATTATGATTTGTCTAAGCTATATTTTCACAATTTTTCGTATCTTTTCTTTGACTTATTTTAAGCTAAATATGCCTTTAAACCACATGAGTATATCTGAAATGCGTAGCTGCTTTATATAATGACCACTCGTGTATTTGAGTGAACCTTGCAGCTGTCCAGTCCAGTGGCCCTCGGTGAATCTTCTGTTTCTCAGTGCGTTAGCGGCAGGTCAAGCGGCTAACGGGTTAATTAGCCAGATGATGGCAATGCTGCGGACGAAATGTCAGGTTTCCGCGGTTACGACTTGACTTCCTGATCGCGTGGTCAGGGGTCAAGAGCCGAAGCCTCCTCACTGTCGCCTTTATCTAAATGTCAGCGGGCGGCCATAATGGAGACCAGCGCTGGACAAACTGCTGGGAGGAGGAGGAGGAGAGAAGGAGGAGGGCAGGAGGAGGAGGAGGAGAAAAGAAGAAGAGAGGAGGAGGAGGAGATTACAAGGAGTATAGAAGAAGGAGAGGAGGAGGAGAGAAGGAAGAGTAGAGAAGAAGAAAAGGAGGGTAAAAGGAGGATTAGACAAGAAGGAAAGGGAGAGGAGAGAAGGAGGAGCAGAGAAGAAGGAGAGGAGGAGGATAGAAGGAGGAGTAGATAAGAAGGAGGAGAGGAGGAGGAGAGAAGGAAGAGGAGGAGAAGGAGAGAAGGCAGAGAGGAGGAGGATTAGGGTAGGAGGTGAAAGGAAGCGCCAGAAGGTCTCTGGTTCAGGAGGAGAGAAGGAGGAGTAGAGAAGGAGAGGAGGAGGAGGATAGAAGGAGGAGAAGATAAGAAGGAGTAGAGGAGAAGGAGTAGACAAGAAGGAGCGGAGGAAGAGAGAAGGAGGAGTTGACAAGAGGGAGAGGAGGAGGAGAGAAAGAGGAGAGGAGAAGGAGAGAAGGAGGAGAGGAAAGAAGAAGGAGATAAGGCGGAGAGGAGGAGGATTAGGGTAGGAGGTGAAAGGAGGGGCCAGGACGTCTCTGGTTCAATTCCCAGATCTTATGGAGTTCTCAGGTTCTGGCTCTGGAGAAAGGTCCAGCTCCTGATTATAATATTACCTCACACTGTCTCGGCACTTTACCCAGACCAGTCCCTAATCTCACATAGTCATGGAGCACACCATTTTGTTTTTAAAGCCCCAGAATGCATCAGTGTAAGGACCTTTTATGATCGTTTTTCAGTCACACCATGAGGCTGAGATGGTAACAACCGCACATGGGCAACGCCTTAAACCACTGACTCCAGCTCTGCTAACACATTATCTGTATCACAGTAGAGAGCACATGCAATGATAAAACTATACAGTGACTTTCAAAATAAAAGACTTGATAATGAAATGTTAATAAAATATATCCCAGGTTATTTTGATTACTGTGTGGAATGGTAACATCAAATTGCAAATATTGTAAATAATGTGAGGACTCTGTTGATTGTATTTCCTATAGATATTTTAGTGTTTTTTGCATAGGTTTAATTGCAGTATGAGTTCGGCACCCTGTACTTATTTGGAAATTGTCATTTTAATCATTTAAATACATCCCCAGGAAGAATATCAGTGGCGTCATGAGTAAACGAATAAAAAAGCAGAGTGTTTTAAAATTTTCTCATCAGGTTTTATATTTTAGCTTATTCTAATTCATGCTAGCAAAAACAGTATTTGTGGAAGCTTGTGCACAAAAATGAACCACTGACTTCCTTATAATCACTATTTTTCAACCTGCCATTGCAAGTGTAACACAGGCAATATCTAATTTCTATGTATTTTCTGAAACCTCAGGCTTTGGGCGATGATGTTCACTGATGCTTAACTCCCACACTGTGACTTTTGTATGAAATTGATCACGGCGAAATAACGTTGCATTTGAAAAAAAAAACTATGGCACCACAAGGGCTGATACTGTTTTACATAAACGAGGCTCGTACAATGAAGCTAAACAAAATCCAGTTTAGATTAAGCGTATGGAAGATGTTTCACTTTTTTTGATTTTTAGTATGAGTACAAGATGCAAAGATTTTACAACCGAAAGTAATTTTTTATTTAGAGGTTTAGAGGGGAAAAAAAAATGAAGAGTCAAATTTCCAAGGTGAGATGTTAGTTAAGCAAATGAAAAAAAAAAATTGAAAAAATGTGAATCCTCTGATTTTTTTTTTTTTTTCCATAGCCAATGTGCTTAACTCCCATGTGAGTTTTTAAAGTTTTTGTATGACTGAGGGTTAAAGGAGTATTTCTACTTCTATGTGTATATTTAGATCACCATGTTATCTTTTATTGTGTTGAAAATGCTATACAGGGGTCCCTCATTTATCGCGGGGGTTACGATCTAAAAATAACCCGCAATAGGCGAAATCTACAAAGTAGTCGAAATTTGTCGGTACAGAATGTTTCATCAACATTGTCGGTTTTGTCGGGGAGAAAACTTGCAAACACACAGCACTTCAGAGTCACACTGTGATCAAACATTTATGTAAATTTGGTTGAACACATTCTGTACAGCGCAGGAGACACGGCACGGAGGAGAGTGATTGACAATGATCGACTCCACAGTCTCTTAGCCAATCAGGACGCAGAACACAATGCATGTAAAAAAAAAAAAAAAAAAAAAAAGCATGCAAAATTGCGCAAATAAAAAATCCGAAAAACAGAGAGGAAAGGTGAACTGCGATATAGCGAGGGATCACTGTATTCAGAATTGTTGTGTGGGAGCATGGGTGATGTAGGCTTGTGGGCGGAGCATTGGACAGAATCTTACCACTATATGTAACCAAGGTTCAAATAGGACCTGGGAGAGATTGCTAAATTATTCAAACATTCATGCATGACAACTAAAACCTCTCCAGGCATGTTTTTGATGAGGGAACAACATTATAACATGGTAGAAAGCTAAGAAAAAAAATAAAAAAAATGTTGCATGGTAGCCCCCCTTTAATGATATTATTATAAAATTAGGTTCTTCACTATTAGTACTTTTTTTTTCAAATTTTTAAGTATATTTATTTGATGTTGAATCTGTGTTTATTGCCTAAATAAAAATTGTTTAATTAAATAAAGGAACTATGGCAACACTTCATTCACTGAGCAGCTGGGTTTAAGTACATGTCTTTGTTTATCTCTGCGCTCAAAAAAAAAAACTCGTCTGCGGCCTCCAAATACGTCTAATTATCATCTGTTAAAACCCATTTTGTTTCTCAATTAACTCAGTAATGGACCGGCTTCCTTTCAGCGAGCTCAAAAGAACATTTACTGAAAAAATATAAAATAACGAAACATACACGAGCTTCAGTTTCAATCAGCTCCCCGCCAGTGTTACTCCATTTTGTATTTGATTTTATTGGGAAGAATGAGGCTGATTGGTGGCTCTCATTAGCAGCCTTTTCAAACGCGCTGTAGCTAGCATCTATTGAGAAACAGCAGATTAGCGCCCTGAAAAGCACGAGGCGAGGGTGTTTTTAGACGCTCGCAAAAACAAGAAATAAGCTATTAAAAACACTGGGATTCATTACAGAGGGACAATGGAGGAGGATGGGAGACGCCAACACCGAGGGAACAGCCGAGTGTTCACGAGTGGCATGTTATACACAGAAGTACGTGTATTTTGGTTCATGTTCGTGTTCAGGTGCGGTTAGACTTCCTACAGCTCAGAAATGAATAAATGTATAAGGAAAATCAACACAGAATCTCATAAGAATCTTCATCTTATTTCATATTAAACAAAAAATACCCCCAAAAAAAAAAAAAAAAAAAAAAATCAGAAGAAGACTTAATAAATCTTTTCACGTATGATAATCAGTTGTTTTAGGAGTACTCATCTCCAAATTTGAGACGTGAATTCTGACACGATAACATATATTACGAGGAATTTTGCGAAAAACGATAATATTTAAAGTTATGGTATTAAGGTATTATTTAAAATTAAACAAAAAATATATATATAATACAATAGTGATAGTGTAAAAGAACAATAATATTAACAACAATTATAATTTTACAAGGTCTGGGCGGCAGATTGACCAAGGCGGGAGATTTGGGGCCCATTCCATTGGTCTATTTCTAGTGTTAATGTATGTGCCTTTGTGTCGTCATAAGTTGTTTGTGATGTGCTGTCTAGACCTGGATTTAAACTAGCAAATACGTTGGGGTCGCTGCAGTTGGTCAGGTCTAGCTTCAGGGTGTAATACTTTTGCCTCACAACCAGAAGCTGTGTGGGCCTTTCGATGTGGAGTTTGCATGTTTCAGCCCATGTCTTGGTTGCCTGGTAAGTCCAGACACACTCTGTATCTCTGTATTTTTTTATTTAAAGAATAATACGGACCCATTTCTTAAAGTACTGGAAAAGTGTGTATTCTAGATTCTAGGCAAATGTCGCAATAAAACATTTTGAAGCTCGATATATTTAAGTAGACAGTTACCGATAACATTGAAATTAATTTATGCCACTGATACACAAAACCCAAGAGCAGATCTAAACCACAAAAAAAAATATTCTAAATCTACAATATTGCTAAAAATCATGAGTTGCATTAAATAATCGTCAGAAAGAAACACTTTAGTCGTGAGTTTGCACCTGTAATAAATCATAGACGATTTTACAGCTTAAATCTTATCATATAGCCACAAAAATAACCAAAAATTCCCCAATAGTGCAAAGAAAAAGCACACATGATAAATACTGACGCCAAAAAATATAGTTCCAGCTTTATATACTGAACGATGAGTCGATATTGTGATTATGGTGACGGGTCTAATGTCTCGTGGGCTTGGGCACTAAAGGTAAAATCCTCCAGCCAACGCCTCACTCAGACTGGTCCTGGTCCAGCTCTGACTCTATTGTGTCACCGCCTTTGAAGCGCTACAGACACCACACCAGTGTTCACACCAGAACTATTCATTTATTAAGGGGAAAGGCTGTGGTTGCCTCCCGCGTCCGGAAAAAAATACACTCCCAACGGAAAGAATCTGCACCTCCGGCCGGCACCTCCGATTGCCGTGTGGTCTGAGCTCCCCACGCTACTTTTAACTATTCGGAATACTTGTGGCAACTACACCAGAGCAGGAACGTGTACAGAGGTTATGTAGTACTGATCAAGTCTAACTCAAGATTTGGAGATGGGTCCCACTGCTCCTGATGTGGAATGCAGAGGATAAATTTACTTATGGGGACAATATAGTGTATTTAAATTGTATTTGTAGAAAGAAAAACAAGTTTAGCTTAAAAATAATGATAAAAGTGAATAAAAAAATGTAAAAAAAAAAAAAATAATGTAATTGCTGTGATTTTAGTGAGCAAATCAAAGCTTGTGAAATCAAGGTTAAATTCTGAATTCAAGACAAGGCATTAACATTTTCTCACATTTCTCTCTAGTTTAAACACTCTGAGGAAGGAACCCAAGAGTACCTAGTATATTGTGCATGATTTAGGTAGATGAGGTAACCTGTATGAGACCAATGTGCAAACTCCATACAGTCCATACAATTTAACAATCAAACTTCTCTCAGATTTTCTCGAAAACTGCCATTTCCTCCCCAATTTCCCCAATATATTTTAGTTTAAAATCTCAGGCAAAGTTTCCTCCACGCCAATGCACTTCCATAACCTACTTCCACCACTTTTACCAAGTTACTTTCTCTTTGTCTGGCTCGGGTCTCGTGGGGAGGCGGGGCCGGCGTTTGGGGACACTTTTTTAATATTGGCCGATTGTGTTTTAAAATTACCCTGCTTTTTAATTCACGCCTCATATTTGGTGCCTTTTGCTGCGGCTAATTCACTTGAATGATTAGTGTTGTTATCAGAGTCCCCCTGTGTGGGCCTTCCCCTTCGGAGCCTGGATTAAAACGCCTTTTCTTTGACGGCGCGCTCTGATTGGACGCCGCTCCTTGCAAGGCATCGTGGGGATTGTAGTTGTCTTTTGTGCAGAAGTTTCAACGCAGGGAGTTTTTTTTTTTTTTAAAGCTATAGAAAAGGGAACAAAGCCAAACAATAGGGCACATTATGAGTACGAAGTTTAATTTGGAAAGACAAGAGACGGTTTTGTGTTCAATTTGGAATAGCAGCGTACAGTATTGATTTGCTAATAGGCTCTTTAATGTGTATATTCAAAACTTTGATTAAAAAAGTGAAAACGTATAAATAAAAA
The DNA here is from genome assembly GCA_019594935.1 of Periophthalmus modestus. NCBI lineage: Eukaryota > Metazoa > Chordata > Actinopteri > Gobiiformes > Gobiidae > Periophthalmus > Periophthalmus modestus. The sequence goes on along the minus strand of JAIEZT010000013.1, from coordinate 34,874,582 downwards.
GTCATAATAGTAAAATAATCCATAAAAGTAACAAAAGGAGAACTAAAAAGTAAGCTGTATTTTT